>BLBF01015871.1:0-30588 GCA_015471245.1 Laticauda colubrina
TCATCTGCTCCATCTGGCTGGGAGCTTCTCCCCCCTTCCCTGACTCTGACCTCCACTCCCAGCCTGGAGAGATCATCCTGCAATGCAATGAAGGAGCCGTTTTCATGTTCTACGTTACCCTCAGCTACATGGGCTTCCTGGCTGCCATCTGCTTCATGGCTTTCCTGGCCAGAAATCTGCCCGGGGCCTTCAATGAAGCCAAGGTGATCACCTTCAGCATGCTTCTCTTCTGCAGTGTCTGGGTGACTTTTTTGCCCACCTACCTGAGCACCAAAGGGAAACACATGGTGGCTGTGCAGGTCTTCTCCATCCTGGTCTCCAGTGCTGGTCTGCTGGGCTGCATATTCATCCCCAAGTGCTACATTATCCTTCTGAAGTCAGAGCTGAACACAAAGGAGCATCTCACAGCCAGAACAATTGTAAAAACATAAAACATAACACCATGACATTTAAAGAATTGTAAAATTTCCTTTTATTTCAAAGTAGACACTAATTATTTCATCTTAAATAATGTGCAGGAATCAAAGCAATCATGTCTACATTTTTCAATGGGAAATACTTGAATGATTGTAATCCTTGCAACTCTCTTCGTCTCAATAAATCTTGCTCAAGGGAACTCTGAAAATCATTCAGAGGAGTTTGTTGTTCAGCCACTGCCAATTAATTTGACACTTTATTTGTACTGACAGCAGCTAAAAGTGTATCTATGAGAGAATGAATAGGAAAAGTGGAAAGATGGTTTGTGTTGGAGCCAAACTCCAACTATTTTGTTTGACAATCTCCATGAGAGCAATTGTCCATCCCACCAAGCTCGAGTTCTCTGTCTGCTGGGAGAGCAAGAGAGTCTTTCCCGTCACAGCTCCGGGCGGCAGAGAGAAACAGGATTCAAGTTGGCTGCTTTTCTTCTGCCAGAGCCACACATTTCCCTATTGGAGAGGAAGTGGCAAACTTTTCACTGTGTAGCAGGAGAACATGAGCCTCTCCACATGTCCTCCAGTATAGCGAAATTTAGCTGGGATTCACTGCAGCTGCTGGGCCTTGCCGGTGGGGATAGAGGTGTGGGGGGACAACCAGGGAGCATGGCTCACCTGCCTGCCATCCCTTCCCTTTCCTGACTGAAGCCCCCTTGTTGGACCCAGAACAATTGCCTCAGATGGCCCTGCCACACCCACCTGGTCGCACCCATGTCGGCAACAGGCTTCTTCATTTTGAAGTTGAGGGAGAATTTGGGGGAAGAGGTGGAGGGTCCTGCAGTGACCAACACAGGCCTCAGGCTTTGGAAAACAGAGGAAAGACATCAAAACTTTCCCCTACTTTGTTCAGCTCCTTTAGCTGTGAAAGAACATTTTTTCTGATAGAAAATCTCTGTCTTTGAAAATACGCCAGAGTTTCTTCCCTGGGATCATCCTTGGAAAGAACCAAGGAGCCCAAAATGGCCACATCTGCTGCTACCTCTCCATTTGGGTCCATGTAGAGTTTAAACTCTGAAATATTGACAAACTCATTCTTCTCCAGGAAAAGATGGAACTAGAATGGGGACATGAACCAATTTTAAAAGCAGAAAACTTGTTTCTTATCCCAGATGCTTTTTCACATTTGAATCTTTCTTTTGTAGTTTCCTAATTTACAGACATGATTCATTCGGAAAATAGGTGTTTCCACAATCTTACAAGTGAATTAAAAAAGTTCACAAAATTTGTCAATGATATTCCACCAATATAGATTTTGACAAAATATCATTGAACAACAGAAAAAAGGAGATTTATGAACTTCCAGAAAGCAACAGATTGGTTATCAGAAACACGGATTTCTGAAGAAGAAAATTGTCAGGGAAATCCTCTCCCAGGAAGCCCAGAGAGGAAACCTGAGCTAGACTCACTTCACTGTCATGCTGTCAGAAATTACAAATCTCCCACCGACCCTTTTTTTATGCAGCTGTAGGTTTCCTCCTCTGATCTGGTTCTTCCCCAGGCAGAATCTCTCCTCCACCCCCCAAAAAATCATTCCCTCCTATCACTGCCCTTTCTCAATGGATGGTGGGAAAGGGGTGGGGAATACAACTTATGTGCTCTATGCAAGTCATCCTCACATATTATTTCATTTCCTAAATACATTATGGAAATACTGCTGATATAATTTGATCTCAGGAAAGAGTTACAAACAATTTTGAGATGTGATCAGAAACCCAGTTAAGTGAGGGGTGGATGGTATGGTAATTAAGTGGATAAAAACTGATTTAAAAATGATAACTCAAATAATATTTTGTTTTTTAAATCTTTGTCATAAAAGGGGGAAGATATAACATTTTGTCATTATTCATAAATTCTTCTATGTTTTCATTAATATAATAGGGTTGATAAATCACTGTCATACAAGATTTATAACAATTCTCAGGCAAATGTACTTTGATCTTATTTAAACATTACCAAATTTCCAGAAAAACATTTCTGATTTCCTCCTAGAAGCAACTGTATGACTAAAAAGCAGGAGAAAACTATCTGGGTTTTAGGATTTGATAAATTATGGTATCTCATAAAAGAACATGAATGATGTACTGGATGAAAGATTGTGCTTGATAAGTATGTAAGGGAGCCAGTTTGGTCTACTGCTGAAGCCCCCGAAGTAGAAAGCAAGAGGATGTGAGTTCAAGTCCCGCCTTGGTCATGAAGCAGGCTGGGGAATTCAGTACCAGTCTCTCAGCCCAAATTACTTCACAGGGTTGTTATTGTGAGAAAAATGAACACACAACTACTCCTTGGTACTCAGCCCCCTTACTCCTCATTTACTCCTCTCTAAAGGTGGGGCTGCTCTTCCCAAGAATCTATATTTGAGCAGCCTTTAGAGGAACGAGATATTTAAATCGAATAACCCTGCCAAAAGTCCAAAGATAATTAATCTCCAAGAGCTGCAACGGAGTTCCCAGAGCCGTTTCAGGGGGCCGATACAAAGAAAGTGTGCCTGAGCTGAGACTGGGCCCCTGTGGACAAGGGGCCACTGGAACTGCAGTTCATGCAGAGGTGGCATTCAACTGGTTCTCAGTGGCTCAAGTGAACCAGTGGTGACCCCTGGTTGGCCACACCCCTGAACGGGTCGCCCACTTGTCCCAGTCGTTCTCCTGGCTTTCCGTAGCACGTGGTGTCTGTGGTGCAGATCGGGCAGATGTCCCAAGGTTATTGCACACGCGCACTGTGTGTGCAGCCGTTACTCATGCAGTGTGCATGTGTAGCAGCCCTGCGACATCTGCTTGTCTGCCCTCCCTCCCAGAGCACGTTTTCTTCCTTCTACTGGTGGACGCGCCTCTTCCAGCCCAACCCGGTCCAGCCAGCCAGCAGGTGAGTGGGCAGATGTCCCAGGGCTTCTCGCCCCCCTTGTCGCGATATGCCTGCAGGAGCCCCTCAGGCCGGCTGAGCCAAGAGCTGCCATTCCCAGGCTTCTACTCTGCTGTGCTTGTTTGATGCCTCTTCACCTTGCCTGAAGTGGCTGGCCCTGCCCCTCACCCTCCCCTCCCTCCCCTGGCCTGAGAAGGGAAGGGTAATGGTGGGGGACAGTGAAGCGGCTGGGTCCCTATCTTCCCCTCTCTCCCCCCCCACTTTCTCTCTCTCAGTGTGTGTGTATGTCTCCCTCAAAGATGGGCTTTCCTTGGTGCTCTTTGCTCCTTTCATTTCTTCTTTCTGGAATCCAGACTGGCTGAACAAGGATCTGTAGCCGTCCTGGAAGCGTCTCTTCAAGTGATGGTTCTCCCCCTCTTCTCGTGACCGGCGGCTGTGGCGGGGCCGGGAAGGTGGCATGCACACTGCTGCTGCTTACAAGAGGCTGCCAGATCCAGGACTGCCACCTCTGCCACCCGCAGAGGTGTTGTACAAGGTCTGGGAATGGTGTACAAACCGCTGATGCAGCCACTTTCGCCATGTGTGGAGGTGCTTTTTTCTTTTTTCCGCTGCCCAGTGCTGATTTGAGCTCCCCGGATCATTCAGTTCATCCAAGATCAGGTGTGTATGTGTGTGTGTGTGTGTGTGTGTGTGTATGTGAGAGAGAGAGAGAGAGAGAGAGAGACATGGGGTCAGAAAGAAAGAAAGAGCAGGAAAGAAATAGGAAGGGAGAGAAAGAAAGAGAGAAAGAGAAAGAAAGAAAGAAAGAAAGAAAGAAAGAAAGAAAGAAAGAAAGAAAGAAAGAAAGAAAGGGAGAATGGAGAAAGTGAATGAGATATATGAATGGATAGATAAATACATGGAAGGAGGGAGGGAGGGAGAGAGAGGAAAAGAAGAGGAAGGAAGCACACAAACCCTGGCTTCAAAACACTCTTTGAAGCAGCACAGCAATAAGGCTGGCCTGCAAGGGATCTTGGAGGTCATCTAGTCCAAACCCCTGCTCCAGCAGGAGATCCTTACAGAATCAAAGAATAGCAGGGTTAGAAGGTTGTGTGTGTGCACGTGCACATGTGTGTGCATAGCTGTCAAAACTCCAAAAATAGGTCAAGCAGTTCTGGGGAGATCAGTCATAAATTAGAATACTTGCTAAGCAAGTGGCTATTAAGCGAAGACCACTTGTGTTTGGTTTGCCAGTCACATGGCCACCTGGCCACACCCACCCAGGAACATAACCACAAAACCACACCCATCCAGTCATGTGACCACAGAGACATGCCCATCTGGTCATGTGACCACCAAGCCACACCCACAAATTAAGCCACACCCACAGATAAAAATTTGAGTCCCACTACTGAGCTCATGGTCTGCTATGCTGCATCTCCTATCAGGAATCATGGATTCACTTTATGATGCCTCTCCAAATAAAATATCCCAGAAATACGGAACTTTTTTATGTGCAACTATAGTTATCAGATAAGTAGGAAGGAGTTTTTCTGAATGGGGCAAATTCTGTTCTGCTGTAACGCAAAATTATGTATTTATTTATTTCGGACAGTTATCTTGCCACATATTCGCACTTGACTTAGCATTAGGCAGACTCTAACTGCCCATTGACTGTCGTTTATTTTTATTTTTCTCCATTATTATTATTATTAATTGTAATGCTGGTCTCTGAATGTAATAAAATGGAGTGGGTGAAGGAGGAAGCTGTGTTGGAGACATTTGCCATCTTGCGTTATTTGTACATGAATACATGTTTCTGAAAACAATCCCAAAATCATACTTGACTGCAATCTGAAACTGAGTCTTGAGAGAAAACAAAGAGGAGATTGTGAGGGAAGCTTCTCCAACTTACAAAATCTCTCAGTGCCCATCAAGGGAGGATTCAACACTCTTCCTTTGAACATCAGTTTGATAAGAACATTTATCAGTCCTTGATTGGTAGTTCATCTTATCTCAATCATTGGTCAAAGCCAGATATTGTATACAGTGTTAATCAATTAGCTAGATTTAACGCTGAGCCGACTGAAAGGCACTGGCTGCTAAACGTGTGTTAAGATATCTGAAATAAACAATGTATTATGCATTGTATTTGGATCCAAAAGATGAACTGAATTTAACTACATATGTTGATGCAAGTTTTGCTACAGACATAAATACATGAAAATCTACATCAGGTACTGCTGTATTATTGGAAAAAGCGTTGATTGGATGGAAATCTATTCGACAGAAACATCTAAGTTTGTCAACAATGGAGGCTGAATTCTCATGTTTGTGTTTATTATGTACAGATTTAGTTTTGTATAAGCAATTATTAACTGATATGGGAATTAATGTAACAGATCCTATTGTTGTTTCCGAAGATAACCAATCAGCAATACAGATGGGTTCAAATATTGCTGTTAAAACAAGAACGAAACACACAGATTTAAGATATTTAAATGTGAGACAATGTGTGCAAAGTAAGATGATTAAGCTAGAATACTGTATGTCAGAAAACAATAGAGCCAATCATTTTACAAAGGCCCAAGGCTCTATAAAGCATAAGGCTTGTTCCGAGGATAATGGACATAGAATGTAAGGTTGTATATATTGTCCTACCCAAAAGGGGAGAATGTTAGGAATGTAAGTCACCTAACAGTTATTTGGGTTGGAAATATATAAACTAGGATAGACATTTTAACATTATGTCTTTAAGAAAATGCTAAAAACCGTAATTGGGTGTGGTTCCACAAATGGCCATAAGATGGAGCCAGAAATCTGGATTGTTTTGTCTCAGAAGAAGTGAGTCTCTGTTCCTTCTGTTGGAGAGTATTGCCGTTCCTTCTAATAACTGTTTTTGATCATTGATATAAGTCTGTTACTGAACTGATTTTTGATACTGGACTTTGATATTTGGATTATCCCTGAACTGAATACTGACTGCCTTACCTGTGAATGACTTGACTGTTTTGTTGAACTTTGCTTAAACGTTTATTGGAAGTAAAAACCTACATTTACTGTACAGTGTATCTGTGTGCTGTGTGTGTGTTATTCAAACTATGTCTCCCTGTATGCGATCATTCTCCTAATGGGGAATTACCTCAACAATTTTTATAGGGAATTATACCAGAAATATACAATAAAGAATTGAAATGTTTGATTGTAAATGTTTTAATATCAGCTAGAATTGTATTTGCTGATAATTGGAAAAATGAAAACATACCTATGCAGGAGGAAGTTATCCAGAAAATTACAGACTGTGCTGAAATGAGTAAATTGACATTTGAAATTAGAGAACAAAAAGATAAACAATTTTATATCATACAGGATTTGTTTTATCAATGATTAGATAAAAAGACATGGTAATGAAATAGACTAGGAAATTTCATAACAGAAGATTAATAGATTCATATAGAATATAATATAAAATATACAACCATTGGATAAATGCATAACATAAATTTATAATAAAATCTAGAATATCTCGTATAAAATGATGGAACAATAGTTTAGTCAAATGAATGATTAATAACTGATAAATATATAAGCATATATTAGATTGACAATGTGACGAGCTGTACAACCTGTGAATAAGGACTATGAAAGGATAGCACAAATGATTTGTAAGCAACTGACACACTGTATGTATATAACTGGAAGATGGTTTTATGTTTTTATGTTTTGTCTGTATGTCTTTGTCTGTCTGTCTGTCTGTCTGTCTGTCTGTCTGTCTGTCTGTCTGTCTATCTATCTATCTATCTATCTATCTATCTATCTATCTATCTATCTATGAATGCAGTTCAACTTCCTTCAGGTATTATCCCACGTCATAGTAGTGCTTTTAAAGTTGTAGCAACATTTCAGCAGAATCTCATCTGCCATCATCAGGCTTCTGTATTGAGATCGTATGTATACAAACATATTATTATTACATTATTATTATTATTACATTATTACATTATTCGTATGTATAAAGTTGCTACAACTTTAAAAGCACTACAATGACGTGGGATAATACCCAAAGGAAGCTGAACTGCATTCATGTAAGTACCCACGAAAACCTTAAAAAAAAATGTCATCTGCCATCATCAGGCTTCTGTATTGAATTCGTATGTGGGTCAGGCTATCACAGCCGTTAGTTTTAAATTTGAGGCTAGCCTACTGTTGTCCCAGGATGGTTTTTTCTACATCCTGATTGGTTGGGAGTCTCGGTCTGTGTTTATTGGACTTGGAGTTTGTTTGATTGGTGTTTCTGGTTTCTTCTGTCTGTTTTGTGGCTTTGATTGGCTGGCAACACTCTGTTCCTGTATTGGAGGCTTTCAGTGCAGCTTGGCTTCGTGTAAAAGGACGGCGGTTATCTATTAGGAAGCTAGGTTTCATCTGGGTGCCTGGTTGGGGTGTGTTTGAGCTAGAGGTATCATAGGGAGTCTGTTTGTGCCCAGGTGTTTGCCTGGCTTGTGGTGTGGAGATCTTTCTATTTGAGAGTGCAGGCTTCCAAATGATTGACAGTCTGGTGGAATCATCTCTTCTATTCATGCTTTCAGGTCTTTTTTCAATCTCTATGGCTTCTCTGATAATTCTGTGGCTGGGGTTTTCTACAGTGGCTAGGGTTTTGGTGCCATTGAAGTTGATGTTGTGACCGATGGTTTTCATGGGTTGGACTAGTGAGGAGGTGTGTTCCTGCTTTTTTACTGCATTTTTGTGTTCATCCAGGCGGGTACTTATTCTTCTATTGGTCTGCCCAATGTATGTGGCTGGGTATGATGCACAGGGAACTTCGTATATGCCTTGGTTTTCCAGGTCAATTTTGTCTTTGGGGTTTCTAAGGATGGCTGCTATATTTTTGTCTGTTTTGAAGGCAGTCTTAATGTGATGCCTGTGTAGTATCTTACTGATTTTATCTGTAGTACCTCTTATGTAGGGCAGGACAGCTGTTCCATAGGTCTGTTGATCTGATAGGTCTCTATTCTGTCTTAATGTGTTTTTGTGGATCAAGCTGGTGATTTCATTTTTTTGGAAGCCATTGGCTGTCAACACTTTAGTCAGGGTGCATAGTTCAGTCTTTATATGTGTCTTGTCTGCCAAGCATTTGGTTCTGGTAATTAGTGTTTTAGCCACGGAATTTATCTGTGCTGGGTGGTGGTGGGATTGGGGGGTTGAGGTTGTGGTTGGTGTGTGTTTTCTTCTGGTATATGGTGTGTCCCAATGTGCCATCTGTTCTTTTGTAGATTAGTACATCTAGGAATGGTAGTTGTTTGTTTATTTCCGTTTCCATGATGAACTTGATTTTGGGGTGTGTGCTGTTTAGGTGTGTTAGGAAATTGTTTAGGTCTTCTTTTCCATGGGTCCAAATCACAAATGTGTCATCAATGTATCTTAGCCATAGTTTGGGTTTGTGGGTGGCATTAGCCAGGGCTCTGGATTCGAATTCTTCCATGAACAGGTTTGCAATGACGGGTGACAGTGGTGATCCCATAGGGGCTCCTTCAATTTGCTTGTATCTTTGTCCTTTGTATATGAAATATGTGTTGGTTAGGCAGTGTTCTGTTAGTTCCATGAGGTCTTTAGCTGGTTGGTATTTATTTTTGATTATTTCAAGAGTTTCTTTTATTGGGACTTGAGTGAATAGTGAAACCACGTCAAAACTTACAAGCAGATCTTCTTGTTCCACATGTAGGTCTTTGATCATTTCTAAGAAGTGGTATGAGTTTTGTACATATGAAGCTGTGTTTTCAGCATGGGGCTGTAGTTGTTTTGCTGAGTGTTTAGCTTGGTTTTGTAGTGGTGCTCCTTTGGAGCTGACTATGGGTCTGAGAGGTATGCCTTCTTTGTGTATTTTTGGGAGGCCATATAGTTTGGGGCATCTGGTAGATTTTTCTCTTGGGATGATTGTCTGTTGGATTTCTTTGCTTATGTGGCTGGGTATAATTTTCTTCTTGGTTAATTTTTCCAGATATGTGGTTGTGTTGTGTTTATAGGTTTGTATATGGAGTCTTGGAGTAGGTCTTTCAATTTTGTTTCGTAGTCTTTTCTATCCATTCTATCCATATCTATCTACGAAACAAAATCAATCCAAATGTGATCTTAATTTTCTGCACATTAATAATTCTGCTAGGCTTTTATTTGTAGTTGAGCTCGGTTTGATGTGTTGTATGATGAGCATTTTATAAATTTTCTTTTGTATGTCTCCCGCGTCTAATTTTTCTTCGGTTTCTTTGGTATACTGGACCATGCATTCTGCCTGCCCATTCGTAGCTGGTTATCCCGGCGCTTTCAAAGCATGCCTTATTCTGTGTTTGGCGAGGAACTTTTCAAATGACAATGCTGTGAACTGTGGCCCTTTATCTGAAACTAATAAGTCCGGTAACCCATGTGTGGTGAAAAGTTTTCTCAGTTGTTTGATAACTGCTTCTGTAGTTATTGAGTTCATGATGCTTACTTCCAGCCTATTTGAGTCAGCGTCTACTATGATTAAAATTTTGTGTCCTTTTGTAGGCCCTGTGAAATCTATGTGAATTCTTGACCAGGACCCCCTCGGTGTTTCCCAGTCTAGTATAGGTGCTGAAGGAGGTGCAGGTTGGGATCTTTGGCATTTATCACAGGTTTCTACCCATTTCCCAATATCCTTATCCATCCCTGGCCACCATACATGACTCCTGGCCAGGGATTTCATTCGTATGATACCCGGGTGTCCTTCATGTAGCATATTCAGTACTTGCTCTTGTAATGCCTCCAGTATTACCACCCGATTCCCCCATAGAATGCAACCTTTCAACAATGACAGTTCAGTTTGTCTGTTCTTGAACGGTTTAAATTTAACGTCTGTCTCGTTTTCCGGCCACCCTTTTCCTACCCAGTTTAAAACCTTAGACAAAATTTTGTCTCTTGTTGTTGTTTTTGCAATGTCTGCTGCAGTTATGGGTAGTTTTGGTAGTGTCTCAATCTGTAGGGTGGATGTGGTTGGTGCCAGGTCACTCCCTAGTTCAGGTAGGGGAGTACAGCTCAGCGCATCGGCGTGAGAAATGTCTTTGTCTGGTCAGTGAATCAGTTCATAATTGTATGAGGCAAGGAACTCGGACCATCTTGTCATTCGTGATGAGAGTATGTTCGGAGTGGCCCTGTTCCCTGCTAATATTCCCAATAGGGGCTTGTGGTCTGTAATAAGTCTAAAGTTCCTAACTAAAGCCCCTGTCACACTGCACCAACGGATGGAAAGAGGATGTAAAACGGAGAAAAACACTTGCTATCCGTTGGTTAACGCGATGCTTCCGTTCTGTACTCACTGCCTCCATTTTTCATCCTCTCTATCCGTCCAGCACCTGTCTATAGACGTTTCATCTGCTCAGAAGGTTTTGAGCTGCTCAAAACTTTTGCGCAGAAAATGTATCCAATGCGTCTGTTCTGCATCTGCTAGGCATACGTTGGACATCCGTTATGCATCCGTTATGCATCTGCTATATCGCTAGGCATCCGTTACACATCCGTGCAACTCAAATCCACTCGGACGCAGGGAGGAAGCGGAATGGACGTGGAACGGACGCGCAGCATGAGTAGCACGGATGGAGAAAGAATGAAAGCGGATGCAGCACGCAAAGAAAGCATTTAAAATGGAAAAAAACATTCGCAGAGGGGACCTATCTCGGATATTAAGGATGTCAAGAGGATGCCTAGAGGATGCAAAGGGACACATAGTGGAAAACCTATATTGCCTATAAAAAGGGGGAGCAACTCACCTGGATCTCACTTTCAGCCCAGCAGCCCAGCTGTGCAGACCTCTGCAGCCTTCATCTGCCTCTTCCTCTTCCACAGCATGCAGTCATGTCCAACTTGGATTGTAACAAACTCCTTTTGGTAGCCACCATCATTCTGCAACAGTGCGAAGCCATCTACAGGCTCTGTGAACTCTTCTACGGGAAGAAAAGGCGTTGGTCAAGAAGCGTCTGGGTCTGAAGATGGATCGGGAGAAGAGCAGAGTACGGACTGTACAACAAGCTGATGGTGGAGCTCAGGAACGAAGACCCTTGTGCATTCCAGAACTTCATGAGGATGCCTCCAGCCATTTTTGATGAATTTGTGCAGTGGCTGACACCCAGGTTGACCAAGCAGAGCACCAACTTCCGCCCCAGCCTGGACCCTGGGCTCAAGGTGGCACTCACTCTTCACCACCTGACCTCAGGGACCACCTACAGGAGCATGCAGTACGGCTGGAGGGTGCCACACAACACCATCAGCATTGTGGTCAGAGAAGTGGTGCAGGTCATCATCGAAGAATACATGGAGGAGCTCCTCCAGTGCCCCACCACTGAAGAAGGCTGGAAGAAAGTTGCAGAGCAGTGGTATCAGAGGTGGAACTTCCCACGCACCGTTGGAGCCATAGATGGCAAGAACGTGGCCTGCAAAGCACCAGCCAAGTTGGGGTCCACTTATTTCAACTCCAAGGGCTTCTTCAGCATCATCCTCTTCACCATGGTCGATGCTGACTACAAGTTCATGTACATCGATGCTTCAGGCAACGGCTCATGTTCAGATGCCCAGGTATACAACGCCAGTGACCTCAAGGAGGGGCTGGAACGCAACCTCATCTTGGGCTTCCCAGATCGAGACCCCCTGGCCAACGACACGCAAGATGTACCCTACTTCATCGTGGAGGATGACGCCTTCTCCCTCAGAACCTACCTCATGAAGCCCTACACTTCCAGACTCCTCACCCGTGAAGAGAGGATCTTCAATTACAGGCTGTCCAGGGCAAGGCGGATGGTGGAGAATGCCTTTGGCATCCTGGCCAACAGGTTCCAGGTACTTCTCACCACCATGCAGCATTGCCCAGAGACCGTGAGGAGGATCGTGGAAGCTTGCTGCATCCTGCACAATCTCATGCGCACCCGCTACCCAGTCTTACAGAACAGGCTCGTGGACCTCCAACAAGGTAATGGGGACATGGAGCCTGGGGAATGGAGGCAAGGGCAAAACCTGATAGACACTGAGCATGTGCAAGGCCCCAACAGAGCCTCACGTGAAGGGAAGAAGCAGCGCAACCTCCTGAAACACTGGTGCAACTCCCCAAGTGGAGCAGTGGAGTGGCAAGACAGAATGGTAGATGCTTAATAGATGCTTCCTTCAGCCTGTCTCATCATACGGATGAGATTGGGCCATGTATGGTGGGTGGGCCTACAATGAACAGGGCATTTAATAAAGAGTTTTGTTCATGTTCAAATGTGTGGATCAATGCTTACATTGTTATTGATAATAAAGGGCCAAAGGTGTGGCACCTGGGAGGGTGGACCATACAGTCCCACTATGCTTGCACTGGAGGTTTATTTATCCCTCAGGTATCTTAACCCATGCAAAAGGTATCCCTGCCCATCCCACAGCTATCTTAACCCATCCCAAAGGTATCCCTGCCCATCCCACAGCTATTACCCATCCCAAAGGTATCCCTGCCCATCCCACTGCTATCCTTACCCATCCCATAAGTATGCAAAGGCTTAAACCATTTCTAAAAGTTCCCATCAAGATTTTATTGAAAAAAATAAATGAAGGAAGTGTGTGAAGCAAAGATAAACTTTATTGATAAGCTGTGAAAGAAAAATGACCCAAGTCAAGTGTCCAAATAAAGTCCACACCCAGTCTCTGTCACTCTTCACGGTCACTCAGAGGTGTGCCCAGTCTCAGGGGTGAAGGGTCCAGGTGCTGTGGAGGTGGATGCTGCTGGAGTGCTGGTCTGAGGCATCATTGGGGTGCCTGGCCCCGAGAGGACAACAAGTGATGGTGTGTTGAGGAAGCTCTCAGACAGCTGGCTCAGCCCCGTGATGTTGAGAGCTCCTTCCTCCATGCCATGGGGTGTCAGCCCCAGTACCGAGGACAGATGTACTGAGGCCGGGCTTGGCTGTGGGGTGGAGGAAGGAGCAGTGTAGTGGGGCTGTCTGGTCTGCAGCTGGGTGAGGACTGGCGTGGGTGGCATCTGTGGCGTGGGTGGCATTGGTGGCATTGGTGGCATTGGTGGCATCAGTGTCGTGGGTGGCATCGGTGGCATCAGTGGAACCAGTGGCAACAGTGTCGTCCAATGACTGTGCCTGGACTGGGAAGGGCTGCTGCCTGTGCTGCTGAACCTCCTGGTAGCCATAGCCCTGGTAGGTGAGGGCCTATGGAAAGCCTTGGAATGGGAGGGACATCACCTGGGGTGGGGGAGCAGACCTAGTCTAGGTGGGAGCAGGTTCCTCTGGATCTGGAGGGTTGTGAAGCAGCTCGGTGATCCTGTCCTTCACCACCTGGTACTGGGGTTCCGCCATGTCCGTGAGGGTCTGGTTGACATAGGTGAGGAAGGGCTTGCGGTTGGAGGATGAGGAGTTGGTGTGGACCAGATGAGAGACGAGATCTATACTGGTGCGGATGGTGTCCCTGATTTCCAGCAGGACAGTGTGGCTCTGCCCCTTCTGCTGTCCGGCTCTCTGCCTTTCTGTGGAGGCGGAGCTGGGGGTGGATGCGGGTAGGGCTGTGGTGGAAGTGCCGTCTCCTTTCTCCCACAACCCCAGGGAGTCCTCCATGCGCTCCACCACGATTAAAACAGCTGTCCGTGGGTTCTCCGCCATGGGACGCTCCACAGAAACCTGCCTGGAGACAGGAGCTGACTCTCGGCCGGAAGAGGACTGGCTCTGAGCAGGCTGTCGGAGAGAGAGGGTCGTGAGAGGGGCTGCTGCTGCTCCCCGGTGGCGGATATCACCCTCCAGGAAGCTGCACCTGGCCATGACATAGGTCTCTCTGTCCGTCAGCTTAACCGTGGCCTGGCCAGATTTCTTGAGGTGCAGCTTCCCGTACCAGGTGTGCATGTGCTTCCACCAGCTGAGGAGCACATCCGATGTGTAGCCCAGGCTCTCTGCCTTCTCTCTCCAAGCAGCCTGCTTCCTTTTGGTGTCCCTGTACAGCCGGTGTCCCTTCCGCCACAGATAGTCATTCTCTCTCAGCCACTCTAGCACCTCATCCTCGTGTTCCTCCTCAATGGAGTATTGCCTCCTCTCCCTATCACGCGTCTGCCTCTTCCTCCCTCTGGCAGGGCCATATGGGCCCTCATCAGAGGGACTTTGAGGTTGTAGGGTCTGCTCCTCCAGACCACCATCAGTAGCAGCAACAGCAGGATCATCATCATCATCATCATCATCATCATCATCATCATCATCAGTAGCAGCAGCATCACCAGCAGGATCATAATCATCATCATCATCATCAGCAGCAGCAGCAGCAGCAGCAGCACCAGCAGGATCATCATCATCATCATCATCATCATCATCAGCACCAGCAGCAGCAGCACCAGCAGGACCAGGATCATCAGCAGCAGAGTAAGCACCAGGAGCCCCAGCAGGATCAGGAGCACGAGCAGTACGAGTAGGACGAGCAAGTCCAGGAGCACTAGCAGGATGAGCAAGACCAGGAGCACGAGCAGGATGAGCAGGACGAGGAGCAACTTCAGCAGAGTAAGCACCAGCAGAAGCACCACCTCCAGGAGCAGCATCAGCAGAATAAGCACCAGCAGAAGCACCACCGCCAGAAGCAGCATCTGTAGAGTAAGCACCAGCAGAAGCACCACTGCCAGAAGCAGCATCCACAGAGTAAGCACCAGCAGAACCACCACTGCCAGAAGCAGCATCAGCAGAAGCCCCAGCACCAGAAGAGCGAGCCCATGCTGCAGAAGCCCCAGCAGAAGCAGAGTGAGGGCCCGGGGTGGGAGGGTGGCCCTGTCCCTCTTGCCAGGGCTGGCAGAAGATGGCTGAGGCTTCCTCTTCTTCCCCATGGTTGTGGGGTTGCTGGCTGGCAGGGAGTCTGTCAGGGAGTCTGTCAGGGAGTCTGGCAGGGAGTCTGGCAGGAAGGCTGGCAGGAAGGCTTGCAGGAAGGCTTGGAGGCAGGCAGGCATCAAGACTGGCAGGCAGGCAGGCACCAAGGCTGGCAGACAGCAAGGCTGGCAGGGAGGCTTGCAGGTAGGCAGACAGCAAGACTGGCAGGGAGGCTGGCAGGATGGCAGGCAGCAAGGCTGGCAGGAAGGCATGCAGGCAGGGCAGGCTGGCAAGGCACTCGATGTGTCTGGTCTTTCCTCTGAATGGTGACCTGCTTCCGAGCTGCTTCCCTTTATATCCGCGGGGCTCATGCAATACATCCCCCCATATGCACATTGAACGCTAGGCTTCCGCTAGGCTTCCACTAGGCACCCGCTAGGCATCCGCTAGGCTTCCGCTCTGCATCCGCTTCATCCGCTGTGCATCTGCTGTGCATCCGCTTCATCCGCTCGGCATCCACTCTGCATCCGCTCTTTCCGTTCCGTGTCTGCTTTGCTGAGGTCCCCCGGAAGCCTAGCAGATGCGCCATCCACTCTCATCCACTTCCATCCGCTAGGCTTCCGTTCTGCATCCGTTTTCCATCCGCTCTGCATCCTCCCCCCGTCCATTCCTTTCCATTTATCCGCTCTGGTTATGCAAATTTTCGCCCCTTTTGAGAGCGGATAACAATGGATGGAACATTTTTCTTGTCTGCTGTGTCCTTTTTACAAACATTTTGCATCCGTTGGGCAGTGTGGCAGGGCCTTAAAGGTATTCCTGAAACCGTTTGACCCCGGATATCGCTGCTAACGTCTCTCTGTCCAACTGGCTGTAGTTCGTTTCTGTTTTGGATAGTGTTTTGTAGTAGAATGTGATCGGTGTTTCTCTCCCATCTGGCAGCGTGTGGCAGCGTGTGGCTCCGACGCCGAATGGTGATGCGTTGCAGGTGACTGTCAATGGTAGTGTCTCGCTGTATTGTATTAATACAGATTCGGATGTTATTAAATCTTTTATTTTCCAGAACGCTGTCTCTTCTCATCGTCCCCACATCCAGGTGCCTGCCTTGTCCAGTAGTCTATGTAGTGGTTCCGCCGTCGTTGCCTTCTGTGGCAGAAAAATGTTGTAAAAATTGATAAGTCCCAAGAATGCTTGTAATTCTGCTTTTTTTTTTTGGTCTAGGAGCCTCTTTGATTTCTTTGATTTTTTTTATCTGTGGGGTGGATGCCCTCTTTATCGATTAGGTACCCCAGGAATTCGACTTTTGAAGTGGCTAGCTGACACTTTTCTTTTTTGACCTTGAATCCCTCCTTTTGGAATCTTTGTAATACTATTCTGAGACGGGCTTCTAGTTGTCTCTTGTCCTCCGCTGAGGTAGCCAATCATAGGCTAGCTATTTTTGGTCAATCACCTTCGAGTAGAACACCAATCAGATTCAAGTGTTTGTGGACCAATGGGAATAGTGTATTTGGAGTATGCTAATATGTAACAACATCCATTATGGGAATGTCAAATGTCTAAAAAAGAGAGAAATGAGTATCTTGAACATCACACAAATAACCTATTGGGATCCATTTATTAAAATAGCATATATCCCAGGCCATTAGAATTTAAAAAAATTACCTCTGATATAGCCCATTATTTGAGCTAACAGTTAAGTAGAGATTTGGATATGTGAGTCTGATTGTGGTAAATTATAGGACGATGCAGAAATGATTTATATTCTTTATTCTTAACTCACTCTTGCATTCTGTTTTTATACATATATTTGTTAATGTTCTGTGTTCTACATTTTGCATTTTAATCTGGCTTAATGGCTATAATAAACTAACTATACTAATGTGGTCATGAGAACCGATAAGGAGCTTATAAAATCTAGCGTTTGGGACTTGTTCTGACCCCAAATATAACACCTCATTCTTCATTGCTTTTTCAGATCAGTGTCGAACCTGTTTCAAACACTCTGACTGATAAAAGTCAATTCCCTTTTTTCCACCTGATGCTCCCCAAACAAGGGATCCAGTACCCAGAAATTGTCCATCTGCTGCTCCATTTCAGATGGACCTTGACTGGTCTCTTTGTTTCAGGCACAGCAGAGGGAGTGAATTTCATGAGGACTTTAACTCCCATGTTTGTCCAGAATGGAATTTGTGTTGTTATATCACAACGATTCTCAGCAACTGGACATCTCGCCCCACTCAGGGAGGCCCTCTCGAAGTGGAGACAAGTCAATGTCTTTGTTCACTTCATGGAATATGATTTCATTTGGGACAGAATTCTTCCTTTCCATTTAACACTCAGGCATTTGCCAGGACCCATTGAAGGGAAAATCTGGATCTCTACAGTCTTGGGCCATTTCACAATTAGAAGGCACAAAATTCTTAAATATGTCCATAGTATTTGGGCGTTTGCTTTTCAGCGGAAATTTAAACAACTATATCATCTCTTTGAACCCAATTTATTTGTGGAGCCCCAGATTGAAGATAATTATTTTTCCTGTTCTCTTTCAAAGCACGTCTTTTCTGTCAAAGGCTGGAGAAGATGTACCCAGAAAGCTCCACTGGAGACCCAGGACAAAAGGAACACAATGTGGGTTGCAAATTCCCCCTATTTATACAATTTCATTAAGACTCTGGTCCACGCTTTGAATGCTACATATTCCTCCAGTTCAAGTAAGAGAAGCAAGGGGGTCAAAGAGAGGTTGGTTGCTCCAAGGCTGCAACCATGGCAGGTAAAAAGGACAGTCTTAAATTATAAGTTCTATTTACCCCCAATTCCTCATATAAAAGTCTTAAAACAATGGTTTTATTCTATATGTATTTTAAGATTCTTCTGAATTGAAACATAACTCTGGTTCCCATGTTTTTTTGCCTTCACACTAGTCAGCCACATATAATTAAAAAAATAGTTTCCAAAAAACTATTTGAAATACTATATATCTCTGAAAATACATCAGATATTAAATACCACAGTACATCATTGCCTACAAATTCAGTTGAAATTTACCATAATTTTATAAGGATTCAACATAAAATTCCAACAGATCATCTTAAAAATCCTCTCAAGGATTATCTTTCATTCTTCTTCCAGTGCATTAGTAATACAATTATCAAATTATATGACTGTTTATCTAATAAATTAGTTACTACTACCAGTTTATTGTAAGCAGTGATCAGTATACATACATAAGAGTATCAACAAAGTATAAAGGACACTTTAATGAGAGCTCTGTGTTGGAGCTCCCATCCATTGTTCTTATATGGGATTCCATAGTTTGTCAAGTCCAGATAGCTGAAGATATTTTTCAGATATTTTTCTATTGAGTTTTATTTATACACATCTATCTCTACCGTATTGTGAAATTATATTTTTTCTGAAAGCTGTGAATTTTTTAAAGTGATCTTACTAGCTTTATCTAAGAATTGGAATAAAACATCTGTTAAGCCTGGGTTCCCCAACCAGGGTTAGGTAGACAAGCTAAAACAGAATGTGCAGCGTTAGTCAGATAGGCACACAGATAAATGAGTGAGCTAAGCTTGTATGTTTATTAACATACAGTAAAAATAACAGATACGCTTGTGCTATCAAGAATATATTTTATTCCAGTATAAGTTTATAGCATAGTCAAAAACAGTCCAATATTCATTTACCATGTAGTCAGTCCATTCAGGGATATTCAGTTAGCAAAGTCCATGTAGAATATCCTATTGTCAGTTCTCATAAATCAGTCCGTTGTTGTCTCTCCCGTTCGAGCAATGCAGTCTTGCTTCCAAGCAGTAATCAGGGATCATCAAAGCCAGAGAGAGAGAGAGCAAGCTGTAGCCTTGCTACTTTTATATGGTTTTCATAACCACACCCACAATTGCTATTTTACATTTAAAGCTGCATACACTAACTATGATTCATAGTTAGTATTTCACCTAAAACAGTTAGGGTGAACAATGTTATCCCTAACAACATCTATCATAATATCATAATCTATTGATTTAATATGCTTGTGTTAATAAATGTATTGAAAAATAGGTAATCTAGGACTAATTATTATTCATATCTCCCAGTTCTCCAAGGAACAGTGAAAATAATTTGAGTACAATTCTTAAAATAGTCAATTTCCACTTGGTTATCACACCATCCAACCCCTCACTTAACTTGGTTTCTAATCGTTACTTCAGGAAATAGTGTGTTAATACTTTAATGAAAGCATTCCCACAATCTATTAACAAACTTAATGATTCGTGGGATGATCTTGAGGATGAGTGAAGTGATGCCGACTAGAAACAGTCAGATAACAGGGAGGGGAACCCTCAGCTGCATAACAGGCAAAGAAAGAAACTCAGAAGATTTTCTACCTAACATTTCAGTGCATAAAAATTGGTGGGAAATTTGTCCTTTTGGATTTGTAAGATTCTGTTAATGTGGCATTACAATCAATTAGAATTAGCTCCTCTGATCATGTTTCCCATCTGTTTACCTGGGAGAAGATTAACCTGGGAACTTACTTCTAGATGAATCCGTTCTGTTGTTTTCAAGGAGTTTATGAATAAACTTTTTATTATTTGTTTCTTCAGTTGTGAGTGCTCTACAATGTTCTATATAATTGACAAACTTGGTTTTCTCAATATATGATTGACAATTTTTGCTGAATCTTTTGTTTTTCACTTTTTGTGGTCACTCTTGTTCTCCCAACTAGGAAAACTTGCAAGTTAGATAACTGTGGAAGTAAAGTTCAAAAGTGAAGAGACCACATGAGATAAGAAACCAAAATTCCTGCTTTAAATAATTCTGGATCTTTCCACTTTAGTTTCATCCCTTTCTGGCAAAGAATGAGTTTTGCCATTTTTCCATCTTTATTTTGTACTTGGACCAAAATGGAGAGGTAACAGCAGATCTTAACATCAGGACCTGGGTGGTTCTCCCCAAGTTGGATCACATTTATCTGCACCCAGGAACTTTTGAAAGAGGGAGACTTATGATCAACCAAGATGCTGTTTCATGGCTAAAGTTGCTCAATAAGGTGAGAGAAATTTTGGTATCTTTTCTCTGTTTTCCAAAGCCTGATGTCCCATTCCCAGTGGGCAAAGCCTAGAGTCTCCAGGGTGGTTGGCCTTCCATGCCAGTTGGTGTCTTCTAATGGAAGTTCTTCAAGAGACAGGACCCCAAGTGGAGTGGCTTTCCCATGTTTTATGGAAAATTTTCAAGAACTTCCTGGTCAGAGATTTCTTTCTTCATCACAGTTTAATTTCATATTTAAAAAATCTAATGGAATGAAAGTTTCCTAAATATTTTACAGTAAACTTTATACTCAGTTTTAATATGGCTATATCATCATCCTTAAATCTTTTTTCAGTTCCATCCTGGCAGACTTTATCAAATAGAACAGGGGTGTCAAACTTGATTTCATTGAGGGCCGTATCAGAGTTGTGTTTGACCTCGTGGGGCTGGGGAAGGTGTGGCTGGGCTAGGTGTGGCCAACTTGACATCACTCGTGTCCGGGGCACCTGTGGTGACTGGAGCTCTCTTCCAGCGAAAATGGGTTCCCGGGCTCCGTTTTTGGCTATGATGGCTTCCTGCAATCTACCAGTGAAAACGGAGTTCGGGTGGGCCATTCTCCTGTTCTGCAACAGCAGGAAGCTGTTGCAGCCAAAAATGGAGCTCAGGAGCTCATTTTCTTTGGCAGAGGCACCATGGGCTGTTCCTTCAATGTTTCCAGGGCAATCTGTGGGCCAGCTCTAGGAATCCCATGGGCCGGATCTGGCCCCTGGGCCTTGAGTTTGACACCCCTGAAATAGAAAGTACTTTATTGTATTGTTAAATTCCAAAAGCAAAAGGGAAGAACTAAATGAAGGATTTTCCAGTTGTTCTACCTCCTGCATCTGTTTAAAAGTAGTCAGAGATTTCTTATTTACCTCAGTGAACCCAGAGAAAGTTTGGCTAATATTTTGTCTACCTCCATTTCACATAGCTGGAGAGTCCTAACATTTTTTCTTTGGCATTCCTATTTTCTCTGCTCAGTCCCTGCGTGGAACTGATGCCTCAGTCCAGATATGTGGTATCAGTCCTGGAACTGATACCTCAGTCCAAATGTGTGGAAAGTTGTCATGCTGGATTTGTCAAGAGGGCTCGAGAAGGAGAGCCAGTTTGCTGCTACAACTGCGTTCCTTGTCCGGAGAGGACCTTCTCCATTCAGGAAAGTGGGTGACACCAGAGGAAAGGAAGGTTTTGTTTAACTGGATCCATCCAGAGCATTTTCATGAAACACATGTTGAAAAACACATTGAAGCTTAACTATCTTTCTGCTTATTTTCAAAATGCACAATTTCTAATCTAAAGGGAAGACTTATCAAAAAGATCTTGAAGGAGTAGCAAGATAGGAAGCAAGGCAGATTGTGCAAGCTTTACCATTTCCAGGATAATTCTTCCCTGTTTTAGTTTGGATGTATACTTTCATGGTTTTTTTCTAGTAACATCTCACTTCTTTGAAACTTTAGGAATTGTCTTAGGTTCCTTGCTTTTCCTCATCTAATGCAGACTTAGCAATAGCAATAGCAATAGCATTTAATGCTTTACAGCCCTCTCTAAGTGGTTTACAGAGTCAGCATTTTGCGCCTAAGAATCTGGGTCCTCATTTTATCCACCTTGGAAGGATGGAAGGCTGCATCAGCCTTGAGCTTAGTGAGATTCGAACTGACAAATTGCAGGCAACCGGCAGTCAGCAGAAGGAGCCTGTAGTACTGCAGTCTAACCACTGCACCACATTATATCATCCTCCAAAAATTATGTATAAAAAGTTGTACATCACATATATTTATAGCTTTTTGGATTTTTCAGATCCAGAAAAATGTACCAAGTGTCTGGATGATAAATATCCAAATGAGGAGAGAGTCCAACGTATCCCCAAAGTTATAACCTTCCTGTCTTATGAAGAACTTCTGGGCATCATCCTGGTCTCTTTTGCCCTACTCTTCTTCCTATCCACAGGCCTTGTTTTAATTATCTTCATTCAATACCAATAAACTCCCCTTGTCAAATCCAACAACCAGGATCTCTCCTACATCCTCCTGGTCTCCCTCCTGTTTTGCTTCTTGTCTTCTTCTCTCTTCATTGGTCAACCAAGGAAAGCCACCTGCCTTCTCCGACAAATGGTCTTCAGCATCATCTTCTCAGTTGCCAATTCTTTTCTCTTGGCCAAAACCAGCACAGTGGTGCTGGCCTTCCTGGCCACAAAACCAGGAAACCGAGTGAAGAGATGGTTGGGAGAGGGCTTGGCCAACTCCATCAACCTTGCTTCTTCTTCTGTCCAAGTGCTCATCTGCTCCATCTGGCTGGGAGTTTCTCCCCCCTTCCCTGACTCTCACCTCCACTCCCAGCCTGGAGAGATCATCCTGCAATGCAATGAAGGGGCCGTTGTCATGTTCTACGTCACCCTCAGCTACATGGGCTTCCTGGCTGCCATCTGCTTCATGGTGGCTTTCCTGGCCAGGAATCTGCCTGGGGCCTTCAACGAAGCCAAGCTGATCACCTTCAGCATGTTGGTCTTCTGCAGTGTCTGGGTGACACTTTTGTGCCCACCTACCTGAGTACCTAAGGGAAACACATGGTGGCTGTGCAGGTCTTCTCCATCCTGGCCTCCAGTGCTGGTCTGCTGGGCTGCATATTCATCCCCAAGTATGACATTATCCTTCTGAGGCCAGGCCTCAACAAAAAGGAGCATCTTACAGTCAGAACAAATGTAAAAGCATGAGACATAACAATCATGACATTTAAAGAATTGTAAAATGTCAATTTATTTGAAAGAATACATTAATTATTTCCACTTAAGCCCATGTCACACTGAACCAATGGATGCAAAGAGGATGTAAAATGGACAAAAAAGCTTGCCATCCATTCGAAAATGCGATGTACTCACTGCTTCTGTTTTGCTTCCTCTCTATCCGTCCAGCATCCGTTTATTGACGTTTCATCCGCTCCAAAACTTTTGCACGGAAAATGTATCCAGTTCGTCCGTTCGTCCATTCTGCATCCGCTACGCATCCGCTAGGCATCCGTAACGCATCCGTTACGCATCTGCAATATCCGCTAGGCATCCGCTGTGCATCCGCGCAACTCGTATCTGCCCGGACGCAGGGAAGAAGCGGAACGGACGTGGAATGGAAGCAGAACGGATGCAGAACGGAAACAAAGCGTTTAAAATCGAAAAAACTTTCGCAGAGGGGACCTATCTCGGATATTAAGGATGTCTAGAGGATGTCTAGAGGATGCCTAGAGGATGCCTAGACGATGCAAAGGGACACCTAAACTGCCTATAAAAAGGGGGAGTAACTCACCTGGATCTCACTTTCAGACCAGCAGCCCACCTGTGCAGACCTCTGCAGCCTTCATCTGGCTCTTACTCTTCCACAGCATCCAATGATGTCCACCGTGGATTGTAACACAGTCCTTTTGGCAGCTGCCATCCTTCTGCAACAGTGCGAAGCCATCTACAGGCTCTGTGAACTCTACTACGGGAAGAAAAAGAGGCGGCCAAGAAGCATCTGGGTACGAAGATGGATCGCCAGAAGAGCAGAGCTGATGGTGGAGCTCAGGAACGAAGACACTTGTGCATTCCAGAACTTCATGAGGATGCCTCCAGCCATGTTTGACAAAGTTGTGCAGCGGCTGACACCCAGGTTGACCAAGGCAAACACCAACTTCCAGCCCAGCCTGGAACCTGGGCTCAAGGTGGCACTCACTCTGTGCCACCTGGCCTCAGGGACAACCTACAAAAGCATGCAGTATGGCTGGAGGGTGCCACACAACACCATCAGCATTGTGGTCAGAGAAGTGGTGCAGGCCATCATCGAAGAATACAAGGAGGAGCTCCTCCAGTGCCCCTCCACTGAAAAAGGCTGGAAGAAAGTTGCAGAGCAGTGGTATCAGAAGTGGAACTTCCCCCATACCGTTGGAGCCATAGATGGGAAGCACGTGGCCTGCAAAGCTCCAGCCAAGTCGGGGTCCACTTATTTCAACTACAAGGGCTTCTTCAGCATCGTCCTCTTCGCCATGGTCGATGCTGACTACAAGTTCATGTACATTGATGCTTCAGGCAACGGGTGAGCTTCAGCTGCCCAGGTGTACAACGCCAGTCACCTCAAGGAGGGGCTTGAAGGAAACCTCATCATGGGCTTCCCAGATCCAGACCCCCTGGCCAACGACACGCAAGATGTGCCCTACTTCATCGTGAGGGATGACGACTTCTCACTCACAACCTACCTCATGAAGCCCTACACCTCCAGACTCCTCACCCGTGAAGAGAGGATCTTCAACTACAGGCTGTCCAGGGCAAGGCGGGTGGTGGAGAACGCCTTTGGCATCCTGGCCAACAGGTTGCAGGTACTTCTCACCACCATGCAGCATCGCCCAGAGACCGTGAGGAGGATCGTGGACGCTTGCTGCATCCTGCACAATCTCATGAGCACCCGCTACCCAGTCTTACAGAACAGGCTTTTGGACTTTCAACAAGGCAATGGGGACATGGAGCCTGGGGAATGGAGGCAAGGGCGAAACCTGATCGACACTCAGGATGTGCAAGGCCC
Organism: Laticauda colubrina; assembly: GCA_015471245.1. Classification (NCBI taxonomy): domain Eukaryota; kingdom Metazoa; phylum Chordata; class Lepidosauria; order Squamata; family Elapidae; genus Laticauda; species Laticauda colubrina. Next base: position 24,724 of record BLBF01015871.1, read on the forward strand.
CAACAGAGCCTCACGTGAAGAGAAGAAGCAGCGCAACCTCCTGAAACACTGGAGCTGGAGCAGTGGAGTGGCAAAACAGGATGGTAGATGCTTAATGGATGCTTCTTTCAGCCTGTCTCATCACACTGATGAGATTGGGCCATGTATGTTTGGTTGGCCTACAATGAACAGGGCGTTTAATAAAGAGTTGTGTTTATGTTGACATGCGTGGATGATTGATTACATTATTATTGATAATAAAGGGCCATAGGTGTGGCATCTGGGAGGGTGGACCATACGATGCTTGCACTGGAGTCCCACGATGCTTGCACTGGAGGTTTATCTATCCCCACAGCTATTACCCATTCCAAAGGTATCCCTGCTCATTCCACAGGTATCCTTGCCCACCCCACTGCTATCTTAACCCATCCCACAAGCATGAAAAGGCTTAAACCATTTCTAAAAGTTTCCCACAAGACTTTATTGAAAGATAGAAATAAAGCAAGTGTGTGAATCAAAGATAAACTTTATTGAACAATAAGCTGTAACAGAAAAATGACCCAAGTCAAGTGTCCAAATAAAGTCCACAGGTAGCCAGCTATCCAGTCTCTGGCACTCTTATCGGTCACTCGGAGGTGTGCCCAGTCTCAGGGATGAAGGGTCCAGGTGCTGTGGTGGTGGGTGGTGCTGGAGTGTCTGGCCCCGAGAGGACTACAGGGGACGGTGTATTGAGGAAGGTGTCGGACAGCTGGCTCAGCCCCGTGATGCTGAGAGGTCCTTCCTCCATGCCATGGGGTGTCAGCCCCAGTACTGAGGACAGATGTACTGAGGCCGGGCTTGGCTGTGGGGTGGAGGAAGGAGTGGGGCTGTCTGCTCTGCAGCTGGGTGACGACTGTCGTGGGTGGCATCATTGGCGTGGGTGGCATCACTGTCGTCGGTGGGATCATTGTCGTGGGTGGCATCAGTGGCATCTGTGGAACCGGTGGCAACGGTGTCGCCCAATGACTCTGTGCCTGGAGTGGGAAGGGCTGCTGCCTGTGCTGCTGAACCTCCTGGTAGCCGTAGCCCTGGTAGGTGAGGGCCTGTGGAAAGACTTGGAATGGGAGGGACATCACCTGGGGTGGAGGAGCAGACCTGGACTGGGTGGGAGCAGGTTCCTCTGGATCTGGAGGGTTGTGAAGCAGCTCGGTGATCCGGTCCTTCACCACCTGGTACTGGGGTTCCTCCATTTCCGTGAGGGTCTGGTTGACATAGGTGAGGAAGGGCTTGCGGTTGGAGGATGAGGAGTCGGTGTGGACCAGCTGAGAGAGGAGATCTATGCTGGTGCAGATGGTGTCCCTGATCTCCACCAGGACAGTGTGGCTCTGCCCCTCCTGCTGTCCGGCTCTCTGCCTTTCTGTGGAGGCGGAGCTGGGGGGTGGTGGATGCGGCTAGGACTGTGGTGGACGTGATGTCTCCTTTCTCCAACCGCACAAGGGAGTCCTCCACACACTCCACCATGGTTACCACACCTGTCCGCGGGTTCTCCACCATGGCACGGTCCACAGAAACCTGCCTGGAGACAGGGACTGACTCTCGGCCAGAAGAGGACTGGCTCTCAGCAGGCTGCCGGAGAGAGAGGGTTGTGAGAGGGGCTACTGGTGCTCCTCGGTGGTGGACCTCACCCTCCAGGAAGCTGCACCTGGCCATGACGTAGGTCTCTCTGTCAGCTTCACAGAGGCCTGGCCAGATTTCTTCAGGTGCAGCTTCCCATACCAGGTGTGCATGTGCTTCCACCAGCGGAGGAGCACCTCCAAAGTGTAACCTATACTCTCCGCCCTCTCTGTCCAAGCAGCCTGCTTCTGCTTGGTGTCCCCGTACAGCCGGTGTCCCTTCCGCCACAGATAGTTGTTCTCTCTTAGCCACTCCAGCACCTCATCCTCGTGCGCCTCCTCAATATAGTATTGCCTCCTCTTCCTTTGTCGCATATGCCTCTTCCTCCCTTTGGCAGGACCAGATGAGCCCTCATCAGAGGGGCTCCCAGGTAGTAGGGGCTGCTCCTCCACACCACCAGCAGCAGCAGCAGCACCAGCAGGATCATCATCATCACCATCATCATCATCATCATCCTCGCCAGCAGGATCATAATCATCATCATCATCATCATCATCATCATCATCATCAGCAGGATCATCATCATCAGCAGCAGCAGGACCCGCAGGACCAGGATCTGCAGCAGCAGAGTAAGCATCAGCAGGGTCAGCAAGTCCAGGAGCATGAGCAGGACGAGGAACACGAGCAGGACGAGCAGGACGAGCAGGACTAGGAGCACGAGCAGGATGAGCAAGTCCAGGAGCACGAGCAGGATGAGCAGGAGCAGGAGCAGCTTCAACAGAGTAAGCACCAGCAGAAGCACCACAGCCAGGAGCAGCACCAGCAGAACCCCCAGCACCAGCAGAAGCACCACCGCCAGGAGGTTGGCCCTGTCCCTCTTCCAGGGATGGCGGAAGGCTGCTGAGGTTTTTGCTTCCTCCCCATGGTTGTGGGGTTGCTGGCTAGCAGGGAACCTGGCAGGAACCAAGCCTGGCAGGAAGGCTGGCAGGAAGCCAGGCACAAAGGCTGGCAGGAAGCCTGGCAGGTAGGCTGGGAGGTAGGCTGGCAGGAAGCCTGGCAGGTAGGCTGGCAGGAAGCCTGGCAGGTAGGCTGGCAGGAAGCCTGGCAGGTAGGCTGGCAGGAAGCCTGGCAGGAAGGCAGGCAGGCAGGCAAGCACCAAGGCTGGCTGGAAGTCAGGCTGGCAGCAAGGCTGGCTGGAAGGCAGGCTGGGAGCAAGGCTGGCAGGCAGGCATGCAGGCAGGGCAGGCAAGGAAGTCAAATTGTCCAGCAGCAGGTCTTTCCTTGGAATGCTGGCCACGTGCGAGCTGCTTCCCTTTATATCCGTGTGGCTTACGCAATGCATCCCCCCCACATTCGCAATTAACGCTCGGCATCTGTTCTGCTTCCACTGTGCATCCGCTAGGCTTCCGTTGTGCATCCACTTCATCTGCTGTGCATCCGCTCTTTTTGTTCCGCGTCCGTTTTGCTGAGGCCCCACGGAAGCCTAGCGGACGTGCCATCCGCTCCCATCCGCTTCCATCCGCTTCCATCCGCTGGGCTTCCGTTCCGCATCCACTTTCCATCTGCCCTGCGTCCTCCCCGCGTCTGTGTTATCCGCTCCCGTTATGTAAATTTTTGCCCCTTTTCAGAGCAGATAACAACGGATGGAACATTTTGCTCGTCCGCTGTGTCCTTTTTGCATCCGTTGGGCAGTGTGACATGGGCTTTAGATAATATCCAGGAGTTAAAAGAACATCATATCTACATGCTTCCAAATGGGAGATGTTTGGATTATTGTAATTCATGTAACTCTCTACATCTCAATAAATCTTGCTAAAGGGAATTTTGTGAAAATCAGTCAGAGGAATTTGTTTTTCAATGAATTTGACACCTTATTTGTACTGACAGCAGCTAAAAGTGTATGTATAGGAATGAATAGGAAAAGTGGTAAGATGGTTTGTGTGGGAGCCAAGCTCCAACTATGTTGTTTGACACTCTCCATGAGAACCATTGGCCATCCCAACAAGTCAGAGAAGGCGGAGGCCTCCAAGGCCTCTTGCTTAGATGTTCTCATCCAATGAGACCTAGTTAGCATCCCTTTCCCATAATGGCTCCTGCCCTGTGAAAGAAGTTTCTCCATGAGATCCTGTATCCAGGATGGGTAGGTGGGCCTTTGATTCTCCCCCAAATGGCCTAATGTGCCCCAGAAAAGTGTAGAGGAGGCCCAGTCTGAGACCCGGGGGAGGGTCAGCTCTCTGGGAAGGACTCTGAGCCCACTGAGTGTCTCCATCTGCAGGGAGCCCTTTCAGGAGGGCAGGAAACCTGGGCATGAACTAGCCAGCTAGTTCAATTCATGAACTAGCATGAATTGCTTCGTCTTTCATCACCACATCTCAGCCTTGTTTCCTTTCAAAAAAGGAAACTTGGAGCCAAGTCCTTGTTTACTTGCTCATTTCCAGCCTGCAGAGGAGCCTCTTCCCCCCTATGATGAAGGGAAAGGCTGGGGATTTATTTCTTCCTTCCTCTTGGCTCCCCAGGGAATTTTCCAGCTGCCGCCTTGGAAACCAGTACAGTGAATGGAAAAATACAATGAATAATGCAGAATTATGTCCTGTCCTGAGCCAGGAAGCCCTGAATATGGAGAATTCCTGGCTTGGCTTAAGATTTAGGCCTTGATTGTCCCTGCATAATTTCAGGCTCTGGCCCTCCTGCTCTCATGGCCCCTTTCCCCCGTGAGAGGTTTCTTTCAAAAGGGGACAGATCAATCCTGCAAGACTCATTTCAGTCCATTTCCAGATGGACAATTTCAAATAAATCCTCATTTTAATCCTTTTAGACCCAGGCAGCCTCATGGATGTACCCAAAATCCAAGGTCTGAATGGCTCCTTCTGTCTTCTCTGGTATTAGAAATCCCTCTTAAATTCTTAGATTCCTTCCCTCCCTCCTCTCATCAGAGCCATTGCTGAAAAGTGGGGAGGGGTCCAATGTCCAGAGCAGAAGAGGGTGGCCAAATTCAGTGGTTGAGGGGGGTCATTTCCAGTGGAGGAAACCTCCTTGGGGGCATCCTGTTAGCCAGCTTGATCAGAACTGCTGGTGCCTGTTGCCCTTCATCCCACACTTGCAAATGAAGAGGAATGGCATTCCTGCACTAGACCTTTGTCACCTGGAAAGCATCCACCCAGCCCAAGAAAGCAACCTGGGGGAATATTAAGGTGTCACTTTCTGAGTGGCACTTCTTGAATCCAAGACTGAGCTCTTCCCTCCTTGAATCGCCTGCCATGAGCCCAGTTCTCCAGGGGTCTCCAAGAAGGGGGAAAAGACCAGCCAGGACCTGGAGAGACTTGCAGGCATGGAATGGCTTCCCTGGGAAGGTGGAGGGTTCATCCCACCTGGAGGTTCCTAAGGAGGGGCTGGACCTTCCCAGCTAGCCTTTCCAGCCACACAGCCTCCTTGGATGAGAACATCTAAGCAAGAGGCCCCGGATGCCTCCACATTCTCTGGCTTGGTGGGACAGCCAATGGTTCTCATAGAGATTGTCAAATGACATAGCTGGAGCTTGGCTCCCACACAAGCCATTTTACCACTTTTCCTATTCATTCTCTCATAGATACACTTTTAGCTGCTGTCAGTACAAATAAAGTGTCAAATTAATTGGCAGTGGCTGAACAACAAACTACTCTGAATGATTTTCAGAGTTCCCTTTAGCAAGATTTATTGAGATGAAGAGAGTTGCAAGGATTACAATCATTCAAATATTTCCCATTGAAAAATGTAGACATGATTTCTTTGATTCCTGCACATTATCTAAGAAGAAATAATTAGTGTCTACTTTGAAATAAAAGGAAATTTTACAATTCTTTAAATGTCATGGTGTTATATTTTATGTTTTTACAATTGTTCTGGCTGTGAGATGCTCCTTTGTGTTCAGCTCTGGCTTCAGAAGGATAATGTAACACTTGGGGATGAAGATGCAGCCCAGCAGACCAGCACTGGAAGCCAGGATGGAGAAGACCTGCACAGCCACCATGTGTTTCCCTTTGGTGCTCAGGTAGGTGGGCAAAAAAGTCACCCAGACACTGCAGAAGACAAGCATGCTGAAGGTGATCAGCTTGGCTTCGTTGAAGGCCCCGGGCAGATTCCTGGCCAGGAAAGCCACCGTGAAGCAGATGGCAGCCAGGAAGCCCATGTAGCTGAGGGTAACGTAGAACATGAAAACGGCTCCTTCATTGCATTGCAGGATGATCTCTCCAGGCTGGGAGTGGAGGTGAGAGTCAGGGAAGGGGGGAGAAGCTCCCAGCCAGATGGAGCAGATGA
>BLBF01015874.1:0-12319 GCA_015471245.1 Laticauda colubrina
GTGGGACTGTATGGTCCACCCTCCCAGGTGCCACACCTATGGCCCTTTATTATCAATAACAATTCAATCATTGATCAACACATTTCAACATAAACAAAGCTCTTTATTAATGCCCTGTTCTTTGTAGGGCCACTCAACATACATGGCCCAATCTCATCAGTGTGATGAGACAGGCTGAAGGAAGCATCCATTAATCATCTATCATCCTGTCTTGCCACTCCACTGCTCCAGCTGGGGAGTTGCACCAGTGTTTCAGGAGGTTGCGCTGCTTCTTCCCTTCACATGAAGATCTGTTGGGGCCTTGCACATCCACAGTATCTATCAGGTTTCACCCTTGTTTCCATTCACCAGGCTCCGTGTCCTCATTGCCTTATTGGTGGTTCACGAGCCTGTTCTGCAACACTGGGTAGCGGGTACACATAAGATTATGCAGGATGCAGCAAGCTTCCACGATCCTCCTCACGGTCTCTGGGCGATGCTGCATGGTGGTGAGAAGTACCTGGAACCTGTTGGCCAGGATGCCAAAGACGTTGTCCACCACCCGTCTTGCCCTGGACAGCCTGTAGTTGAAGATCCTCTCTTCACGGGTGAGGCATCTGGAAGTTAAGGGCTTCATGAGGTAGGTTCTGAGGAAGAAGGCGTCATCCCCCACGATGAAGTAGGGCACATCTTGTGTGTCGTTGGGTAGGGGGTCTGGATCTGGGAAGCCCATGATGAGGTTGCGTTCCAGCCCCTCCTTGAGGTCACTGGCGTTGTATACCTGGGAATCTGAAGCTGACCCTTGTAGTTGTGATAAGTGGACCCTGAGTTGGCTGGAGCTTTGCAGGCCACGTGCTTCCCATCTATGGGTCCAACGGTGTGGGGGAAGTTCCACTTCTGATACCACTGCCCTGCAACTTTCTTCCAGCCTTCTTCAGTGGAGGGGCACTGGAGGAGCCCCTCCAGGTATTCTTCAATGATGGCCTGCACCACTTCTCTGACCACAATGCTGATGGTGTTGTGTGGCACCCTCCAGGCGTACTGCATGCTCCTATATGTGGTTCCGGAGGCCAGGTGGTGCAGAGTCAGTGCCACCTTCAGCCCAGGGTCCAAGCTGGGCCGGAAGTTGGTGTTTGCCTTGGTCAACCTGGGTCTCAGCCTGTCCACAAATTCGTCAAACATGGCTGGCGGCATCCTCATGAAATTCTGGAATGCACGAGGGTCTTCGTTCCTCAGCTCCACCATCAGCTTGATATACAGTCCGTACTCGGCTCTTCTAGCGATCCATCTTTGGACCCAGACACTTCTTGGACTCCTCCTTTTCTTCCCGTAAAACAGGTGAAAGAGCCTGCAGAGGGCTTCGCACTGTTATAGAACAATGGCGGCTATCAAAAGGAGCATACGATGATCCATGGTGGAGATGACTGGATGCTGTGGAAGAGCAAGAGCAAGATGAAGGCTGAAGAGGTTTGCACAGCAGGAATGCTGGACTGAAAGTGAGATCCAAGTGATTTCTCCCCCTTTTTATAGGAAATATAGGTTTTCCGCTAGGTGTCCTTTTGCATCCTCTCGACATCCTGCAGACATCCTAAATATCCAAGATACGTCCCCTATACGAAGGTTTTTTCCATTTTAATGCTTTATATGCGTGCTGCATCCACTTTCATCCTTTCTACGTCCGTGCTACTAACGCTTTGTGTCTGTTCCGCATCCGTTTTGCTTTCTCCCTGTGTCCATTTTCCGCTGGAGTGGATGTGAGTTGTGCAGATGCGCAGTGGAGGCCTAGCGGATATAGCGGACGTGTAACGGATGACGACGGACGTATAACGGATGTTCCCCGTTTGCGTAGCAGATGTATAATGGACGCGTGGTATACTTTATCTGCTCAAAAAGTTTTGTGCAGCTCAAAACTTTTTGAGAGGATGAAATCTCAGTAGATGGATGCTGGACGGATAGAGAGTATGAAAAACGGACGCAGTGAGTACAGAACGGATGCATTGCGTCAACGAACAGATGGCAAGTGTTTCTCTCCGTTTTACATCCTCTTTCCATCCGTTGTTGCTGTGTGACATGGGCTTAAAGAACAATGTGAACCAAGATCTACGAGAGCTGCCAAACCTAATTATAAAGCATAATCATGGAAGAGAAAAAACTGATTACAATGAATATAAATGGACTTAATTCAGCTGTTAAAATAAGGAAAATTTTTCACAAATTAGAGAAACTAAAATTTGATATAATTTGCATAACCAGAGCGGACAACACGGAAAGGAAATGACTGGGGGAGGATGTAGGGCGGATGGAAAGCGGATACTCCACGGAAGCCTAGCGGATGGAAGCGGATGAGAGCGGATGGCACATCTGCAAGGCTTCCGGGGGGCCTCAGCAAAGTGGACGCGGAACGGAAAGAGCGGATGCAGAGCGGACACCGAACGGATGAAGCGGATGGACAGCAGATGCCGAGCGGATGAAGTGGATGGACAGCGGAAGCCTAGCGGATGCCTAGCAGAAGCCTAGCTGATGCCTAGCAGATATCTAGCATTCACTGCGCATGCGGGGAGGATGCATTGCGTCAGCCCCGTGGATATAAAGGGAAGCAGCTCCCAAGCAGGTCACCATTCAGAGGAAAGACCTGCTTCCAGACACAACTTGCCAGCCAGCCAGTCAGCCAGCCAGCCAGCCAGGAACCCAACAACCCAACAACCAAGGGGAAGAAACAGAAGCCTCTGCCATCTGCTGCCAGCCCTGGCAAGAGGGACAGGCCACCCTCCCACCCCCTCTGCTTCTGCTGGGGCTTCTGCAGCCCGGGCACGCTCTTCTGGGGCTGGGGCTTCTGCTGATGGTGCTTCTGGAGGTGGCGCTTCTGCTGATGCTTACTCTGCTGATGCTACTTCTGGTGGTGGTGCTTCTGCTGGTGCTTACTCTGTTGGCACTGCTCCTGGTGCTGGTGCTTCTGCTGGTGTTTAGTCTGCTGGCTCTGCTCCTCGTCCTACTGGTCCTGCTCGTGCTCCTGGCCCTGCTCATGCTCCTAGTCCTGCTTGTGCTCCTGGTCCTGCTGGTGCTCCTGGTCCTGATCCTGGTTCTGCTGGTGCTGTTGGTGCTCCTGGTCCTGCTGGTGCTGCTGGTGCTGCTGCTGCTGCTGCTGGTGGTGGTGGTGGTGTGGAGGAGCAGCCCCTACAACCTCAAAGCCCTTCTCATGAGGGCCCATATGGCCCTGCCAAAGGGAGGAAGAGGTAGACTCGAGAACGGGAGAGGAGGCAATACAACAGAGAAGAGGAACATGAGGATGAGGTGCTGGAGTGGCTGAGGGAGAACGAGAATCTATGGTGGAAGGGACACAGGCTCTATTGCGACACCAAAAGGAAGCAGGCTGCTTGGAGAGAGAAGGTGGAGATCCTGGGCTACACTTCGGAGGTGCTCCTTGGCTGATGGAAGCATATGCACACCTGGTACGGGAAGCTGCACCTGAAGAAATCTGGCCAGGCCATGGTTAAGCTGACGGACTGAGAGACCAGTGTGATGGCCAAGTGCAGCTTCTTGGAGGGTGAGATCCACCACCGAGGATCAGCCCCTCTCACAACCCTCTCTCTCAGGCAGCCAGCTGAGAGCCAGTCCTCTTCTGGCCAAGAGTCAGCTCCTGTGTCCAGGCAAGTGTCTGTGGAGCGTGCCATGATGGAGACCCCCCCCGACAGCTGAACTACCCGTGGCGGAGAGCGTGGAGGACCTCCTGATGCAGTGGGAGAAACTAGACGGCACTTCCACCACAGCCCAACCCGTATCCACCCCCAGCTCCACCTCCACAGAAAGGCAGAGAGGCAAACCGAAGGGGCAGAGCCACACTGTCCTGCTGGAGATAAGAGACACCATCAGGAGCAGCGTAGATCTCCTCTCTCAGCTGGTACACACCGATGCCCCATCCTCCAACTGCAAGCCCTTCCTCACCTATGTCAACCAGACCCTCATGAACATGGGGGAACCCCAGTACCAAGTGGTGACGGAAAAGATCACCGATCTTCTTCACAACCCTCCAGACCAAGATGAACCTGCTCCCACCCAGTCCAGGTCTGCTCCTCCACCCCAGGTGATGTCACTGCCCTTCCAAGGCTTTCCACAGGGCCTCTCCTTCCAAGGCTATGGCTACCAGGAGGTCCAGCAGCACAGGCAGCAGCCCTTCCCAGTCCAGGCACATGTACATCGGACGCCACCAGTGCCACTGATGCCACCGATGCGATCCACGTCACCGATGCCACCCACGCCACCGATGCCACCCACACCACAGATGCCACCCACGCCAGTACTCACCCAGCTGCAGACCAGACAGCCCCACTACACTGCTCCTTCCTCCACCGCACAGCCAAGTACCTCAGTACTGGCCTCAGTACATCTGTCATCGGTATTGGGGCTGACACCCCAAGTCATGGAGGAAGGGGCTCTCAATGTCACGGGGCTGAGCAAGCTGTCTGAGAGCTTCCTCAACACACCGTCTCACAACCCTCTCTCTCAGGCAGCCATCTGAGAGCCGTCCTCTTCTGGCCATGAGTCATCTGGCCAGGCAGGTATCTGTGGAGTGCCCCATGATAGAGAACCCCCTGACAGCTGCACTCCCCTTGGCAGAGCGTGTGGAGGACCCCCTGATGCAGTGGGAGAAAGGAGAGGGCACTTCCACCAGAGACCAAACCACATCCACCTCCAGCTCCACCTCCACAGAAAGCAGGCAGAGAGCCAGACCAGAGGGCCAGAGCCACACTGTCCTGCTGGAGATCAGGGACACCATCAGAAGGAGTGTAGATCTCTCTCAGCTGGTACACACCGAGGTCCCATCCTCCAAATGCAAGCCCTTCCTCACCTACGTCAACCAGACCCTCATGAACATGTCCGAATCACAGTGCCAGGTGATCAAGGACAGGATCACCGGTCTTCTTCACAATCCACCAGACCCAGCTGAACCTGCTCCACCCCAGGTGATGTCACTGCCCTTCCAAGGCTTTCCACAGGCCCTCACCTACCAAGGCTATGGCTACCATGAGCTCCAGCAGCATAGGCAGCCCTTCCTAGTCCAGGCACAGGTACATCGAACGCCACTGGTGCCACCGATGCCACTGATTCCACCAATGCCACCGCCGCTACAGATGCCACCCATGCCACAGATACCACCCATGCCACAGATGCCTCACCTCACTCAGCTGCAGACCAGACATCCCCACTACACTGCTCCTTCCTCCACCCCACAGCCAAGCCCGGCCTCAGAACATCTGTCATCGGTATTGGGGCTGACACCCTATGTCCTGGAGGAAGGGGCTCTCAACATGACAGGAGTGAGCCAGCTCTCTGAGAGCTTCCTCCATACACCGTCCTCTGTTGTCCACTCGGGGCCAGGCACCCCAATGATGCCTCAGACCAGCACTCCAGCAGCAGCCACCTCCACAGCACCTGGACCCTTCACCCCTGAGACTATGGGCATGCCTCAGAGTGACTGAGAAGAGTGCCAGAGACTGGGTGGTTACCTGTTGACTTTATCTTTGCTTGGGACACTTGGGTCATTTTGCTTTTACAGCTTGTTATTAATAAAGATTATCTTTGCTTCACACACTTGCTTCATTTATTTTAGTCAATAAAGTCTTGGTGGAAACTTTTAGAAATGGTTTAAGCCTTTGCATGCTTGTGGGATGGGCAAAGATACCTGTGGGATGGGCAGGGATACCTTTGGAATGGGTAATAGCTGTGGGATAGATAAGCCTCCAGTGCAAGCATAGTGGGACAGTGTGGTCAACCCTACCAGGTGCCACACCTATGGCCCTTCATTATCAATAACAATGTAATCATGGATCCACACATTTCAACACAAACACAACACTTTATTAAATGCCCTGTTCATTGTAGGGCCATTCAACATATATGGCCCAATCTCATCAGTGTGATGAGACAGGCTGAAGGAAGCATTCATTAAGCATCTATCATCCTGTCTTGCCACTCCACTTCTCCAGCTGGGGAGTTGCACCAGTGTTTCAGGAGGTTGCACTGCTTCTTCCATTCACATGAAGCTCTGTTGGGGCCTTGCACATCCACAGTATCTATCAGGTTTGCCCTTGCCTGCATGCTCCTGTATGTGGTCCCAGAGGCCAGGTGGCGCAGAGTCAGTGCCACCTTGAGCCCAGGGTCCAGGCTGGGCCGGAAGTTGGTGCTCTGCTTGGTCAACCTGGGTCTCAGCCACTCCACAAGTTTGTCAAACATGGCTGGAGGCATCCTCATGAAGTTCTGGAATGCACGAGGGTCTTCGTTCCTCAGCTCCACCATCAGCTTGTTATACAGTCCGTACTTTGCTCTTCTGGTGATCCATCTTCGGACCCAGACACTTTTTGTCCTCCTCCTTTTCTTCACGTAGAACAGGTGAAAGAGCCTGTAGATGGCTTCGCACTGTTGTAGAACGATGGTGGCTACCAAAAGGAGTGTGTTACGATCCATGGTGGAGATGACTGGATGCTGTGGAAGAGCAAGAGCAAAATGAAGGCTGAAGAGGTCTGCACCGCAGGGCTGCTGGTCTGAAAGTGAGATCCAGATGAGTTCCTTCCCCTTTTTATTGGAAATATAGGTTTTCCGCTAGGTGTCCTTTTGCATCCTCTCGACATCCTGCAGACATCCTAAATATCCGAGCTACGTCCCCTATACGAATGTTTTTTCCATTTTAATGCTTTGTATGCAAGCTGCATCCGCTTTCATCCTTTCTCTGTCCGTGCTACTAACGCTTTGTGTCTGTTCTGCATCCGTTTCGCTTCCTCCCTGTGTCCGTTTTCCGCTGGAGTGGATTTGAGTTGCATGGATGAGCAGCTGATGGACGCGTAACGGATGACAACGGATGTAGAACGGATGTTCCCCGTATGCGTTGTGGATGCAGAACGGACGCGTTGGATACATTTTCTGCTGAAAAAGTTTTGTGCAGCTCAAAACTTTTTGAGCAGATGAAATGTCAGTAGATGGATGCTGGATGGATAGAGAGGATGAAAAACGGACGCAGTGAGTACAGAACAGAAGTATTGCATTAACCAACGGGTGGCAAGTGTTTCTTTCCATTTTACATCCTCTTTCCATCCATTGGTGCTGTGTGACAGGGGCTTATGTCTCTGAAGAGAGTGTGTCTCAGTGAGTCTCTGTTTTCCTTCTGTTGGAAAATATTGTCATTTTTCCTGATTGACTGATATTCCTGGATTTGATGTAAGTCTGATACTGAACTGTGTTTGATACTGGACTTTGATATTTGAATTGTCCCTGGACTGAAAACTCACTGATTTATCCTGTGAATGATTTTGGACTGCTTATCTTGAACATTGCTAAAACATTTCTGGAAGCAAAAACCTACATTTTCTGTACAGTGTATCTGTATGCTGTGTGTGTATTATTCAAACACTACTCTCAAATACGTCTCCCTCTATGTACTCATTCTCCTAACGGGGAATTACCTCAAGAAATATATTGGTTGGTGGATAGATAGATAGATAGATAGATAGATAGATAGATAGATAGATCTAGGCAGACCTTTTGGATGAATGTATGGACAGATAGGTAGGTAGGCAGGCAGGCAGGAAGACAGAGACAGACCTTTTGGATGGATGGATGGATAGGTAGGTAGGCAGGCAGGCAAGCAAGCAAGCAGACAGGAAGATAGACAGACAGACCTTTTGGATGGATGGATAGGTAGGTAAGTAGGAAGGTAGACAGACAGATAGAAAGACAGACAAGCAGGCAGGTAGGTTGGTAGGCAGGAAAGCAGGCAGGGATGCAGGCAGACAGACAGACCATTTGGAAGGATGGATGGACAGACAGACAGACAGAATGCGACAGCAGTGGCACTTTGGGAAAGTACAGCTACTTTCCCAATGTGCTGCTGCCACTGCATTCAGTGCACCAGCTCTGCAGGCTCACCTCACTGAGCCATTTGCACTGCTCCGGTGCAGCAATCAAAGGGGTGAGCCTGTGGTACTGGTGCCTCAAACGCCTCCTGCCACCTCTTTGCACCCCCAAGGAGGCCAACAGAGGGGTGCTAAGAGGCAACAGGGGGGCGTTTGAGGTACCAGCCCTGCAGGCTCACCCCATTGACTGATGCACCTCTCCGAAGCTGATGCCTCGAACGTGGTCATGGCGGCTTTGCTCTAATTTCCCAACATGCTGCCATATTCAAGGCATTGGCTCTGGAGTGGTGCAGCAGTCAATGGGGTGAGCCTGTGGGGCTGGCACCTCAAACACCCCCTGCCACCACTTAGTGGCAGAGAAATGCTGCAGCGGCCATAAGGGACATAAGTCACTTGGTTCAGTGCCACTGTAGCTTCGAACGGTCACTAGGTTGTAAGTCAAGGGCTGCCTGTACAATGAAATGATCGGTCCCTCTGGATGGAAACAAAAGCACCCTTCCTCCATCTGAATGAATTCACCTCAAGAAAGGTGGGGAACCTCTTGCACTATCTCCTCTTTTAGTGTCTCCCCAGACGAGGGTTAAATCCCATCCTGAACGCTGGATCGCTTTTGTTTGCTTGGTCTTGCCCAACCAACTGGGGCTGGAGACTGTATGGCTCCAGGTGTTTCTCTGAATACACCTCAGGTTCCTTCACCCTCTCGCTTTCTTCCCCTTCTCAGTTAAGGCTGAGAAACATGCTGGAAAGCCAAACATGGTCCCTGGCAGATTCATCTCAACAGAAAAGGACTTTTTCCACAACCAGTTTACCTCTAACACAGGAGAATTGTAGATCTTCTGAGAATGGGATGAAAAGAGAGAGTCTGCTTTGCAAGAAGGATGAACCTCCCACTCCAACATTGTCCTCTCTGTAGCCTGAGGACTTGTCTTGGGAACAGGGAAGACTCCTCTGACTGCCATTTTGAGAAGGTGCCCACAGCAAATCCCTCCCCCAGATTCAAATAGGCCCCTAAGCCTCAAAATGGCTTAGGGCCCAATAGGGGTCTCCCTTTCCTCGCCTTCATTCTGAAGTGTGACTCACATGGAGCTTTGCTTTTTCTGTCTCCCAAGTGCAAAGAGCTGATGAGCCCAGTGAAGAAGTCCCTGAGGCATCTGGATGAGCCAGAAAAAAGCCAGTAGAGAGGAAGAGCGGCTGGAGCAAACTCAGAGTTGCCTGTTCAAGGTAGGAGAACACATGGCTGAATGTTTGAAAATCCACCCTGAACAGGAAGTTCTTGAAGTATGGAGATGGTGATTTGCCTGCCCACCAATTCTGCAATCTCCCTCTCCTTCTTTCTCTCTCCCTCTCCCCCTCCCTCCCTCCTTCCCTCTCTCCCTCCCTCTCTCTCTCTCTCTCTCTCTTGTCCAGATGTTGCAGTCAGATTTGCGAGTCAGGAGTCTTTTTGAGTTTGGAGGTCTAGGGGAAGAAGAGGCAGAACCTGGAGATGGAGTTAAAAGAGGAATCGCCTAGAATCTCTACATAGCCACAAGCAAACAGTCCAACTCCCCTTGAATATATGCTGCAATGCCTCAAATGAAATGCTGTCTCAATTGTTGAATTCTCCTATGTGGAAATATGTTGTTAAATATGAGTGTTAAAAACAAAATCCACATTTTAGTCCAAACCCCTAGAAAATCATGAGAAGTTTTCAGCAGTCAAGAGAAGTAGCAGACGGGTCATGCCATGCTTGCATTAAACTCTGCAGACTTTATCTTGGGAGTCTTCATCACTCAAGTTTGAAGCAAGACATTTTTGTGTAAGAGGGAACTTTTGGGCCCCAGAAGAAAGCATCTCTCCATCGCTGCTTCTTTGGGGCATCTCTTTCCTCCAGCATGAAAAGTTTGGGCTTCTGGCCCAGCTCCCAAAAAGAGAAAATTAAAATAGCTGTTCACCTCCTCTCAGGAATCTATGGGTATTTGCCTCCACATTTACTGAATTTAACACCAAGAAAGTACATAAGTTATACAAGATGGCTAGCAAAAAGCAAGCCCAAGAACAGAAGGTAAGAACAGGGGGGGGGGGGTAGAATGGAAGGGATGCAAATATAAATAAAGAGAAGGAAGGAAAGGGAACATTTGTGCAAAAAAAAACCCTCAGGAACTAGAGGAATTCTGATTGAGACTTTTAGGTGAGACTGTGCTCTTTTCTTTGTCTTTCTTTCTTTCTTTCTTGCTCCTGGCTCTGTCATTGCTGTCTTAAGAACCAGGCGTTGGGTTGTAGAAGAGAGGAGGAGAAATCCTATCTTTAGGAGGGGGAAGACTGCCAATGCTCAGGAGACACAGGTTGGAGATCAAAGTCGTGGAGTCTTCTGGACACTTCTTGATGGGATTGTAATTTTCGGTGAGTCTCCAACTCCTTTTGCTGGACTTGGCCATTTATTAACCAATCAGAATAGAGTTAGAAGGGGCCTTAGAGGTCTTCTAGTCCAACCCCCTGCTCAAGCAGGAGACCCTATATAGCAGGGATGGGATTCTACCAGTTTGGACCGGTTCTATAGAACTGGTTCTTATGATTCTGTGCAGTTCACAGAGCCAGCAAATCGTGCCCCTGGCTGGCCCCTCCCCTCTCCACAGGTCCCACCCAGTCAGTCCTTATTGCTCCTGCCCGACACCACTGACAGCGTCCTTCCCCACCCAGTCACTCCTGAAGGAATCTTTTCAGGTTCTTTTTCCCCTCCCGATGATCAACTGTTCCGATGATCAGCTGTGCCAGGATCCCTCTCGCTGTCTTACTGCTTTGCCCAGGAGGCTTCCCTGGAGTCCAGGAGGCCCAAAAACAAGGGGAGGTGCTGCAAAAAAGAAGAAGACACCTCAGGAACAAGAGAAATTCTAGTTGAGACTTTTAGGTGGGACTGTGCTCTTCTTTCTTTCTTTTTTTCTTTCTGCATCAATTGTCCACGTACATCAATCATTTTTTTATAAGGTGTCATGTTCAGTTGCCAAACAGCTGAATTCCTCTAAATTTTACAGAGATCTCTTTAGCAATATTTATTGAAAGGGGAGGGAACTGCAAGAATTCCAGTTGTTCAACAATTCCCTATTTTGAAACATATAGATATCATTTGTGACCTGGTCAATGATGCGGCTGCCTTGAAGCAAGATCCCAGCAACCTCCTCCTGGGAAGAGTCCCAAGGTCCCCTTTCTCTGGACATCTTCTCTCGCACTTCACAGACAAGACAAGCTTGGAGGAGGAGCAGAGAAATGCTTAAGGTACAAACTGTAGAGTGGAAAATTAAAGGGCCTGAAAACTGCTATTTTTTTTCTCCTGTTGAGGAAAGAAAAAAAATATACAGTGGAAATTTCTTTATATACTTTTTTTTGTATACTTTTTATTATTTTGCTGTGAAGTACACACCAAAATAAAAACAATCCCAGATTGAAATCCCAGATAGCTGTTCTGCTGAATACTTTCTGCAAAGGAGGTTTTATCAGGAAATCAAGAAAGACTCATATAAAAGGGATGAAGATTTTCCTCCTCAGCTGAGAGCCAGTCAAATATGGCATTTCACATCATTCTGGCATTTTTAGGGAGAGGATAAGGCAACCAGGCTGGTGTTTGGTTCCTACAGCTTCCTCCTGACCTCTTTTCCTACACATTCTCTCACACCCACCCACATGTTTAGCTGCTGTCAGTTGGAACAAGTACATCAATCATTTTTTATAAGGTATCATGTTCACTATCTGTTGCTGAACAGCTGAATTCCTCTGAATTTTACAGAGATCTCTTTAGCAATATTTATTGAAAGGGGGAGGAACTACAAGAATTCCAGTCATTCAACAATTCCCCATTTTGAAACATACAGATATCATTTTCTTTGACTTCTGCATACTATCTAAATGGAAATCAAATGAAGGAAACATGAACAATTCTTCCACTATCATAATGATGTTATGGCTCATGTTTTTACATTTGTTCTGGCTGTGAGATGCTCCTTTGTGTTCAGTTCTGGCTTCAGAATTATAATGTAGCACTTGGGGATGAAGATGCAGACCAGCAGACCAGCACTGGAGGCCAGGATGGAGAAGACCTGCACAGCCACCATGAATTTCCCTTTGGTGCTCAGGTAGGTAGGCACAAAAGTCACCCAGACACTGCAGAAGACCAGCATGCTTAAGGTGATCAGCTTGGCTTCGTTGAAGGCCCCAGGCAGATCCTGGGCCAGGAAAGCCACTGTGAAGCAGATGGCAGCCAGGAAGCCCATGTAGCTGAGGGTGATGTAGAATATGACAACAGCCCCTTCATTGCATTGCAGGATGATCTCTCCAGACTGGGAGTGGAGGTCAGAGTCAGGGAAGGGGGCAGAAACTCCCAGCCAGATGGAGCAGATGATAATTTGGCCAGCAGAACAGGAAAAGATGACAGACTTGGCCAAGCTCTTCCCCAACCATCTCTTTGC
>BLBF01015875.1:0-17071 GCA_015471245.1 Laticauda colubrina
ATATATATATATATATATATATATTCTAATACATATTAAAGCAATTAATAGTTTTACACACTGTGTATAGAAATACAGGGGGCTTTTATGAAGGTTACTGTTGCTTTCTTTTTTTGTTGTTATTTTTTATTTTATTTCATTTTGGCCCCATATAATTTAGCACAGCTTTTGCCCTACCATTTTTAATTTCTGAAAAGGAGGTATATGCTTTGTCTAACAACTCCTATATATGACTATGTGTCAGATCCGTGTATCTATCTTTTCTTCAGCGGAAGAAGAAAAGAAGGGAGGGTTTGTGCGAGGCTGATAAACAAATCCTTTCTTGATGTAACTTCAATATATTTAATCTTATATCGAATGTATCCCTTGAATCCCTGTATGCCTGAGAGACCTCAGACGCTGCTTTGAACTCCTAAAGGAATTGTCTCATCTCAATAAAGAATTCCTTTGTGATATGTTTGGATACGTTTTCAGAAGTTTATTCTAGTTGAATGAATGGGAGAAGTTCTGTAGCCTGACATAAAGCAGCATCTGCAATAGAGATCAGCCAGGAATGGAATTTTTTTTTCTTTTTTCTTTTAAAAAGACCCTTTCACTCTACCAAGGGGACCCTGCAAGAAAGGAAAATGTCTGAGGACAGCACAGACCAAGGGGAAGCCGAATGCTGGGGAGAAACGTCGACAGGTACCCACCCAGATACTGACTTGGTGCACCCCATCAAAGACAGAGAGGCTGCCTACGAAACCTCCACCAAGCCCCAGTGGTCTATAGGTGTAGGAAAAAGAGATAGCTGGGATGGAAGAACCAAAGGAATAACCTTCACCCAGGGCAATCGTAAACCTGTGTGGAAATTGGAGCTGGAGGCCCTATTGAATCAGGAAGAATGGGACGAGGAGCCACTGGCTGATGACCAAATTGGTCTGTACATAAAACACCTTGTGAGGGAAGCCCTGGAGAACCTCGAGGTGAGGGATGCATCAGGGTGACATCGCAGGAGAGTGAAGGAACCAGAAAATGAGAGAACCCAAGCCACCACCCCTGGTCCAACAGAAATTGAGCGGGCAGAGGGACAAACCGAAGGACCAGGAGCCATTCCAGGTACCTGACCCCTAAACGCCCAGGATCAGGGGATTAACCCTGGCCAACCAAGAGACATTCAACTGCAGAGGAAGACCCCACCCTCGGGGGTAAAATTTGATGGAGACCCCCAGAAACTGGGATTTTTCCTGGCACAAGTACTCACCTACATACAAGAATATGGGTGGGATTTCCCAACCCAGAGGTCCTGAGTACGAATCTTCACCCTGGCCCTTGAAGGGACAGCAGCCAGATGGATGGTGATGCTCCACAATGTCAATGCCCCAGAATTAAGGAACCTCGATCACTTCATGACAGCTTTATGCCACGCTTCGAGGACCCCCTCACCAATAGAAAAGCCTGTGACCGCATTAGAGTTGTAAAACAAGGCCGTCGCCTGGCAGCAGAATAGACCAAGGAATTTCGGGACCTGGCCAGCTGGGTGAACTGGCCAAAGGATATCCTAGTCTGTTGGGTCAAATATGGACTAAATGATGACCTATATGCTGCCTGCCTGACCCCTGGGGCTCCAAACCTGTTGCACGAATGGTACATGATAGCAGAGGAGGCGGAGATAGACATGACTCAAAACCGGTACTGCAGTGGCAAGTCTTGGAAAAGATCCCCACCCCTGGGGAAACGGGAAGTTTTCAAACCCTAATCTACCATGACTCCAAGAACGTCTGGTTGCTTTAAGTGTGGTAAGGAGGTAAATCTCACAGCAGAATGCCATTCGAAGACCTCAGCCAGAAAGCTAGACCACTCAGCAGGAAACCCGGAACATCCAGCCCTCGAGGAAAGGAGACTGGCCTGAGAGGCCAAATAGATGTGAGACTCCGATCCCCCATCAACCCAGAGAAAGAACCCTCAATGCTCCGAGGGGAGCTGAGCCAGTCCAAAAGCGATCCAGAAGATGACCCACTGGTAAGCAATCCAGTTGAACCAATCACCCTACCCCTGAGACTGTTTATCCCCAGCCTAGGAAAGAGGGAGGAAGTTGCAGCATTGCTGGATTCGGGATGCACCCGATGTCTAATAAATCCCTCCCTTGCAGAGAAATTGGGGATCCAACTGAAAGAAATGGAAAACTCCATCGCTTTCTACCAATTAGATGGAACTATAGCAGGGGGTGGGCAGCCAGGTTTACCACAGAACCTTTAAAAATAAGACTAGGAAACCATAGGGAAATGCTCACATTCATTGTGGCCGCAGGAATGGAAGAGATGCTAATCCTTGGTCTCACATGGCTGCAGAAATGGAATCCAAAAATAAATTGGAGGACAGGAACTGTACAATTCCAGAGAGATGTAGTATTTGCAAATAGCTCAGAGGAAATGATAAAGAAAGGAACAGAGAACAGAGAGTCAGCCATGACCGGACAGTCGGTTGAAACCATTAACATCCCCAGTGAGTCCAGGGTCTGGCCCAAGTATTTAGTGAGGAAGCATGCCACAAACTGTGCCATCGAAATCCTACCGGGGCTAAATTCCCAAAACCACAAATGTACTGCATGTATCCAAGAAAACTGAAAGAACTCAGAGCATTTATTGATAAAAATTTTAAAAGGGGTTTCATTGAACCTGCCTGTCCTAAAATAGCTACCCCAGTGTTATTCAACGAAAAGAAAGATGGCTCAGCATATTTGTGCATTAATTACAAAAATTGAATGCAATTTGCATAAAGAATATGTATCCACTCCCCCTCATGAAGGATATGTTAGCCCACCTATCGACAGGAAAAAAAATTTCAAAGTTAGACCTAGGAGATGCATATTACCACATAAGAAAAAAGGAAGGGGATGAGTGGAAAACAGCTTTTAACACACCATTGGAATGCTACCAATTTAAAGGCCCTGACACACTGCCCAACGGATGCAAAATGTTAGTAAAAAGGACACAATGGACGACCAAAATGTTCCATCCATTGTTATCCGCTCTCAAAAGGGGCAAAAAATTGCATAACCGGAGCAGATAACACAGAAAGGAATGGACGCGGGGAGGACGCAGGGCGGATGGAAAGCGGATGCGGAACGGAAGCCCAACGGATGGAAGTGGATGGGAGCAGATGGCACATCCGCTAGGCTTCCGGGGGACCTCAGCAAAACAGACGCGGAACAGATACAGCGGATGCAGAGTGGATGCACAGCGGATGAAGCGGATGCACAGCGGAAGCCTAGCAGATGCCTTGAGTTAATTGCGCATGCGGGGGGGATTTATTGCATCAGCCCCGTGGATATAAAGGGAAGCAGCTCGCACGTGGCCAGCATTCAGAGGAAAGACCTGCTGCCAGATACATCGAGTCCTTGCCTGCCCTGCCTGCATGCCTGCCTGCAAGCCTTGCTGCAAGCCTTCCTGCCAGCCTGCCTCCCAGCCTGCCTCCCAGCCTCCTGGCCAGCCTCCCTGCCAGCCTTGCTCTCTGCCTGCCTGCCAGCCTTGCTGCCAGCCTGCTTTCCAGCCTCCCTGCCAGCCAGTCTGCCTGCCTGCCTGCCTTCCTGCCAGGCTTCCTGCCAGCCTTCCTGCCAGCCTTGGTGCTTGCCTGCCTGCCAACCTTCGTGCCTGGCTGCCTGCAAGCCTTCCTGCCAGCCTTCCTGCCAGCCTCCCTGCCAGCCAGTAACCCCACAACCATGGGGAAGAAGAGAAAGGCTCAGCAACCTGCCGCCATCCCTGGCAAGAGGGACAGGGCCACCCTCCCGCCCCCTGTCCCTGACTCTGCTTCTGCTGGGGCTTCTGCTGCTTGGGCTCACTCTTCTGGTGCTGGAGCTTCTGCTGAAGCTGCTCCTGGCGGTGGTGCTTCTGCTGGTGCTTACTCTGCTGAAGCTGCTCCTGGCGGTGGTGCTTCTATTGGTGCTTAATCTGCTGAAGCTGCTCCTTGTCCTGCTGGTCCTGCTCATGCTCCTGGACTTGCTCGTACTACTCGTACTGCTCGTGCTCCTGGTCTTGCTCATCCTGCTCATCCTGCTCGTGCTCCTGGTCTTGCTGGCGCTGCTGGTGCTTACTCTGCTGCTGCTGATCCTGGTCCTGCTGGTGCTGCTGGTGCTGGTGCTGCTGCTGCTGATGATGATGATGATGATCCTGCTGGAGCAGCTGCTGCTGATGATGATGATCCTGCTGCTGCTACTGATGATGATGATTAAGATCCTGCTGGTGTGATGATGATGATGATGATGATGATGATGATGATGATGATGATGATCCTGCTGGTGCTGCTGCTGCTGCTGGTGGTGTGGAGGAGCAGCCCCTACTACCTGAGAGCCCCTCTGATGAGGACCCATCTGGTCCTGCCAGAGGGAGGAAGAGGCATAGGCGACAACAGGAGAGGAGGCAATACTATATTGAGGAGGAACATGAGGATGAGGTGCTGGAGTGGCTGAGAGAGAATGACTATCTGTGGTGGAAGGGACACCGGCTGTACAGGGACACCAAAAGGAAGCAGGCTGCTTGGAGAGAGAAGGCGGAGAATATGGGCTACACTTTGGAGGTGCTCCTTGGCTGGTGGAAGCACATGCACACCTGGTACGGGAAGCTACACCTCAAGAAATCTGGCCAGCCACGATTAAGCTGACGGACAGAGAGACCTACGTCATGGCCAGGTGCAGATTCCTGGAGGGTGAGATCTGCCACCGAGGAGCACCAGGAGCCCCTCTCACAACCCTCTCTCTCTGGCAGCCTGCTGGGAGCCAGTCCTCTTCCGGCCGAGAGTAAGTCCCTGTCTCCAGGCAGGTTTCTGTGGAGCGTGCCAGGGCGGAGAACCTGCGGACAGGTGTTGTAACCATGGTGGAGCGCGTGGAGGACTCCCTGGTGCGGTGGGATAAAGGAGACGACGTGTCCACCACAGCCGTAGCCACATCCACCCCCCCCCAGCTCCACCTCCACAGAAGGGCAGAAAGCCATACAGCAGGAGGGGCAGAGCCACACTGTCCTGCTGGAGATCAGGGACACCATCCGCACCAGCACAGATCTCCTCTCTCAGCTGGTCAACCCGACTCCTCATCCTCCAACCGCAAGTCCTTCCTCACCTATGTCAACCAGACTCTCAGGAACATGGAGGAACCCCAGTACCAGGTGGTGAAGGACCGGATCACCGAGCTGCTTCACAACCCTCCAGATCCAGAAGAACCTGCTCTCACCCAGTCCAGGTCTGCTCCTCCACTCCAGGTGATGTCCCTCCCATTCCAAGGCTTTCCAGAGCCCCTCACCTACCAGGGCTACAGCTACCAGGAGGTCCAGCAGCACAGGCAGCAGCCCTTCCCAGGCCTGGCACAGAGTCATCAGGCGAAACCGTTGCCACCGGTTCCACTGATGCCACCGATGCCACCCACGCCAATGATGCCACCAATGACAGCGATGCCACCCACGCCACCGATGCCACCCACGCCAGTCCTCACCCAGCTGCAGATCAGACAGCCCCACTACACTACTCCTTCCTCCACCCCACAGCCAAGCCCGGCCTCAGTCCATCTATCATCAGCACTGGGGCTGACACCCCACGGCATGGAGGAAGGACCTCTCAGCATCATGGGTCTGAGCCAGCCGCTCCGAGAGCTTTCTCAACACACCGTCACCTGTTGTCCTCTCGGGGCCAGGCACCCCAGTGGTGCTTCAGACCAGCACTGCAGAAGCAACCACCTCCACAGCACCTGGACCCTTCACACCTGAGACTGGGCACATCTCTGAGTGACCAAGAGGAGTGCCAGAGACTGGCTGGCTGGCTACCTGTGGACTTTATTTGGACACTTGACTTGGGTCATTTTTCTTTTACAGCTTGTTGTTCAATAAAGTCTATCTTTGATTCACACACTTGCTTCATTTCTTTTTTTTTAATGAAGTCTTGGTGGAAACTTTTAGAAATTGTTTAAGCTTTTGCATGCTTGTGGGATGGGTTAAGACAGCAGTGGGGTGGGCAGGGATACCTGTGGAATGAGCAGGGATACCTTTGGGATGGGTAATAGCTGTGGGATAGATAAACCTCCAGTGCAAGCATAGTGGGACTGTATGGTCCACCCTCCCAGGTGCCACACCTATGGCCCTTTATTATCAATAACAATGTAATAATCATCCACACATGTCAACACAAACACAACTCTTTATTAAATGCCCTGATCATTGTAGGCCCACCCAACATACATGGCCCAATCTCATCAGTGTGATGAGACAGGCTGAAGGAAGCATCCATTAATCATCTATCATCCTGTCTTGCCACTCCACCACTCCAGCTGGGGAGTTGCACCAGTGTTTCAGCAGGTTGCGCTGCTTCTTCCCTTAACGTGAGGCTCTGTTGGGGCCTTTCACATCCAGAGTATCTATCAGGTTTCGCCCTTGCCTCCATTCCCCAGGCTCCATGTCCCCATTGCCTTGTTGGAGGTCTACAAGCCTGTTCTGCAAGACTGGGTATCGGGTGGGCATGAGATTGTGCAGGATGCAGCAAGCTTCCATGATCCTCCTCATGGTGTCTGGGCGATGCTGCATGTTGGTGAGAAGTACCTGGAACCTGTTGGCCAGGATGCCAAAGGCGTTCTCCACCACCTGCCTTGCCCTGGACAGCCTGAAATTGAAGATCCTCTCTTCACGGGTGAGGCATCTGGAGGTGTAGGGCTTCATGAGGTAGGTTCTGAGGGAGAAGGTGTCATCCCCCATGATGAAGGAGGGCACATCTTGTGTGTCATTGGGCAGGGGGTCTGGATCTGGGAAGCCCATGATGAGGTTGCATTCCAGCCCCTCCTTGAGGTGACTGGCGTTGTATACCTGGGCATCTGAACATGAGCCGTTGCCTGAAGAATAGATGTACATGAACTTGTAGTCAGCATCGACCACGGCGAAGAGGACAATGCTGAAGAAGCCCTTGTAGTTGAAATAAGTGAACCCTGACTTGGCTGGAGCTTTGCAGGCCACGTGCTTGCCATCTATGGCTCCAACGGTGTGTGGGAAGTTCCACTTCTGATACCACTGCTCTTCAACTTTCTTCCATCCTTCTTCAGTGGAGGGGCACTGGAGGAGCTCCTCCAGGTATTCTTCGATGATGGCCTGCACCACTTCTCTGACCACAATGCTGATGGTGTTGTGTGGCACCCTCCAGCCGTACTGCATGCTCCTGTAGATGGTCCCTGAGGCCAGGTTGCACAGAGTGGGTGCCACCTTGAGCCCAGGTTCCAGGCTGGGCCAGAAGTTGGTGTTTGCCTTGGTCAACCTGGGTGTCAGCTGCTGCACAACTTCGTCAAACATGGCTGGAGGCATACTCATGAAGTTCTGGAATGCATGAGTGTCTTCGTTCTGAGCTCCACCATCAACTTGTTGTACAGTCCATACTCTGCTCTTCTCCCGATCCATCTTCGGACCCAGACGCTTCTTGGCTGCCTCCTTTTCTTCCCGTAGTAGAGTTCACAGAGCCTGTAGATGGCTTTGCACTGTTGCAGAAGGATGGTGGCTGCCAAAAGGACTGTGTTACGATCCACGGTTGACATGACTGGATGCTGTGGAAGAGCAAGAGTCAGATGAAGGCTGCAGATATCTGCACAGCTGGGCTGCTGGTCTGAAAGTGAGATGCAGGTGAGTTACTCTCCCTTTTTATAGGCAGTATAGGTGTCCCTCTGCATCCTCTAGGCATCCTCTAGGCATCCTCTAGACATCCTTAATATCCGAGATAGGTCCCCTCTGCAAACTTTTTTTCCGTTTTCAATGCTTTGTTTCCGTGCTGCATCCACTAGGCATCTGTTCTGCATCTGTTCTGCGTCTGTTCCGCTTCCTCCCTGTGTCCAAGCAGATGCGAGTTGCGCGGATGCGGAACGGATGCCTAGCGGATATAGCGGATGCGTAATGGATGCAGAACGGATGCCTAGCAGATGCGTAGTGGATGCAGAATAGATGAATTGGATACATTTTCCGCGCAAAAGTTTTGAGCAGCTCAAAACTTTCTGAGCGGATGAAACGTCCATAAACGGATGCTGGACGGATAGAGAGGAAGCAAAACGGAGTTAGTGAGTACAGAACGGATACATCGCATTACCCAATGGATGGCAAGCTTTTTTGTCCATTTTACATCCTCTTTGCATCCGTTGGTGCAGTGTGACAGGGGCTGAAAGTGCTCCCCTTTGGACTGCAAGGAACACCTCCCGTGTTTTGCAATTGATCAATGAAAACCTTCATGAATTTTTATAAAAAGGGGTTCTAGTGTATCTTGATGATATTTTAATCTACATGGAAGTACAGATCATGCTACTCCGTGCAGTCTTCACAAAACTCTTAGATACTAAACTATATGTAAAACTCTCTAAATGCAAATTCCACCAAGAAAACATTGACTATTTGGGATACAGAATATCCCACGAGGGAATAGAGATGGACCCACAGAAAGTAAAAGTTGTCCTGGACTGGGACCCAACACACACCTGCAAACAACTGCAAAGTTTCCTTGGGTTTGCAATCTTTTATCGCCAATTCATTCCAGCTTTTGCAAACATTGCCCTCCCTATCACGAACTTGCTAAAAATGAAAGGGGGGGAGAAACCCAAACCAAGGCAACCCCTTATCTGGACAATGGAATGCCAAGCGGAATTCGAGAAATTCAAATTTCTATTCTCAGCAGAACTGGTCCTTAAGCATCCAGATCCTGAACAACCTTTTGTCATCCAAGCAGACTCCGGTGATGCTGCAGTTGGAGCAGTCCTCCTCCAAAAGAATGGAAGTAGACAATTACAACCATGTGCTTATACACCCAAGAAACTGATGGAAACTGAGCAAAGATGGGCCATAAGGGAGAAAGAGGCATATGCTGTGTGGTGGGCAATGCTCACATGGAGACATTTCCTGGAAGGAAACCAAATTCCCTTTGAAATATGGACTGATCACAAAAATCTGGATGCCCTGAAAAATCCACGGAAACTCTCTGAAAAACAAGCAAGGTGGGCTCAATACTTTAAACGTTTTAATTTCACTCTCAAATATTTTCCTGGGAAAAAGAACTTCTTAGCAGATGCACTGTCCAGAAAACCCCAATACAACAGCAAAAAGATTGAAGTTATAAAACTGATGATCCAAATGACCCAACTAGCAGCCAAAGTTATCACCTGGGCACAAGAGAAAAAACAATCATCCCTGACTGAAGACACAACAACATCTATATTTAGGAAGGCACTACTTCAGGACGACTGGCTCCAGGCTTACAAAAACACTTGTTTACTCAAAGATGGACTGGCTTGGGTAGAGAACAAACTTTATGTCCCTGCAATCCAGAGAATGGACATCATGAAATGCTGTCACGACTCAAAGCAGGACACTTTGGGTTTGTAAAAACTCTGCACCTCATCAAAAGACAAGTTTGGTGGCCATCCCTCAAAAAGGACATTGAAAGCTATGTTGCGAGCTGCCCCACCTGTGCTGCTGCAAAGAGAAGCCAAGGAAAATATCCTGAACTTTTACAAACAGTAGCAGATCCTTCTGCTCCCTGGAAAGAGATCTCTTTGGACTTTATAGTGGAGCTTCCTGAAAGTGCTAGAAATACTGTCATTTGGGTTGTAACTGATCTTTTTTCCAAACAGGTTCACTTTATCCCATGCCAAAAGATCCCAACTGCCAAAGCATTGGCAAAGATGTTTCTAATACACATCTATCACCTTCATGGAGCTCCCCAACGGATTATCTCAGATAGGGGTGTTCAGTTCACATCCAAATTTTGGTGGGTGTTTTTAAACCTATCAGGCTCCACCCAGGGGTTGTCATCAGGAAATCACCCCCAAACGGACGGATCAATGGAGAGGATGAACAGTGGATTAGAACAATATTTAAGATGTTTTATTAGTCACCAACAGGATAATTGGACTGACCTTCCATTTGCAGAGGTAGCATACAATAACTCAGTCCATAGTAGCATGGGGTTCACCCCATTCCAGGTAGCCATGGGCCAAGAATTCAACCCCATGCTGGAACTACCCACTAAAGATCCTGAAATCCCTGCCCTTAAGGAGTGGATGGATAACTTACAAGCCATGTGGCCAGTGGTAAGATTATCTTTACAGGAAGCTAGAGCAGTTTACAAAACTCATGCAGACAAAAAACATTGCAAACCTAAACCTTTCAAGATTGGGGACCGTGTATACTTGTCCACAAAATTCTTAAAATCATTACAACCCTCTAAGAAATTAGGACCAAAATTCATTGGCCCTTTCCCCATCTCCAGAATTAGTCATCCCATGATGGAGATTTTTGGAGCTTCAACTTCCAAAAACACTTAGGCAGATTCATTCAGTATTTCATTGCAGCTTGATGAAACCAGAGATCACTTCAAACCTCAGACTTCCCCTTCCCACACCTCCAATCCCCATCATGGTACATGGGGAACAACATTTTGAAATTAAAGACATCCTTGATTCATGCACTCACCATGGATCCACACAATATTTAGTAACTTGGAAACACCTTCCTTTTTCAGAAAATGAGTGGGTAGCCAAGCAACACATAAAAGCACCCACATTACTACGTTAGTTCCACCAAAAATACCCTGATAAACCATCCTGAATTGCAAATGTAATGCATGATTTTTGCTTTTTTCCAGGTAGACCTATCTGTTTTTTAAGGAGGGCAGGATATCAGATCCGTGTCTGTGATTTCTTCAGTAGAAGAAGAAACGGGGGGGGGGGGGACTGATAAAGAAGTCCTTTCTTGATGTAACCTGAATAAAATTAATCTTATATTGAATTTGTATAACCCACACATGATACGCTGGAGGGAGAAAAGCCAGATGGCCAGAACTATCACCTCTGAGAGGCACAACCAGGAGATGAGAAGGTCATAAAAATTCCACAGTGAGATTGTACTTTGGGAATCTCTTGAATAGTTTGTTCCAACAAGAGGGGTGGGGAGGAATTAACACACTGGCTTTTGTTTCACTAAATACACATCGAGATAAGGGGAGGGGTTCTAAACTCCCTTATGTATCCCTGTATATGCCTGAGAGACCTCAGACACTGCTTTGAACTCCTACAGGAATTGTCTCATCTCAATAAATAATTCCTTTGTGATATGTTTGGATACATTTTCAGAAGTTCATTCTCGTTGAGTGAATGGGAAAAGTTCTATAGCCTGACACTATGCCTGATCTTTTATACATATTTAATAGCAATAGAAAAATTACAGTCTGTAGTGACTGCTTTTGAACGAGTTCCTGGATTGCAGCCAGATAACAGGAACCCTGTTCATCTATGCCTCTTTTTCTGGTTGAGAAAGCAATCAACCAAAGATAACAGGCTGAAAATTTATCTGTTGTTGTACTACAAGCAGACTGTGACCAAGTTACCGGCCCAGTACTTTGACTTCATATGGGATGTTGTTCATATCAGAGAGGAGTATAATTGTCTGAAATCTATTAATTTCTAATTTAAGTATTTCTATTACTTGCATGCAGATTTCAGCACTGCAATAGATAGTGTGCACAGGAAAAGGAAAACCATTTTGAAGTATCTAGTGTGCATGTATGTTTTCTTTAAAATTCCTTTTTATACCATTACAGTCCAAATGTTTTTATATGGTATAACCAGCATATTTTTTAACATTTCCAATGACTACTTATGGAATATTCATACCCTTTCCTGTGGGGAAACTTTTGAGCTTCAATCATTGCCTCAAAGTGCTTATTCTGGCATTTTAAATGGAAAGTCAGTCCAAGAAAATATCACATAAAGAAATCATGTCAAATAACATCACCACTCATTTCTTTCCCTCTTGCTTATTTTGAAAATCTGTTTATCAGCTTTTTTTTTTTTTTTGCAACAGAGTTTATGTAAGAGACAATGTGACATTGTTGTTTCTTGTCTTTTCCATTGTGCTATATAAAGTGGAAGAGAGAGATTAGATAGCAGAAAGAAAAACACAGGCTGGAGGAGGGCGGCAAGCTAGTTTAGGCTGGCAGAGCCTCGTTCATTTTACATGAGCTGTTTTGATTTACACCAGATGACAATGTGGTCTCATACTGCATTCATTCAGACAGGAGTGGAATAAGACATCATTTGTCCTGTAGCAAGTACTCCTAAGGCACAAATGGTTTTTTATTAGACTTGAATGTCAGTGTGTGTGTGTGTGTGTGTGC
This sequence comes from Laticauda colubrina, assembly GCA_015471245.1. NCBI lineage: Eukaryota > Metazoa > Chordata > Lepidosauria > Squamata > Elapidae > Laticauda > Laticauda colubrina. The sequence goes on from BLBF01015875.1 coordinate 12,151, forward strand.
CAAAATCATGTGGCAATAAAGTTTATAATATCTAAAAGGTCTTTCCATCACAGTTGGTGTAGGTAAAACTGAACTACTATTTAGTTATGCCATCATTGTGATCAAGACCTGTCCAGACAAATATATCAAGAAGCATAAAAGTGTGTGTAAAATGGCTAGCTCCAGATCAGTAGATGGAGATTTTGTAGATACAAGACAGAAATGATTCATGCTATGTCCTTAAGTATATTTCTGTTCCTTTCTTTTAAAAAGATTGGCTAAAAAATTTAAAAAGTGGATTTTCAATTGTTCTGAATGCAAATTGGTAACAGGTTTCAATAATTTTATGAAATTTAAATATGCCTTGTCTGGTCTGGAGATGAAAAGGACTGTCATAGCCACCTGATTTTGTGTAAGTGTATCTGTGAATGTGTGCTAGTGAGTGAATGAATGTAGTCGTGGATTTATTTGAATGCTTTCTTAATATTACTCTAATCCCTATATTATTCCAATTTTATCACAACATTGGAAACTAAGGTTTCTCATTGAGTTGGAGATGGATGATGGTTAAAAGCTGACCCTCCTATTCAGTACCCTTTAGTAATATAAAAGAAAATGGACCAAACCATTCTTATATAGGGTTCAATACTAGCTGTGATCTTTGGTGAACAAGAACTCCTGGTTTGCAGGAACATCATTCATTACTTACTAACTTATTGAATATTCCACTGATTGCCCCCAAGAATATGCAATGGCATTCAAGACTGAACCATTTTATGCTCAAACTATTTTAACTAAACATCTATTTTTGGAATAAACAAGTTTTCCAAATCAATATAAATAAAACTAGCTGTCTTTGTTTATGTGTATGGGAGCATATTTCATGTTGCTAGTAAAGTTATTTATATATTTATTTATATATTTATAGCCCTTTTCAGCCATTCAAGCAAGCAAGCAAACCAACCAACCCTCCACAGAAAATAGAGAGTTATGTTCTCCCCTCACTTTCTCTTTGCTTTGTAAATCCCATTTTGAGTAGTTCAGAGAACTGGCAAATAGCACCTATGATTGGACATTATGATTGGACATTACAGTATCCTTCCCCTGCCACACCCACCAAGCCATGCCCACATAACTGGCAGTAAAAAAAAATTAATCCCACCACCACCTCACATATTATAAAGATTGATCATGATAGTGAACAACTTACCTCCAGAAGTTGTGAACAACTTGCCTCCTTTTTATGAAGAGATTGGACAACCATTTGTCTGAAATGGTATAGGGTTTCCTACCTAAGCAAGGAGTTGGACTAGAAGAATTCCAAGGCCCAACTCTGTTATTCTATTCTGTTCTGATCATATTCCTGAGATAAGTAGTATCTTGCAGCTCTTTTAGATGATAAATCTAAAACTCTGTTGGGTTCCAAAAAATACATGTGTCACATATGCACAATTAAAAAATTGGAGATTAAAAGAACAAGTCTGATTGTGGGTGTTATTATGTAACTGTAAATAACACTGTTGGGTTGACAATATATAAACTACAAATATATATGTTTGTAGCTTTAAGGAAAAATACTGTCATGTATTATGCTGTGTTCTGGTTGGTTAATTATGCTACAAGTTGCCATAAGAGAGCTATAGGTCATGTTTTAATTCTCTTTCTCTTTCTTTTTTTCACTGATGATCTTTCTTGATACTGATAATGACTATGGACCGATACTGACTAACCCTGTTTATTTTGATATTCTGTTTATATCGAAGATTATCTGTTGTATTATAGTTTGATATTTGTCTGCTGTAAAAGACGTGAAACCAGTAAGAAGACTTTAAAACTGGATATTTCTGGACTGTTAAAAATGTATATGACATGGACTGTTTATTGGACTATGCTATTTCTTCAAGTAAACATTAACACAACTTGTTCAACTCTGTGTGGCTGTATATTTATTCATAATTGTTCCCATCAACTGTTTCCGTGTGCATATCCTTTTTATACAAGGGTTACTCTTCACATATCCTAACAGATGTATTGCCTATAAACATGTTTGAAGGGGACCTCAACTTGTAAATTGTCAATTCTAGCCTCAGCTGATGCATCAGAAGTACCTCTAAATTCCTATTTTAGCAAAGGAATTATGATCTTTCTCTTCAGTTACTCGTTTCATTCCAATAATTTTAATAATTTTAAACAATTTTAAACAATTTACATTTTTATTTTTGATTGTTATATACCAACAAGTTCTTTAAGTTAAGAAACTCGGGATATAAATGAAACCAATATTCTTTCTTGTGTTAATGGCCATTTTTCCTGTCCCTACATTTGACAGATTCTGGGAAGACACTTCTTAGACTTTTAGTCTAACAATATATATTATTTTCTAGTATTGGCCCTACATCAGTTTACCAAATTCCCATTATCTGAATAAAATATTTAACTTTCCATGGGAATGGGTATCATCTCTAGGGCCAGTGGAATAATACCTAAGAACATAAAATTCCCATTTATAGAAATCATAGTAAATATGTGATTATAAGATGTCAAACAGAAGGTGTCAAACACACAAGGAAGCTTTTGTTTCTTCCTTTTGGTAAAAATGCTTTTGAGAAACTTACAAATACTTAAAACAGTGGAAATATGTGAACAGCTAGAGATAGTGCTTCTTTTTCACAATAGGAATATTTAAATATATAAATATTAAATTGCTATTTCACTTTATTATCTCAGGGCCACATTAAGATTGTTGTTTTGAAGTTCTTCTCTTTTGGAATTCCTCCTAGCAGCAATAAATCTATTAATCAAGCAGATAGTACAGCTACCAGCATAAGGCATTTAGGCTGGATTTATAAGGATGGGAAGAAAGCTAAAGCTTTTTAAAGTACTTAAAATGACAAAGTTGAACAAATGAGGAGTAGAGTGATTTGACATGGAGAGATACAATAGGAAAGAAAATTGGCCCTGGGCATAGGCAGAAAAATGGAGCCATAAATCACACAAAATGCTTGTGTGTGTTTATCCAGGTATCCAGATGTTTTTCACTAAATGTGTATCAAGTTTAGAATTATTTTACAAATAGTTAAAAAGAACTAAGAGCAAATGAGATTCCCCTAAATTATGTAGGCAAAACATATTCAGCTATCTTCCAGAATCCCTTTTGTTCCCTAACATCCTCAGTGAAGCAATTAAATCAGAATTCCAAATCCAGCTGCCATAAAAAAAAGACTGAAAGACATAGTTTGGAGAAATATAGTATTATTTGGGTCTTGATATAGATGTAATTCTCTAACAATATTTCTCTAACAAAGGGCTAGTAGACTACAAAAGGCTTTCTCTATCCCAGAAAGAAAATACAGTGCAACAATCCAGATATTGTATCAGCATTTGGCTGGCTGTTGATATCTTCCTACCAGTAATTGGTTTCTTCTATGATGTAAATCCACAATAACTTAAATTTATTGTTCTATACTTTTTTCTGGTTTGGAAAAAAATGTTTTCTCACATTAAAAAAAGAATCTGTAGCAAGGACTAAAATCCCAAATTGCCCTATATTCTCCTTATTTGTCTGCTTGCTTATTGTGCTTTAAATAGATGAATGTGTTCAATGATTTCACATAGGAATTGAACAGGAAAGGAAAACAATTGAATCATTTTGGATTCCACAATATGTGTATCCTTTGTCCAAGTAGAAATTTTGTACTTTTTACTTTCTGGAGATAGTCCTTACAGATATGCATGGAACCATGTTATTTTCCATTCTCAGACTACGTAATGTAGACTCAACTAATGAAAAACCAAGAACAATCAGTATAGCACTACAGTCCTTGATTCTCCCTTCATAATTTAGACTGTTTGATTCTTGATCCAGGTCAGTCTGATAACTGACACAATTCTAGGTCTGATTAAATGATGAATACCAATTAAATTGATAACTAGGGATGCATTTTTATCAGTATTTTGAGAGTCACAATCTTTATACTGAAACTCATTTTACTAAAGGAGAATGTGTTTCTCTAGTTCAAGGGTACAAATGGTGGAACCCAGGGGGTAGTCCATCAGTGTTCTTCTCATGTTCTCCTGAGCCCCTTTGAGTGGGTGGCTAATAACATGAGTAATCTTTTGCATTTTGGGAATTTGAAGCACAAAATGGGCAACAAGTCATGAGTACTTTGATACTCTTAAAATTCCTTTCTCAAAGAGTTACTAAACCTGGCTGTGGCTATTTTTGGCATATGACATTAAATATGCCATATAAAACATGCTATGATCCTTGAACCAACAGAGATCACATATTCTTAATTCCATGTTAGATATCATTCTCTGATGTAACTATATAGTTCAGCAAATCTAATCATTAATTATCTCCTTCGGTTCCTTCTGGTAATGCTGTGGAGAATTCAACTTTCTTTCCTTTTCTAAACAAATATTTATACCTTTGTTTCTAATGAATTTCTATTTCTCTTCTAACTAAAATTGTATGCTTTACAAATGAAAGCACGTGACTTGTAGATTTCAAAAGAGAACAAGAACATATTTATTTGCTATTTCAACACCTTTTTATTTTCTTCTCAGTAAATTGTGGTAATGAATACAGGAGAACAAAGAATAACAGCATAAGATTTTAATGCCAGAACTAGAATCCTTTGCTCATTGAGTGAATCCCAACATAGACTGCAAGGCTATAAACATGGCTACATGGAAATATAGATGTGTATGTGTTGGGGAGGCAAATAACTGAATTTCTTGCTCTGTGATTGGCATCCCTGAAGACTTCAATTGACAAAACTACTTAGCTAGCCAGCTATATGTTGATAGATAAATAATGGATTATGGATTGGTAGATTAACAGATGATAAATAGAGGACAGATAGATAGATGATAGATAGATAGATAGATAGATAGATAGATAGATAGATAGATAGATAGATAGATAGATAGATAGATA
>BLBF01015875.1:25554-48697 GCA_015471245.1 Laticauda colubrina
TTTTTTTTCTTTGGTTTTGGGCTTTTTACTATTGGATTTTTTATTTTTATTTTTTTGGACTATATTTGGTTACTATATTAGCTGGATTGAAAGTCAAAGAGAACCTGAAGCTTTGGAAGCTTTAAAATGAGCAGGAAACCAAAATCATTTGGCATTTCTGTTTCTACCTCTGCTTCCCCACCATCTGAAGGACAACATTTAATTCAGACAATGTTGAAGCAAGATAAAGAACAAGAAAAAGTAAATTTACAGACGATTATGCAAGGAATTCAAGATATTAAGATAAAAATAGATGCTATGGATCAAAGAATAGAGAAATCTGATGAAAATATTAAACAAATGATGGGGAAGTATGAGGAGAGATTCCAAAAAATTGAGGAAGAAGGAAAACAAAGAGAGGAGAAGATTGGAAATATTGACACTAGATTAACAGTGGTAGAACAAGAAAAAAATGGGATGTTGAGGTGGGAGATGGAAAGGTCAGAATTTTATCTTAGATTCCAAAATATAGAAGAGGAAAAAGGAGAAAATTTGGCTGCGATAATGATAGAAATGCTGGCAGGCCTTTTGGAAATTACAGAGGAAAAGATGATGGATGGAGTAGATGAGATATATCGAGTTTATACAAGATATGCGATGAGAAATAAACTACCAAAGGAAGTTCATATCAGATTTACCAAAAAATCCATCAAAACACAGATATTGCAAGTGGTAAGAGAGAAAACATTGAAATATAAAGGTAAAGAGATTGTGGTTTTAAAACAAATACCTAGAAGAGTGAGAGAGATGAGAAGAGAATACCGATTTCTGACCAAAATACTATTAGAAAATGAAGTGAACTATAGATGGCTGATACCAGAAGGACTAATCTTTACGTGGCAAGAACAGAGACATAGAATTGATTCGATTGAAAAAGCAGAACTTTTCTACGCAGAATTTTTTGGAAGAAGAAAAGAGGAGGCAGAGAAAGAGGTCTCATTAATTGAGTTACAGGAGGAACAACTGGAGATTGAAAAAGAGAAAGGAGTTGTAGGTGGACAGGTAGACAGTAAAGAACAACGTGAAGTGAGAACTACGAGAGCTGTTAGACCTAAATATAAAGCATAATCATGGAAGAAAAAAAACTGATTACAATGAATATAAATGGACTTAACTCAGTTGTTAAAAGAAGAAAAACCTTTCATAAATTAGAGAAATTAAAATTTGATATAATTTGCTTACAAGAAGTTCATATTAAAAAACAACATGAGCAATTGTTAGTACAGCCAAAATTAGGGAAAATATTTACTTCTTTGATTCAATGTAAGAAAAGGGGAGTGGTTCTCTACATTAAAGAGGATATCCCAGCAAAACTGATTTACACGGATGAAGATGGAAGAGTATTAATGGTGGAAATAATGGACAATAATAAAAAAATACTCTTGATTGCAATTTATGCCCCGAATGATAAACAAGAAGAGTTTTATAAAAAACTACATATGGAAATAATTAGATTGGACTATGTTAACAAAGTTATGATTGGATACTTTAATGGAATTGTGGACAATAAATTGGACTATATAACAACAACAACAAAACAAAATAGAAAGGTTCTCCCTAAATCTTTTTTTAAAATGACAGATGAATTAACTTTAAAAGATATTTGGAGGGAAAGAAACGTTAAAGCTAAACAATACACTTTTTATTCTAATAGACATTTATCATGGTCCAGATTAGATATGATTTGGATCTCAACAGAATTAATATCCACTATTCAAGAAACAAGTATTGAAATGAGTACTTGGGCAGACCATAGTCCAATGACAATTAAATGGAAGGGACAAAAAAAAAAGATCGAGATGGACATTAAACAATACTATTTTAAAGGAGAAAGACTTTATACAATGGATGGAGAAGGAATTGGTTTTTTTCTTTAAAGAAAACAAAAAAGAAGATACTTCAATACAGAATGTTTGGGATACAATGAAGGCATATGCTAGAGGTTTGATAATAGATTATACAAGAAAAAAGAATATTAGGAAAAGACAAACCTCCAAGATCCTGGAAGATGAATATAAAAGACTTGAAAAAGAACTACAGAAAATACCACAGAAAAAAGATATTAAATTGAAACTAGATGTAATTAAGCATAAAATGGAATTAATAGAGAAAGAAGAATTGGCACAGAAAATTAGAAATTCTAAACAGAATTATTTTGAAGACGCAAATAAACCAGGTAGATGGCTAGCATATAAACTGAGAAAGGAGAAGGAATCAAGAAAAATATTGAAACTAATAGATGATCAAGGTCAAGTTTGTTGTGGAAATAAGGAGAAAAAGGAAATTATTCGAGATTTCTATGGACAACTATATAAACAAGAGAATATTGATGAGGAAAAAATTAAACAGTATTTACAGAATGTTAACTTACCGAAGATACCCAAAGAGACTGAAGAAATGTTAGAAAGCAATATAACAATGATGGAATTAAATGAAGCATTTAAGAGACAAAATAATGGGAAAGCACCAGGTCCAGATGGGCTTCCGGCAGAATTCTATAAAAAATTTCAAGAACCATTGAACATCCCATTGTTAGAAGTTATGAATGAAGTTATGTTAAAGAAGATGACACCCAAAACATGGTCAGAGGCTTATATTACACTTATTTTAAAAGAAGAGGCTGACCCGTTGCAAATTAAGAATTATAGACCTATTTCCTTATTGAATGCAGATTATAAAATCTTTGCTTCAATTTTAGCAGAAAGACTGAAAAAATATTTAAATAATTTTATCCATCCAGATCAAAACGGATTTCTACCAAAGAGACAAATTAGAGACAATATGAGAGTAATTTTGGATACTTTGGAATATTATGAGGCTCATCCTGAGAAACAAATGGCTTTGATATTCCTAGATGCTGAAAAAGCATTTGACAACGTGAACTGGAGATTTATGTTATTACTATTGGAACAGATGGGTTTTGCCAGAAAATTTATTCAAGCAATAGAAACCATATATAATAAACAGACAGCAAAGGTAATGGTGGAGGGAGAGTTTACAGATCTTATTAATATAAGAAGAGGCACAAGACAAGGATGTCCCCTATCTCCTTTGTTATTCGTATTGACTTTGGAAGTGTTGAATAGAAATATTAGAGATGACAAAAGTATAAAAGGAATGAAAATTAAAAAGGAAGAATTTAAACTACAAGCTTTTGCTGACGATTTAGCTTTTATTCTGGAAGACCCATTAGAAACCGCTCCAAAATTATTGGAAAAGATAGAGACATATGGTGAGATGGCTGGCTTGAAAATAAATAAAGATAAAACAAAGATTTTGACAAAAAACATGTTATTGAAACAAAGAGAAGAACTGACAGATCTTTTGAAAATCCAAGTTACAAATAAGGTTAAGTATCTGGGGATATATTTGACAGCAAGATGTAGCACATTAAAAGAGAATAATTATATTAAACTCAAACAACAGATAATTACAGATTTGAAGAAATGGGAAAATTTACAATTGTCATTAATGGGGAGAATTTCAACAATTAAGATGAATATTCTACCTAGAATTTTATTTCTCTTTCAAACAATACCAATTAGACTTGGAAAAGACTACTTTGAAGATTTAAATAAAATCATGTTGAAGTTTATATGGCAAGGTAAAAGAGCGAGAATAAAGTTAAAGCTTTTGCAAGATGCTAGAATTAGAGGAAGTTTTGGCCTGCCTAATTGGGAACTGTATTATCAAGCTGCAAGTTTGATGTGGGTCAAAGAATGGATAACATTAAGAAAACATAGATTGTTGACATTAGAAGAACATGATTTACTGTTGGGCTGGCATGCTTTTTTATGGTACAAGGGAACTAAAACACAGGGGTATTTCAGAAGACATTATATACGGGAGTCTTTGTGGTTAAATTGGGAGAAGATAAAAAAACAATGTTACCTGAAAATTCCAGTTTGGTTATCGACTAATGAAGCATTTTCCTATCCTATGATCTATAAAAAGGAACAAACAGTTAGATATGGGGAACTGTTGGATGAAAAGGGTGGACTTAAATCGATCCAAAACTTAGAGGAACAAGGTATAAGGATGAATTGGTTTTCATATGCGCAAATACACTCAAGATATGTTGAAGATTTTAAAATGGAAGGATTTTATGACAAACAGACTGATTTAGATAAGATATTGATGGGTACTGATGAGAAAGTGATTAAAAAGTTATATGGTTATTTATTGGGAATTAAGCTAGAGGAAGAACAAGTTAAAGAAACTATGATTGCTTGGGGGAAGAATTTTGGATATGGGATTGATTTAGAGCAATGGCAAAAATTGTGGTCTCAAAATTATAAAATGACAATGTCAATAGAATATAAAGAAAACTTGTATAAGATGTTTTACAGGTGGCACTTCCCCCCGACAAGAATAGCAAGAATGTTCAAGAACAAATCTGAAAAATGTTGGAAATGTCATCAGATACCTGGCTCATATTATCATATGTGGTGGACTTGTGAGGATGCCAGAAAATATTGGACTAAAATTCACATGTGGTTGGAAAAAATGACAAAGAAACACATAGACTTGAAACCAGAGATCTTTTTATTGGGAATCTTACCTGATATATATAATAAAGACTTGAAATATTTGATTGTAAATGTATTAACAGCGGCTAGGATTGTATTTGCTAAAAATTGGAAGAATGAGAAAATACCATCACAGGAAGAAATTATTAAGAAAATATTGGAATGTGCTGAGATGAGTAGACTGACATTTGAAATTAGAGAGCAAGAAGATAAACAATTTTATGAAATTTGGGATCTTTTTTATCAATGGTTAGATGATAAAATACAATAATAGAGCATTAGTATTATATCTATGAAGGGTTTTTAGGATTGATTTGTTATGACTATATGATTTGTTATAGAATAAACTGTTTGAAGTATTGTTATCTCACAAAGCATGAATGATTAAAAGTATAGTCAGAAAAAGACTTTATTTTAATTTTTTTTGGTAATATTAGGATATGGATTGACAATATGAGTGGTTATGTAATATAACTGTAATTGAGACTATAAAATGAATGCACAAAACTGATGAACCAACCGACACACCGGAAGTATATATGAGAGTAGATGTTTTTAATGTTTTGTATGTTATGTCTGTTTGTAGAAAATTAATAAAATTCTTTAAAAAAAAAAGAATGATGGCGGCTACCAAAAGAAGTGTGTTATGATACATGGTGGAGATGACTGGATTCTGTGGAAGAGTAAGAGCAAGATCAAGGCTGAAGAGGTCTGCACAGCAGGGCTGCTGGACTGAAAGTGAGATCCAGGTGATTTCTCCCCCTTTTTATAGGAAATATCGTTTTTCCACTTGGTGTCCTTCTGCATCCTCTAGACATCCTGCAGACATCCTCAATATCCGAGATACATTCCCTGTACGAATGTTTTCTCCATTTTAATGCTTTATATGCGAGCTGCATCCGCTTTCACCCTTTCTACGTCCGTGCTAATAACGCTGCATGTCTGTTCCGCGTCCGTTTCGCTTCCTCGCTGTGTCTGTTTTCCATTGGAGTGTATTTGAATTGTGCGGATGCCTAGTGGATATAGCGGACACGTAACGGATGACGACGGATGTATAATGGATGTTCCCCGTATTTGTAGCAGATGTAGAACGGACACGTTGGATACTTCATCCGCTCAAAAAGTTTTGAGCTGCACAAAACTTTTTGAGCAGATGAAATCTCAGTAGATGGATGCTGGATGGATAGAGAGTATGAAAAACGTATGCAGTGAGTACAGAACGGATGCATCGCGTTAACCAACGGATGGCAAGTGTTTCTCTCCGTTTTACATCCTCTTTCCATCCATTGGTGCAGTGTGACATTGGCTTTAGATTGCTTCATCTTGAATAATTTTGTTGCAAACCAGCTTGCTATGTTTGCAGTATGGATAGGAAACAGACTTTTGGTGTTATTAAGGTCACCAGATTGTTCAGTAGTCTGTTATTTTATTTGTTTGCTGTAACTTCCAGATTTTCATTTCATCATTTAAAAAAAAAAAAACTAAATTTATTATTCACCATGACTTTTGGGGAAAATGTTGCTTTGATTATTAACCCAAATAGAACTTCTAAAGCAATGCCCCCAACAAAGGAAATAAAGGACCATTTTTTTGTGTGTTTTTGAGATATGAGTATGATGAATGCAGAATTTATGTGGTATAGTGGTGATTCATGTGTCAGAGTAGCTTGGAATTCTTGTGTTATCTGCTGAAATTGAAGTTTTCTAAACTTTATACCCTGTTACTGTTTTTCAATTTCTTCTTTAGAAAACTGAGAGGATAAGATAGATACATATGGAAAACATTCAATGATAGAATGTATATATACTTAGAATAAAAAAAAATCTTAGTCAATTCCTAACATTTTAAAGGATCAACAGTCTGACTTGGTACAGAAACCTAAGGAAAATGTTTTCACTGTGTATCCTGTATGATGCCCAAGAAGAAAAAGAAAAAGCATTGTGAATCAATCTGTACAACAGATGTATTTGCTATATGCATTTATGTTTGTTGTGTAATTATATACTTACATCCACACAAGTTCCTAATGCAATTGAAAAACCATCATCAATGATAGATATAGAAAATATTATCTCTATTCTGTTAACTTCTGCCTATACTTTTCTACCCAAATATTCAATTATTTTGTTTAATATCCCTTTCTTTGTTTATTACATTTTGCCAACACATTATATCCTGAGACCTTTGAGAAAGCCAGAACAAAGTTATTTGTATCTCTGATCTACTACTAACACAGGACCATTGAAGAAATGGGATATAATTAGTTAAAAGTGCAGATGAACCAGTGAGTGAAATTGTCATTAATTCTAGAGATTAGTAAACAAAATTAAAAGCAGTTTCCTGGGTTGCCACCATAGTGATTCATCTCAGTGTATTATTGGAATATTTTATTTAAGCAAGCTTCCTCCATCCCCTTTTTTTAAAAAAAAAAAAGCCAGCACCATGACTATGACAAGTGATATCTATTAATGTTTGTGCAAGCTGATAAACCAGTAATGATTTCCTGAAGCTATAAATCTGGAGTTCATTGAAATTTGAACTAATTAGCCATCATGTTTCTGTAATCATTTGGTGCTGTATTCTTTTGAATTTATCAATGCACAGATTGTGTGAGAAGTTACTTTCATCTTATTGTTCTTGGTATAAAATGGCAACAGGTGCTGTCAACTTAGCTACATACTGAAGTGTATGGTAGATGGTTTTTCACCACCTAAAAATCAATACAGATGTTCTGTAGATTTTAAAATGATAAGAGTAACTGTGCTTAAGATTAAATTCAGGTACCCCCTCCCCCTGCACTGAATTCCACGACCAATTCTTCCATGATACCATAGCCATTTAGAAAAGCTAACTCTTCAGTGGTGCTCTTGAATCCAGATAAGGAGACCTGAGAATGAAAATGTACCCAATTACACTCCTTGACTGCTTTCAGTCTGTTTGGTGCTTCATTAATTTAATGTTTAACTTTAAATTGAATCAGATTAGTTTTGTCCTGGCTTGCCACTCTGTCCTGAGCATGGCTACTTTTTGATATTCAAACGGGAAGGACAACTCTCAACCTGAACACAATCGCTTCATCGAACAAAGCTTCCATTTGAACCATTATGTCAATCAAATAATTTCAGCTAATAAACTGCAAGGGTCTTTGAAAGACAAATAAGCAAGACCCTGAACAGATAATACCAACATATTATAATTTAGTGTACTGGTATTCTTGGATTTAACTGTAGGAGCTGGGAGGCAGGAATCTTCTATGGTTTTTCTGCTCTTTTTTGAGCTGGGAGGCAGGAATCTTCGATGATTTTTCTGCTCTTTTAAAGAGAGTGACATATTGTCTATCGCCCAGTTTTCAGATTAGTACGTATTCTCCAACAATCCTCCTTTCTCTTTATATGAACTCAATGGGTAATAGTATAAACCAGGAGTGTCAAACTCATGGGGTGAGTTTGACATGGAGCGTCTGGCCCATGGGATGCTTAAGCCCATGTCCCACTGCACCAATGGATGCAAAGAGGATGTAAAACGTTAAAAAAAGCTTGCCATCCATCAGAAAACGTGATGCATCTGTTGTGTACTCACTGCATATGTATTTCATATGCTCTATCCCTCCAGCATCTGTCCACTGATATTTCATCAGCGCAAGAAGTTTTGAGCTGCACAAAACTTTTTGAACGGATGAACTTTCCGTTGTGTACGATGTACATGCGCGACATATATGGGAAAAAAACGTTCTATGTCCGTTATTATCTGTTAAATGTCCACTGTATCCTCTCAGCATCCTCTGGACATCCTTTCAACTCACATCCGCTGCAGCTGAAAATGGAAAGACGGAGGAAACAAAAGGTACACGGAACGTCCACACAGCAATAGTAGCACGGAAATAGAAAGGATGTAAGCGTATGCATCTTGTATATAAAGGATTAAAACGGACAAAACATATGTATCTGGGATGTATCTCAGATATTTAGGATGTCTGCAGTATGTCTAGAGTATGTAGAAGGACATGTAGCGGAAAACCGATATTTCCTACAAAAAGGGGAAGAAAATCACCTGGATCTCCGTATGAGTCCAGCAGCCATGGTGTACAGACATCTTCACCCTTGGTCTTGCTCTTAAACATCATCAATTGTTCTCCACCATGGATCATGACACAATCTGTATGGTAGCTGCGATCATTCATCACCAGAACCAAACCTTGTTCAGACTGTTTCACCTTTTATACACAAGGAGAAAAAGGAGATGTCCAAGAGCTGTGTGGGTCCGAGGATGGATTGTGAGAAGAATGGAGTTTGGACTGTATGACCAATTGATGGTGGAGTTGAGGAATGAAGACACTTGTGCATTCCATCACTTCATGAGGATGCCACCAGCCATGTTTGATGAAATTGTAGATTGTCTCAGACCCAGGTTGACCAAGCCGAGCACCAGCTTCGGCCCAGCCTGGACCCTGGACTGAAGGTGGCACTGATTCTGCACCACCTGGCCTCTGGAACCACATACAAAAACATGCAGTATGCCTGGAGGGTGCCACACAACAGCATCAGCAAAGTGGTCAGAGAAGTGGTGCAGGCCATCATCGAAGAATACGTGAAGGAGCTCCTCCAGTGCCCTACCACTGAACAAAGCTGGAGGAAAGTTGCAGAAAAGTGGTATCAGAGGTGGAACTTTCCCCACACCATTGGAGCCATAGATGGGAAGCACGTGGCCTGCAAAGCACCAGCCAAATCAGGGTCCACTTATTTCATCTACAAGGGCTTCTTCAGTATCATCCTCTTTGCCATGGTTGATGCTGACTACAAGTTCATCTACATTGATGCTTCAGGCAACGGGTCAGCTTCAGATAGCCAGGTATACAATGCCAGTGACCTCAAGGATGGGCTGGAATGCAACCTCATAATGGGTTTTCCAGATCCAGGCCCCCTTCCCAATGACACACAAGATGTGCCCTACTTCATCGTTGGTGATGACGCATTCTCCCTCAGAACCTACCTCATGAAGCCGTACATTTCAAGATACCTCACCCATGAAGAGAGGATCTTCAATTACAGACTGTCCAGGGCAAGGCGGGTGGTGGAGAATGCCTTTGGCATCCTGAACAATAGGTTCCAGATACTTCTGACCACCATGCAGCATCACCCACAGACTGTGAGGAGCATCGTGGAAGCTTGCTGCATCCTGCACAATCTCATGCGCACCCGCTACCTAGTGTTGCAGAACAGACTTGTGGACCATCAACAAGGGAATGGGGACATGGAGCCTGGTGAATGGAGGCAAGGATGAAATCTGATAGACACTGTGGATGTACAAGGCCCCAACAGAGCTTCACGTGTAGGGAAGAAGCAGCGCAACCTCCTGAGACACTGGTGCAACTCCCCAGCTGGAGCAGTGGAGTGGCAAGATAGGATGATAGATGATTAATGGATGCTTCTTTGAGCCTGTCGCATAACACTGATGAGATTGTGCCATGTATGTTGAGTGGTCCTCTTATTAATAGGGCATTAATAAAGAGCTTTGTTTATTTTGAAATGTGTTGATCAATGAATAAATTGTTATAGATACAAAAGGTCCATAAGTGTGACAGCTGGGAGGGTGGACCATACAGTCCTACTATGCTTGCACTGGAGGTTTATCTATCCCACAACTACCCTTATCTATCCCACAACTATCCTTATCTATTCCACAACTATCCTTACCTATCCCACAAGCATGCAAAGGCTTAACCATTTTTTCAAAGTTTTCACCAACACTTTATTAAGTAAAAAAAATGAACCAAGTGTGTTAAGCAAAGATAACTTTTGTTAATAACTGTCTTAAGTAAACTGTATGACTTTATTAAAAAAGCAAAATGAACCAAGTGTCTTAAGCAAAGATAAAGTGAACAAGTAACAACTCAGTCTCTGGCACTATTCTCAGTCACTCAGAGTCATGTCCATGGTTTCAGCTGTTAAGCGGCCAGGGACTGTGGAGGTGGCTGTGGCTTGAGTGCTGGTCTGAGGTGCCATTGGGGTGCTTGGCCCTGAGAGTACAGCAGGGGATGGTGTGTTCAGGAACCTCTCAGAGAGCTGACTCAGTCCCGTGAGCTTGAGAGGCCCTTCATCAAGTACCTGGGATGTCAGGCCCAAGACTGATGACAGATTGTTCGTTGACGGAATTGGCTGTGGGGTGGAGGAAGGAGGAGTGTAGTGGGGCTGTCTGGTCTGCAGCTGGGTGAGGTGTGGCATCTGTGGCATGCAATGAACCTGGGCCTGGACTGTGAAGGTCTGTTTGTGCTGTGGGAAGTCCTGGTACTTGTAGCCTTGGTAGGTGAGGGGGTTTTGAAAGCTGTGGGAGGGCTGTGACATCGCCTGGGGTGGAGGAGCAGACCTGGAATGGGTCAGAGCAGGTTCAGCTGGGCCTTGAGGGTTGTGCAGAAGTGCTGTGATCTTTTCCTTCATCACCTGGTACTGGGCCTCGGGCATATCCCTCAAGGTGTGGCTCACGTAGGTGATGAAAGTGTGGTGGCTGGAGGATCCTCTGTCCAAGTGGACCAGCTGAGAGAGCAGTTCTGTGCTGGTCTTCATTGTGTCCCTGATCTCCAACAGGACACTGTGGTTCTGGCCCTCCAGTCTGCCTCTCTGCCTGCATCCTATGGAGCTGGGGGTGGAGGTGGGGGTGCGTTGGTCTCTGGTGGATGCTGCTTCTTCCTCCATTTGTTACAGCAGGGCGTCATCCACCAAGTCCTCCGGTATGGGGAGTGCAGCTGTCGGGGGGGGGGTCTCTGCCATGGGGCCCTCTGAAGACACCTGCCTGGACAGGCTCACTGGCTCCTGGCTGGAAGAGGACTGGCTGTCTGTGGGCTGTCTGAGGGAGAGGGGTGTCAGAGGGTCTGTTTCTCAGTGGCGGACCTCACCCTCCAGGAAGCTGTACTTGGCCATGATGTACATCTCCCAGTCAGTGAGTTTGACAGCGGCCTGGCCAGATTTTTTGAGGTGTAGCTTACTATACCAGGTGTGCATGTGCTTTCACCATCCAAGGAGTATTTCTGCAGTGTACCCCAGGCTCTCTGCCTTGTCTCTCCAAGCTGCCTGCTTCTTCTTGGTGTCGCGATACAGTCTGTGACCCTTTCTCCAGAGGTACTCGTTCTCCCTCAGCCATTCCAGCACCTCCTCCTCATGCTCCTCGGAAACGGTGTACTGCTTCCTCTCTCCCTTCTCCTTCCCTTGCCTCTTCCTCCCTCTTCCTCCCTTCTCTCTTTGTCTCTTTCCCTCCTTTCATTTTCTTTTCTTCCCCTAAGTATGTTGTCACTTTCCAGTATTTTACATAAATTGTCATAAATATATTTATTGCATAATTTAACTAAATAGAAATATTATAATTAATTTCCATTCATTATTACATCCAGTATAATATTCTTATTAAATACACGTCAGTTTTTTTCTTGGGAATGGAACATACCAGGGTAAATTTTAGAGGAAAAATCAAAAGTATATTATCATGGTGTGTCAGTACATTGTATCTGCCATAAGGTTGAAAGGGTGGGTGGGTAGCATTTGTGGGTTCCCCACAAATTCCTCAAACTTCCAATATTAAATAGTAATGTCCTTACCATTTGTGAAATTCAATGAAAGAAGAATAAATGGTAAAGAATGGGATGGAATGAGGAGGAGAAAGAAAAGAGAAAGAAGGAAAGAAAGGAAGGAAGGAAGGAAGGAAGGAAGGAAGGAAGGAAGGAAGTGAACAAATGTGGCTTGACATTTTGAAGTGGATATGATTAATATATACAGGAAAGCGAACTATAGTTTTAATAATGAGTGAGAGAACTAACATTTATTTCAATAAATATGAATTGGGTTGATTTCTATTGTGAATGTTATACCACCTATATTTAGCATGAAGAGAAGGAGAAATTATAAAAGTCTGAATTTATGTGATTAAGGGAAAAATTATTCTGATAAAAAACATAAATGGGTGGATTGATAGAATAAGAATAATATTTTTAATGTATTGGACTGCACCATATTTTTGTAGAAGAGGTCTAAGACACCCTTCTGTTGGAGATGTAGTAAGAATAATGCTTCTTTAAAACACATGTTTTTACAATATCCTATACTTAAGTTTTAGGAGAAATTAATGGACTATATAAAGGCCCTGTCACACTACCCAACGGATGCAAAACAGACACAACGGAAGAGAAAAATGTTACATCCGTTGTATCCACACTCAAAAGGGGTGAAAATTAGCATAATTGGAGCGGACAACACGGACGCGGGGAGGACGCAGGGCGGATGCAAAGTGGATGTGCAACGGAAGCACAGCGGATGGTGCGTCTGCTAGGTTTCCGGGGGGCCTCAGTGAAGCGGACGCGGAACAGAAAAAGCAGATGCAGAACGGATGCACAGGGGATGAAGCGGATGCAGAGCGGAAGCCTAACGGATGCCTGGTGTTAATTGCGCATGCGGGGGGGATGCATTGCGCAAGCCCCCCAGATAAAAAGGGAAGCAGCTTGCACGTCTAGCATTCCGAGGAAAGACCTGCTGCTGGAAACTTCAAGTTCCTTGCGTGCATGTCTGCCTGCAAGCCTTGCTGCCAGCCTGCCTCCCAGCCTGCCTCCCAACCTCCTGGCCAGCCTCCCTGCCAGCCTTGCTGCCAGCCTGCCTTCCAGCCTCCCTGCCAGCCTTGCTGCCAGCCTGCCTTCCAGCCTCCCTGCCAGCCTTGCTGCCAGCCTGCATTCAAGCCTCCCTGCCAGCCTTGCTGCCAGCCTGCCTTCCAGCCTCTCTGCCATCCAGTCTGTCTGCCAGCCTTGGTGCATGCCTTCCTGCCAGCCTTCCTGCCAGCCTTCCTGCCAGCCTTCCTGCCAGCCTTGGTGCAAGCCTTCCTGCCAGCCTTCCTGCCAGCCTTGGTGCCTGCAAGCCTTCCTGCCAGCCTCCCTGCCAGCCAGCAACCCCACAACCATGGGGAAGAAGCGAAAGTCTCAGCAACCTGACGCCATCCCTGGCAAGAGGGACAGCGCCACCCTCCCGCCCCATGTCCCTGACTCTGCTTCTGCTGGGGCTTCTGCTGCTTGGCCTCGCTCTTCTGTTGCTGGAGCTTCTGCTGGAGCTACTCCTGTCAGTCGGTGCTTCTGCTGCATACTCTGCTGAAGCTGCTCCTGGTCCTGATGGTCCTGCTGGTCCTGCTTGTTCTGCTCGTGCTCCTGGTCTTGCTGACCCTGCTGCTGGTGCTTACTCTGCTGCTGCTCATCCTGGTCTTGCTGCTGCTGCTGCTGCTGCTAATCCTGCTGCTGCTGCTGCTGCTTATGATCCTGCTGGTGATTATGCTGCTGCTGATGATGATGATGCTGATTATGATCCTGCTGGTGAGGATGCTGCTGCTGCTGCTGCTCTTGGTGTGGAGGAGCAGCCCCTACAACCTGGAAGCCCCTCTGATGAGCGCCCATATGGTCCTGCCAAAGGGAGGAAGAGGCATATGCAACAATGGTAGAGGAGGCAGTATTACATCGAGGAAGCGCACGAGGATGAGGTGCTGGAGTGGCTGAGAGAGAATGACTATCTGTGGTGGAAGGGACACCGGCTGTACAGGGACACCAAGCGGAAGCAGGCTGCTTGGAGAGAGAAGGTGGAGAGTCTGGGTTACACTTTGGAGGTGCTCCTCGATTGGTGGAAGCACATGCACACCTGGTACGGGAAGCTGCACCGCAAAAAATCTGGCCAGGCCAGGGTTAAGCTGACGGACAGAGAGAACTACGTCATGGCCAAGTGCAGCTTCCTGGAGGGTGAGATCCACCACCGAGGAGCACCAGGAGCCCAAATCTCTATCCTCTCTCTCCGGCAGCCTGCTGGGAGCCAGTCCTCTTCCGGCCGAGAGTCAGTCCCTGTCTCCAGGCAGGTTTCTGTGGAGCATGCCACGGCGGAGAACCCCCGGGCAGGTGTTGAAAGCATGGTGGAGAGCGAGGAGGACTCCCTGGTGCAGTGGGAGAAAGGAGACATCGAGTCCACCGCTGCCGAAGCCGCATACACCCACACCTCCGCCACCACAGTAAGGCAGAGAGCCGGACTGCAGGAGGGGCACAGCCACAAGGTCCTGGTGAAGATCAGGGACACCATCCGCACCAGCATAGGTCTCCTCTCTCAGCTGGTCCCCATCGAATCCTCCTCCTCCAACCGCAAGACCTTCCTCAATTATGTGAACCAGACCCTCAAGGAGATGGTGGATCCCCAATACCAGGTGGTGAAGGAGAGGATCTCCACACTGCTTAACAACCCTCCAGACCCAGAGGCACCTGCTCCCACCCAGTCCAGGTCTGCTCTTCCACCCCAGGTGATGTCCCTCCCATACCAAGGCTTCCCACACCCCCTCACCTACCAGGGCTACAGCTACCCAGAGGTCCAGCAGCACAGACAGCAGCCCTTACAGATGCAGGCACAGAGTCATCGGGCGACACCGCTGCCACCGGTTCCAATGATGCCACCAATGCCAACCTCGACAGTCCTCACCCCGCTGCAGAGCAAGCAGCCCCACTACACTGCTCCTTCCTCCATCCCACAGCCAAGCCCGGCCTCAGTACATCTGTCCTTAGTACTGGGGCTGACACCCCATGGCATGGAGGAAGGACCTCTCAGCATCGCGGGGCTGAGCCAGCTGTCCAACACCTTCCTCAACACACCGTCCCCTGTTGTCCTCTCAGGGCTAGGCACTCCAATAACACCTCAGACCAGCACTGCATCAGCACCCACCTCCACAGCACCTGCTCCCTAAAATCTTAGCCTGGGCAAACACCTCCGAATGACCAAGAGGAGTGCCAGAGACTGGCTGCCTGGATATTTGTGGACTTTATTTGGACACTTGAGTTGGGTCATGTTTATTTTACAGCTTGTTATTAATAAAGTTTATCTTTGTTTCACACACTTGCTTCATTATTTTTTTTCTATAAAGTCTGGGTGGAAAATTTTAGAAATGGTTTAGCCTTTGCATGCTTGTGGGATGGGTTAAGATAGTAGTGGGATGGGCAGGGATACCTGTGGGATGGGTTAAGATAGCTGTGGGATGGGAAGGGATACCTGTGGGATGGGTAAAGATAGCTGTGGGATGGAAAGGGATACCTGTGGGATGGGAAGGGATACCTGTGGGATGGGTTAAAATAGCTGTGGGATGGGAAGGGATACCTGTAGTATGGGAAGGGATACCTGTGGGATGGGTTAAGATAGCTGTGGGATAGGAAGGGATACCTGTGGGATGGGAAGGGATACCTGTGGGATGGGTAATAGCTGTGGGATAGATAAACCTCCAGGGCAAGCATAGTGGGACTGTATGGTCCACCCTCCCAAGTGCCACCCCTATGGCCCTTTATTATCAATAATAATGTAATAATTATCCACACATGTCAATATAAACACAACTCATTATTAAACGCCCTGTTCATTGTAGGCCAACCAAACATACATGGCCCAATCTCATCCGTGTGATGAGACAGTCTGAAGGAATCATCCATTAAGCATCTATCATCCCGTCTTGCCACTCCACCGCTCCAGCTGGGGAGTTGCACCAGTGTTTCAGGAGGTTGCGCTGCTTCTTCGCCTCACGTGAGGCTCTATTGGGCCCTTGAACATCCTCAGTGTTGATCAGTTTTCGCCCTTGCCTCCATTCCCCAGGCTCCATGTCCCCATTGCCTTGCTGGAGGTCCACAAGCCTGTTCTGCAAGACTGGGTAGCAGGTGCGCATGAGATTGTGCAGGATGCAGGAAGCTTCCACTATCCTTCTCATGGTCTCTGGGCGATGCTGCATGTTGGTGAGAAGTACCTGGAACCTGTTGGCCAGGATGCCAAAGGCATTCTCCACCACCCGCCTTGCCCTGGACAGCCTGTAGTTGAAGATCCTCTCTTCACGGGTGAGGCATCTGGAGGTGTAGGGATTCATGAGGTAGGTTGTGAGGGAGAAGGCGTCATCCCCCACGATGAAGTAGGGCACATCTTGCGTTTCGTTGAGCAGCAGGTCTGGATCTGGGAAGCCCACCATGAGGTTGCTTTCCATCCCCTCCTTGAGGTGACTGTCGTTGTATAACTGGGCATCTGAAGATGAGCCTTTGCCTGAAACATCAATGTACATGAACTTGTAGTCAGCATCGACCATGGCGAAGAGGATGATGCTGAAGAAACCCTTGTAGTTCTGATAAGTGGACCCCGACTTGGCTGGAACTTTGCAGGCCACATGCTTGCCATCGATGGCTCCAACGGTGTGTGGGAAGTTCCACTTCTGATACCACTGCTCTGCAACTTTCTTCCAGCCTTCTTCAGTGGAGGGACACTGGAGGAGCTCCTCCTTGTATTCTTCGATGATGGCCTGCACCACTTCTCTGACAACAAAGCTGATGGTGTAGGTGGCACCCTCCAGCCATACTGCATGTTCCTGTTGGTGGTCCCTGAGGCCAGGTGGTGCAGAGTGAGTGCCACCTTGAGCCCAGGTTTCAGGCTGGGCCGGAAGTTGGTGTTTGTCTTGCTCAACCTGGGTGTCAGGCGCTGCACAATTTTGTCAAACATGGCTGGAGGCATCCTCATGAAGTTCTGGAACGCCCGAGGGTCTTCGCTCCTGAGCTCCACCATCAGCTTGTCGTAAAGTATGTACTGCGCTTTTCTGGTGAACCATCTTCAGAGCCAGACTTTTTTAGGGTGCCTCCTTTTCCTCCCGTAGTACTGTTCACAGAGACTGTAGATGGTTTCTCAGTGTTGCAGAAAGATATTGGCTGCCGAAAGGATTTTGTCGCAATCCACGGTGGACATGACTGGATGCTGTGGAAGAGCAAGAGGCAGATGAAGGCTGCAGAGGTCTGCACCTCTGGGCTGCTGGGCTGAAAGTGCGAAGCAGGTGAGTTGCTCCCCCTTTTTATAGGCAGTATAGGTTTTCCGCTAGGCATCCTCTAGGCATCCTCTAGACATCCTTAATATCCCAGATAGATCCCCTCTGCGAACGTTTTTTCCACTTTAAACGCTTTGTTTCCATTCTGCATCCATTCTGCATCCGTTCTGCATCCGTTCCGTGTCCGTTCTGCTTCCTCCCTGCGTCCGGGTTGATGCGAGTTGTGCTTATGCGCAGCAGATGCCTAGCGGATGTTGCAGATGCGTAATGGATGCGTAATGGATGTGTAGCGGATGCAGAATGGACAAACTGGATACATTTTCCGCACAAAAGTTTTAGGCAGCCTAAAACTTTTTGAGCGGATGAAATGTTCATAAACGGATGCTGGACAGATCGAGAGGAAGCCAAACGGAGGCAGTGAGTACATCACGTTTTCGAACAGATGGCAAGCTTTTTTGTCCGTTTTACTTCCTCTTTGCATCCGTTGGTGCAGTGTGACAGGGGCTATCATATGATTATGTGACCAAAGATAAAAATTTCAGAGGGTAATATTCTCTTGAATTACATATCAATTATATGGTATCTGACAGCTGGACAACATAAGTGGATTGTACATGTCTTTATTAAGGCCAAAAGACTAATGTTGCAGCATTCAAAATATAAATGTTTAGCCACATTTACTGAAATTAATGGAATGAAGATTTGATTATACTTGCCATCTATGAGTGGATTTCTTATAGACATAAAATTTGTACATACAAAAAAAAAAGAAAAGAAAAGTGAAACTTACTTATACAAAATACAGTAACCTAAAAGAATGATTGTCATATAAGTGACAATTATGTAATGCAACTTAAAAGGTGAAACTAATATATGAGATCGATTCATTACATGCAAAGCAAGATAGTTCAAGCCATGATTTGTCATAATTGTGATGATTATAGCTTACAGCTCATGAAAACCCCAAATCCACAATCTCAGAAAATTAGAAGAGAATAATCAGGGAGGCCATCAAAATAGAGAAACACACCCATAATATGAATAAACAGGATGATACCTCCCGTCTACCAGACATCTGGAAACTAGCCCTTATCAACAAACAAATCCCAGCCACGAAAACCAACACCAGACCTAAAACAACATATGACACCACCACCATTCTCTCTCACCAGACTCAAACCCAAACCCATCCCATAGACGAAGGGCAACCACCATCCAGAAACCAGACCATGGCTGTATCACCAGCTGCCATACAGCTGACCCCCAAACCAAGTAAACTGACTCATACCATGAACACATAGCTAAGTCTCAAACTTAGAGCCAAACAAAACCTGGAACATCACTTCACAACCACCCGCTCAGGATATCACATCATGAAACTCAGGAGGTTACACTACAAAACCTCAGGATGTTACAACACAGCCAACAACCCAGGAGATTATAGCACAAGACCCAGGATGTCACAACAATAGAACTCAGAAGGTCATCACACAGCCCATTATCCAGGTCATTACAACACAAGAGGCTGATAGACACACAGCCAATTCCTCAGCCACACATGTTCTTATGAAAAAGCAAGCCAATCTGCAAACATCAACTCCATCAACGAATCAAGAAATAACAACATAGCCAACCTCCCCACCAGTATTTATAGAGAGATGGCTTTGGGTCATTTGCTGTGTTGCAACTTCTTGAGTTCTTGTGGTTTAATTTCCTGAGTTTTCTGATGTGATATCCTGAGCGGGTGGCTGTGATGTAGCATTCTAAGTTTTAGTCTGGCTTCGAGTTTGGGGTCTGGTCTGTGTTCTTGGTGTGTGTCAGCTTGTTTGGTTTTGGGGTTGGGGTGTGTGACACCTGGGGCAGCAGCCATGGTCTGTTTTCTGGGTGATGGTTGTCCTTTGTTTATAGGATGGGCTTGGGCCTGGGTCTGATGAGTGGGATTGGCGGTGGTGTCCCATGTTGTTTTGGGTCTGGTATTGGTTTTCGTGGCTGGGACTTGTTTGTTGGTGAGGGCTAGCTTCCAGATGTCTGGTAGGTGGGAGGTGTTGTCCCATCTATTCATGTTATAGGGGTGTTTCCCTATCTTGATGGCTTCCCTGATTATTCTCTTGCTGGAATGTTCAATGTTGGATATTAATTTGGTTCCTTCAAAATTAATTTCATGTCCTGTGGCTTTAAGGTGCTGTAAGAGGGAGGAAGTATTTTCTTCTCTTCTGACTGCGTTTTTGTGTTCTGCAATGTGTGCATTTATTCTCCTGTTGGTTTGTCCAGTGTATGTGGCTGGGCAATTGTTGCATGGTATTTCATAAACTCATTGGTTTTCTAGCTGGATCTTGTCATTGGGGTTTCTTAGGATGTTGGCTTTTTTTTGGTTAGTGCTGAAGACTGTCCCAATATTGTGTTTGTGGAGAATTTTGCTGATTTTGTCTTTGATGTAGGGGAGGAGTGTGATATTGTTGTCTTGTTCTGTGTCTTGGTTTCTTGGGGGTATCTCTTTTCAGTTAGATTGGTGATAGTGTTTCTTTGGAATCCATTTGAAATTAATATGTTGAGGGTGTGTAGTTCTATTCTCAGGTGGTCTTTATCAGCTAGGCGTTTGGTTCTGAAGATGAGGGTCCTTGGCTATGGAGGTGATCTATGCAGGGTGGTGATGGGATTGTGTATTTAAGTAGAGGTTGGTGTGTGTTTTTTTCCAGTAGATGGTGTGTCCTAGGGAGCCATTGGTTTTTTTGTAAATTAGGACATCCAGGAAGAGAAATTGATTGTGGTTTCTGTTTCCATGATGAATTGTATTTTGGGGTGTAGTTTGTTAAGATGTGTGAGGAAGTTGTCCAGTTTTTCTTTCCCGTGTGGCCAAATTACGAAAGTGTAATCGACATATCTGAGCCAGAGTTTGGGTTTGTGTTCAGATTTATCTGGAGCATTGGTTTCAAAGTGTTCCATGTATAGGTTAGCGATGACAGGTGAGAGGGGGGATCCCATGGGAGCTCCTTCTATCTGTTTGTATCTTTATCCATTGTGGATGAAGTATGTGTTGTTTAGGCAGTGGTTGGTCAGATCTAGAATGTGTTTGGGGGGGTTGTATTTGATTTGGATGGCTGTTAAGGCTTCTTTGATGGATACTTGGGTGAAGAAGGATATGACATCGAAGCTTACGAGTAGGTCACTGGGTTGTAGGTTTTGTTTATCATTTCTATGAAGTGGAAAGAGGTATGTATGTGTGAGGTGATGGATTCTGTGCAGGGCTGGAGTTATTTGATGAGAAATTTTGGCAAGATTCTGTAGAGGTGAGTCTATGGAGCTGACTGTGGGTCTGAGAGGTATTCCTTCTTTGTGTATCTTGGGGAGGACATAGAGCTTAGGGCATCTGGATGATTTTTCTCTGGGGATGATTTTCTGCTGGATCTCTTCAATGATGGGAGATGATTTTATTTTGGATTTGGTGGTTTTTTTTTAGGTAGGTGGTGGGGTCAGTATTCAGAGGTTTGTAAACAAGGTCTTGGAGTAGGTTGGATAGTTTGGAGTGCTAATCCAATGTGTTCATTACAACTGTGGTGTTGCCCTTGTCTGCTGGGAGAATAACTATGTTGCTGTCTTTCCTCAGGTTCATGAGTACTTTTTGTTCTTCTCTGTGTAGGTTGCTTCTGGGTGGGTTGCTGAAGCAGAGGACGTTGATGACTTCATGTCTGATTTTGTTGGCTGCATCTGGGTTGATTTTGGTTAGGCTAGCTTCAACTCCGCATTTAATGTTTTCAGTGGGGATGGATTTGGGGCCGACTGCAAAGTTGATCCTTTTGAAAGGACATTGGTGAGGGTTCTGTCTGATATGTTGTGTTCTGTTTGTTTCATGTGTTGTTGTGGGGAAGGGTTGGATTTCTGGCATTTCTCTAGTCTGTGGAGTTTCCTGGCATGTGTGTCTGTCTTGTGGGAGGTTTCTGTTTCGGCTCTCCAGAAGGCTAGTAGTTAGGATTTGTCCCAGAGTGCTGGGTGGATTTTGTTGCTGAGTATGAGATGGAGTGTGAGTAGGTCTCTGTTGGTTTGGTCTAGTAAGAATCTTTTCTTGTGGAGTTCGTTTCTGATTAGGGCTAATTCTATTCTTTTCAGGATCCTTTCAGTGGCTGAAGTTTTAGAATGGAATTTGAGCTGGAAGCATGTGGGGATCACATTTTTGTCTTGGCAATTGCATAGGAACCCCCAAATACATCCCCACTGAAAACATTGTATGTGGAATTGAAGCTAGCCTATATATGCACTTCAATAATATTTACATTACATCAGTATAGATGGAAGTGTAGCTGTTAACAATTATAATGATATATTGCACTTTGTCTCTTTTTGCCTTTTTACTGTTGGTGAATTTTTACTTTTTAAAGCATTTTTTATGCTTTTCTTTCTTTGAGAATGTATTCATTTGCATTGTAATTATCTCTAGGTTCTGTTCTTTTTCTGCCACTATTTTAAAAGTAAACCAATAATGGATTGATGGGTAGAATAAGATAAGAAACTACATAAAAAGGATTAGACTATTCAAAAACCCAAAAAAGAATTGGAAATATGATTCAAATCAAGTATGTTGTAACTTGTTATGAATATGTGATATAAACAAGTTTATTCATACATTCACACACACACACAACAAATGGATATGGATCTAAAACTATGACTGATATTTTTGCTTCTGGTGAAAGACTGAAAGTATCTTGAGCAGAAGGTTATTTGGTCATGTCATGAGTGGGCCTAAAGAAAGGGCAGGAAAGGCGGGTAAGGAAACAAAATGACGGCAAGCAGAGAAAGTTTGAGCCCTTCCTCTTTTATTGCCCAGAATTGTCTGACTGTGAGATGAGTGGAATATAAATTTAATTAGTAAATAAATAAATGTCAAAATATGGAAAATGAGTATTGTAAAGAGTCTGTTTTTTCCCCACCTAGTTATATGGAAATGCAAAAGCAGTAGAAACATTATATGAGTGTGGGACAGTTAAGAAGGGGGAAACAGGTTTTAAGATTAGGAGTTGAATAGGTAAGAGTATGAATGACCAGGATAAAAGAAGTATACTGAGGAGCTTTCGTTATAAGGAGAGTGAATGAAGATTGAATTGCAAAAGAAGAACATGAAGAAGAATGACTCATTGAAAGGAGGAAAATTATAAGTTGGGTAGAACTGACAAGAGCCTCCAAAGCCAGGAATTGAAAAATTTAAAGAACAAAAAGAAGTTTATCATCTAACCTTCAAATTTTAAATTAATGGTGCCCAGATTGCCTGTTTGATAGGCACTTCTAGCTTATTGATAGGGCAATTGAAACAGAATCAGGATCTTATATTGTATATAATATCTTTTATTTTATGTGAAATATGTATATATGTGATATATATATATATATATATGTATTACATAATATATATATATGTGTGTGTGTGTGTGTGTGTGTGTGTGTGCTGTTCAGGTTCCTTTGGGTATTATCCCACGTCATTGTAGTTGTGCTTTTAAAGTTGTAGCATTGTTTCGGCAGAATCTCATCTGCAATCATCAGGTTTCTGTATTGAGTTCGTCTGTGAGTCAGGCTATCACAGTCATTTCAGGTTTAAATTTAAATTATATATCTATATCTATATCTATATCTATATCTATATCTATATCTATATCTATATCATCTATATCTATATCTATATCTATATCTATATCTATATCTATATCTATATCTATATCTATATCTATATCTATATCTATATCTATATCTATATCTAT
>BLBF01015875.1:49729-73550 GCA_015471245.1 Laticauda colubrina
ATATATATTTAATAATTAATTAATATATATTAATATATATATAATTAATTAATATATATGTGTGTGCAATTTAGATAGATATATATGTGCTGTTTAGCTTCCTTCAGGTATTCTCCCATGTCATTGTAGTTCTGTTAAAGTTGTAGCAACGTTTCAGCAGAATCTCATCTGCCATCCTCAGGCTTCTGTATAGAGTTAGTTCCTGGTTTCAAATTTGAGGCTTGTCCATTCTGATTGGCTGGGAGCCTGGATCTGTGTTCATTGGACTTGGAGTTTGATTGATTGGTGTTTCTGGTTTCTTCTGTTTGTTTTGTGGCTTTGATTGGCTGGCAACAGTCTGTTCTTGTGTTGGAGGCTTTCAGTGCAGCTTGGCTCCATGTGAAGGGACGGCTGCTCTTCATTAGCAAGCTGCTATTCATTAGCAAGCTGGGTTTCACCTAGGTGCCTGGTGGGGGGGTGTTTGGGTTGGAGCTAACAGAGGGAGTCTGTTTGTGCCCAGGTGTTTGCCTGGCTTGTGGCATGGAGATCTTTCTATTTGAGAGTGCAGGCTTCCAAATGATTGACAGTCTGGTGGAATCATCTCTTCTATTCATGCTGTCAAATCTTTTTTCAATCTCTATGGCTTCTCTGATGATTCTGTGGTTGGGGTTTTCTATAGTGGCTAGGGTTTTAGTGCCATTGAAGTTGATGTTGTGACCTGTGGTTTTCATGTGTTGGACTAGTGAGGAGGTGTGTTCCAGCTTTTTTACTGCATTTTTGTGTTCATCCAGGTGGGTACTTATTCTTCTATTGGTCTGTCCAATGTATGTGGCCGGGCATGATGCACAGGGAACTTCGTATATGCCTTGGTTTTCCGGATCAATTTTGTCTTTGGGGTTTTTAAGGATGGCTGCTATTTTTTTTGTCTGTTTTGAAGGCAGTCTTGATGTGATGCCTGTGTAGTATCTTACTGATTTTATCTGTGGTACCTCTTATGTAGGGCAGGACAGCTGTTCCATAGATCTGTTGATCTTCTAGGTCTCTGTTATGTCTTGGTGATTTTGTTTTTGTGGAAGCCATTGGCTGTCAATACTTCAGTCAGGGTGCATCGTTCAGTCTTTATATGTGTCTTATCTGCCAGGCGTTTGGTTCTGGTAATTAGTGTTTTTGCTACGGAATTTATCTGTGCTGGGTGGTGGTGGGATTGGGCATTGAGGTAGCGGTTGGTGTGTGTTTTCTTTTGGTATATGGTGTGTCCCAGTGTACCATCTGTTCTTTTGTAGATTAGTACATCTAGGAATGGTAGTTGTTTGTTTATTTCCGTTTCCATGGTGAATTTGGGGTGTGTGTTGTTTAGGTGTGTTAGGAAATTGTTTAGGTTTTCTTTTCCATGGGGCCAAATCACAAATGTGTCATCGATGTATCTTAGCCATAGTTTGGGTTTGTGGGTGGCATTAGCCAGGGCTCTGGATTCGAATTCTTCCATGAACAGGTTTGCAATGACGGGTGACAGTGGTGATCCCATAGGGGCTCCTTCAATTTGCTTGTATCTTTGTCCTTTGTATATGAAATATGTGTTGGTTAGGCAGTGTTCTGTTAGTTCCATGAGGTCTTTGGCTGGTTGGTATTTATTTTTGATGATTTCAAGAGTTTCTTTTATTGGGACTTGAGTGAATAGTGAAACCACGTCGAAACTTACAAGCAGATCTTCTTGTTCTACGTGTAGATCTTTGATCATTTCTAAGAAGTGGTATGAGTTTTGTACATATGAAGCTGCGGTTTTAGCATGGGGCTGTAGTTGTTTTGCTAAGTATTTAGCTAGGTTTTGTAATGGTGCTCCTATGGAGCTGACTATGGGTCTGAGAGGTATGCCTTCTTTGTGTATTTTTGGGAGGCCGTATAATTTGGGGCATCTAGAAGATTTTTCTCTTGGGATGATCGTCTGTTGGATTTCTTTGCTTATGTGGCTGGTTATAATTTTCTTCTTGGTTGATTTTTCTAGATATGTGGTTGGGTCTGTATTTATAGGTTTGTATGTGGAGTCTTGGAGTAGGTCTGTCAATTTTGTTTCATAGTCTTTTCTGTCCATTACAACTGTGGCATTTCCTTTGTCTGCTGGGAGTATTATGATATTATTATCATTTTTCAGGGTTTGTAACACTCTGAATTCATCTTTTTGCAAATTATTTTTTGGTGGTTTCGTTGTGCATAAGATGTGAGTAACCTGGTGTCTTATTCTGTCAGCTTCATCTGTATTTAATTTGGTTAGGTTGGATTCTACTGCACATATGATGGATTCTGTTGGGATTTTTTTGGGTGCTATGGCATAATTGAATCCTTTGGATAGGACATCTGTTTCTGTTTTGTTGAGTTCTCTGTTGGAAACGTTGTATACTAGTTGTTTCAGGTGTTGTTGTGGGTTATTGGGAATTTTCTTGTCATTTTCTAATTTTTTCAGTTTTTTTGAGAGTTTATCATTTTTATAAGTATTTTCAGTTTCAGCTCTCCAAGTTGTAAGTTGTTTGATCTTATCCCAAAGTAGAGGGTGGATTTTGCTGCTCAATTCCAGGTGTAGTGCTAGCAAATCTTTGTTTAACTGATCTAATTGGAATCTTTTACTGTGAACTTCATTTCTGAGTAGAGATATCTCTGTCCTTTTCAGGATACGTTTGGTAGCTGCTGTGTTCTTATGAAATGTAAATTTGAAGCAGGTTGGTGTAACATTGTTATCTCTGCAGCTGCATAGGAATTTTAGGTCACATAGTATTCCTGCTCTTTTAACTTCCAGCTTCTCATAGATTTTGATCTAGCTGTTTATTTCCTCCCCGTAGGTCAGATATTTGTTTTCTTAGGCTTTCGCGGGTACTTACATGTGTGCTGTTTAGCTTCCTTTGGGTATTATCCCACGTCATTGTAGTTCTGTTAAAGTTGTAGCAACGTTTCAGCAGAATCTCATCTGCCATCATCAGGCTTCTGTATGGATATGGGTCTTACAGCTCCTGGTTTTAAATTTGAGGCTGGTCAATTCTGATTGGTTGGGAGCCTGGACCTGTGTTCATTGGACTTGGATTTTGATTGATTGGTGTTTCTGGTTTCTTCTGTCTGTTTTGTGGCTTTGATTGGCTGACAACAGTCTGTTCTTGTGTTGGAGGCTTTTAGTGCAGCTTGGCTCCATGTGAAGGGACGGCTGCTCTTCATTAGCAAGCTGCTATTCATTAGCAAGCTGGGTTTCACCTGGGTGCCTGGTGGGGGGTTTTTTGGGTTGGAGCTATCAGAGGGAGTCTGTTTTTGCCCAGGTGTTTGCCTGGCTTGTGGCATGGAGATCTTTCTATTTGAGAGTGCAGGCTTCCAAATGATTGACAGTCTGGTGGAATCATCTCTTCTATTCATGCTGTCAGGTCTTTTTTCAATCTCTGTGGCTCCTCTGATGATTCTGTGGTTGGGGTTTTCTATAGTGGCTAGGGTTTTAGTGCCATTGAAGTTGATGTTGTGACCTGTGGTTTTCATGTGTTGGACTAGTGAGGAGGTGTGTTCCAGCTTTTTTACTGCATTTTTGTGTTCATCCAGGCGGGTACTTATTCTTCTATTGGTCTGTCCAATGTATGTGGCCGGGCATGATGCACAGGGAACTTCGTATATGCCTTGGTTTTCCAGGTCAATTTTGTCTTTGGGGTACCTCAGGATGCTGCTATTTTTTTTTTTTGAAGGCAGTCTTGATGTGATGCCTGTGTAGTATCTTACTGATTTTATCTGTGGTACCACTTATGTAGGGCAGGACAGCTGTTCCATAGATCTGTTGATCTTCTAGGTCTCTATTATGTCTTACTGTGTGTTTTTGTGGATCAAGCTGATGATTTTGTTTTTGTGGAAGCCGTTGGCTATCAATACTTTTGTCAGAGTGCATAGTTCAGTCTTTATAAGAGATTGAGATTGAAAAAAGTCCTGAAAGCATAGTAAACTTTAGTATATAACGTTTTTTTTCTGAGGTTTTCGCGGGTATTTGTATGTGGATCTTTGGTTATTTGGGTTTTTTCCCGCGTAAAATTTGAAGTATCTAGGCAACATTTCGATGAAGTCTCATTCATCATCTTCAGGCTTGTTTCTTCGGCTCTGTGCTTCTCCGAGAAATTACAGAGAGATCCACATACAAATACCCATGAAAATCTCAGAAAAAAAATGTTATGTACTAATTGTTTCAGGTGTTGTTGTGAGTTGTTGGGGGTTTTCTTGTCATGTTCTAATTTCTTTAGTTTCTTTTTCTTTAAAAAAACAGACTTAAAAAAACAAATATCTGACCTCTACAGGGAGGAAATAAATAGCCAGATCAAAAGCTATGAGAAGCTGGAAGTTAAAATAGCAGGAATATTATGTGACCTGAAATTCCTACGCAGCTGCAGAGACAACAATGCAACACCAACCTGCTTCAAATTAACATTTCATCACAGCACAGCAGCTACTAAATTTATCCTGAAAAGAACTGAAATGGCTCTACTCAGGAACGAGGTTCACAGTAAGAGATTCCAGTTGGATCAGTTAAACAAAGATTTGCTAGCACTACACCTGGAATTGAGCAGCAAAATCCACCCTCTACTTTGGGATAAGATAAAATAACTTACAACTTGGAGAGCTGAAACTGAATCCACTTACAAAAATGAAAAATTCTTAAAGAAACTAAAGAAATTAGAACATGACAAGAAAACCTCCAACAACTCACAACAACACCTGAAACAATTAGGATATAATGTTTCCAACAGAGAACTCACCAAAACATTGCAACACACTATATATTTAAGGAAACCAATTGGCATTCATGACAATAAAGTAAACAGTGATGATTGTTGGAAACTCAAAAAGAGTCTTTACGGGTTGAAACAATCTGGGTTTGAGTGGAACCAATATATTGTGAAAGAGTTAAACAATATAGGTTTTAAATCTGGTTTAGCAGATCCGTGTGTGTTTAAAAGAGAAAATAATGGAACGGTATCATTATTATTATTTACTGATGATATTGCTTTAATAACTAAGACTAATAATGAAGCTAATGAGATTATATCATTATTAGCCAAAAAGATAAAAATAAAGCATTTAGGTGAAATTAAAAGGTATCTAGGATTGACAATAAATAAAACAAATAATGGTTTGAAGATATCTCAAGAAGATAAAATTTACCAATTAATTAAAACTTATAAGATGGAACTTTGTAAACTGGCAAAGACTCCAATGAGTCAGGAAGTTTACCAAATTAATGATCAAAGTCCCAAATTTGATAAGTCCACATATCAATCTTTGATTGGTAGCTTATCATATATAAGCAATTGGTCAAGGCCAGATATAGCTTATAGTGTAAATCAGCTGGCACGTTTTAATTCAGATCCAAAAGAATGCCATTGGAAATCCTTAAAAAGAATATTGAGATATCTTAAGGGAACAATAAACCATGCATTATATATAGAACCAAAGGGTGATTTGAGTCTTAGTGCTTATGCAGATGCAAGTTTTGCAACTGATATAAACACTAGAAAATCAACATCTGGTATGGCTATATCATTTGGTAAGACATTAATAGGATGGAGGTCAATCAGACAACAGCATATTAGCTTATCTACAATGGAAGCTGAATTTTCATGTCTATCATTATTATGCACTGACTTAATTTTCTACAAACAGTTATTGTTGGACATGGGTATAACTGTAAAAGATTCCATTATGGTGTATGAGGATAACCAAGCAGCTATAAAGTTAGCTACTAGTATTGCTGTAAAAACTAGATCAAAACATACTGACTTAAGATATTTGAATGTAAGAGAATCAGTGAAGAATGAACTGATAAAATTGGAATACTGCATGTCAGAAGAAAACATTGCAGACCAATTTACAAAAGCTCAAGGAGCAACTAAGTTTAAAGAAAGTTGCGAAAAATATTTTCTAAAGATGTAAATGATTCATAGTTATTATGTAACCTAAAAGGGGAGAATGTTAGGGATAACATTGTTCACCCTAACTGGTTTAGGTGAAATAATAACTATGAATCATAGTTAGTGTATGTTAGAGTGTATACAGCTTTAACTGTGAAATAGCAATTAAAGGAGTGGTTAAGAAAACAATATAAAAGTAGCAAGACTACGGCTTGCTCACTCTCTCTGGCTTTGATGACCCCTGATTACTGCTTGGAATCAAGACTGCATTGCTCGAACGGGAGAGACAACAAAGGACTGATTTTTATGTGAACTGACATAGGATATTCTACATGGACTTTGCTAACTGAATATCCCTAAATGGACTGACTACATGGTAAATGAATATTGGACTGTTATTTGACTATGCCATAAACTTATACTGGAATAAAATATATTCTTGATAGCACAAGCGTATCTGTTATTTTTACTGTATGTTAATAAACATACAAGCTTAGCTCACTCATTTATCTGTGTGCCTATCTGACTAACGCTGCACATTCTGTTTAGCTTGTCTACCTAACCCTGGTTGGGGAACCCAGGCTTAACAACCATTACAAAACCTTGCTAAACATTTAGCAAAACAACTACAGCCCCATGCTGAAACCACAGCTTTATATGTAAAAACACATACAACTTTTTAGAAATGATCAAAGATCTACACGTGGAACAAGAAGATCTGCTTGTAAGTTTCGATGTGGTTTCACTATTCACTCAAGTCCCGATAAAAGAAACTCTCGAAATCATCAAAAATAAATACCAACCTAAAGACCTCATGGAACTAACAGAACACTGCCTAACCAACACATATTTCACATATAAAGGACAAAGATACAAGCAAATTGAAGGAGCCCCCATGGGATCACCACTGTCACCCGTCATTGCAAACCTGTTCATGGAAGCATTCGAATCCAGAGCCCTGCCTAATGCCACCCACAAACCCAAACTATAGCTAAGATACATCGATGACACATTTGTGATTTGGCCCCATGGAAAAGAAAACCTAAAAAATTTCCTAACACACCTAAACAGCAGACACCCCAAAATCAAGTTCACCATGGAAATGGAAATAAACAAACAACTACCATTCCTAGATGTACTTATCTACAAAAGAACAGATGGCACACTGGGACACACCATATTCCAGAAGAAAACACATACCAACCGCTACCTCAACGCCCAATCCCACCACCACCCAGCACAGATAAATTCCGTGGCCAAAACACTAATTACCAGAACCAAACACCTGGCAGATAAGACACATATAAAGACTGAACTATGCACCCTGACTAAAGTATTGATAGCCAACGGCTTCCACAAAAACAAAACCATCAGCTTGATCCACAAAAACACACCAAGACATAACAGAGACCTAGAAGATCAACAGACCTATGGAACAGCTGTCCTGCCCTACATAAGAGGTACTACAGACAATATCAGTAAGATACTACATAGGCATCACATCAAGACTGCCTTCAAAACAGACAAAAAAATAGCAGTCATCCTTAGAAACCCCAAAGACAAAATGGACCTGGAAATCCAAGGCATATACGAAATTCCCTGTACATCATGCCCGGCCACATACATTGGACAGACCAATAGAAGAATAAGTATCCGGCTGGATGAACACAAAAATGCAGTAAAAAAGCTGGAACACACCTCCTCACTAGTCCATCACATTAAAACCACAGGTCACAACATCAACATCAATGGCACTAAAACCCTAGCCACCACAGAAAACATCAGCCACAGAATCATCAGAGAAGCCATAGAGATTGAAAAAAGACCTGAAAGCATGAATAGAAGAGTTGATTCCACCAGACTGTCAATCATTTGGAAGCCTGCACTCTCAAATAGAAAGATCTCCACACCACAAGCCAGGGAAACACCTGGGCACAAACTGACTCCCTCTGATACCTCCAGCTCAAACACACCCCCACCAGGCACCCAGATGAAACCTTGCTTCCTAATAGATAATAGCCATCCTTTCACACGAAGCCAAGCTGCACTGATAGCCTCCAGTGTAGGAGCAGAGTGTTGCCAGCCAATCAAAGCCACAAAACAGACAGAAGAAACCAGAAACACCAATCAAACAAATTCCAAGTCCAATAAACACAGACCAAGACTCCCAACCAATCAGGATGTAGAAAAAAAAAGCATCCTGCCACAATAATAGGCTAGCCTCAAATTTAAAACCAACCACTCTCAGACCCAGACCCTCAATGCAGAGGCCTGATGATGGCAGCTGAGATTCTGCTGGAACGTTGCTCCGGCTGTGGAGGCGCTGTGGTGACGTGGGATGGTGCCCGAAGGAAGCTGAATAGCACATATATATATGTGTGTGTGTGTTTGTGTGTGTGTGCTGTTCAGCTTCCTTCGTATTATGACATGAGGTATTATCCCACATCATTGTAGTGCTTTTCAAGTTGTAGCAACATTTCAGCAGAATCTCATCTGCCATTATCAGGCTTCTGTGTTGAGTTGGTATGTGGGTCAGGGTCTCACAGCTGTTGGTTTTAAATTTGAGGCTAGCCTATTGTGGCAGGATGTTTTTTTTTTTTCCTACATCCTGATTGGTTGGGAGTCTTGGTCTGTGTTTATTGGACTTGGAGTTTGTTTGATTGTGACATCCTGCCACAATAATAGGCTAGCCTCAATTTTAAAACCAACGGATGTGAGACCCTGACCATATATATATATCCATATATATATATGGATATGTCTAATTGTGTGAATTTATTTTCAAAATATGTGAAGAAACTTTCTGGTTTTTTGGTCCACAGATGCTTCCAGATGTTTCCCACTTAATCAAGAGCCCTACTTATTAAATCTAAGGTGGCGGGGGCATGGAGGAAGGGAAAGAGATATGCCCTGAACAGTGTGAACTTTTCATAAAGTAATCAAAATAATGCCCTAATTTGTTAGAATTACATTTCCACAGCCCAAAGCAATTTCAAGAAAGATTTATTTTGGAGACTACCAAGCAAAAAGGGTAGCACACATTGCATTATCTGATTCTTGCACACATATCCATAAAACATCCTACTTCCCTAATATGCTTCTATGGGCATCTGTGGTGGCCTTTATGCTTTGTCTCAATATTTTTATAAGTAAAGGTAATCTGAAACAGATTACGGGGGCATCTGTCAGAAAAATAAACAAAGAATGTCTGGTCTGTTGTGTTGATGACTGGAAGTTGGGCAGCTGTGTGTAGGAGAGGTTATTGATTTGTCTGTTTGTGTGTGTGTGTGAGAGAGAGAGAGAGTGAGTGAGTGAGTGAGACAGAGATATTTCATACACTTGTGGTTTTGTCCAGTCTGATCAATGCTGGCCTTGTTTCTTAGGCTCTTGTTGATTTCTCTCACACTTTCAGAATTGTGGGCGCCAATCACCAACTATATGGCAGTCTGCCACATTGAGGCGAGATGGAAACATTCTTGGATTTGATAAACAGAGCAGTGTTTAAAACAGATATGTTAAAGCACTGATGCTCATAACAAATCTATGTGCATAGAGAAGCAACAAGAAAATCTGTCTCTTTTCTGGACAGTATAAAAATATTTAAAGCTTATAAAAAATCTAAATCTCTTCACTTGAAAATGTACATGATTTTGTAGTTCAGATATGGTTGTGCCTATTTAAGGATTTTACTTAAGAAGAAGCAGCATTTTAGCAAAAAAAAAAAAAAAATAAGAGCACATGAATATGATGAATCTTTACTTGAAAATATTATTTAGGGACACGTTGATCTTGGCAGAGGTAGTTTTTTGCCTTGATTAGGAACTTTACATCCCAGGCTTTATTCAGCAGAAGTCTACTAGATCCACTTTGGGACCAGAACTTTAATTTTCCAAGCTTTTGAACATATGCTGGAGGCCATCTTCAGGGAACATCTCTCCACCAGAATGTGTGCTTTGGGGCAATTCTTTCTGTAGTGTTAGGGATACTGTGGCTTAGTGGCTAAGATGCTGAGCTTGTTGATCAGAAAGTTTGGCAGTTCAGCGGTTTGAATCGCATAACGAAGTGAGCTCCCATTGTTTGTCCCAGCTTCTGCCAACCTAGCGGTTTGAAAGCATGTAAAAATGCAAGTAGAAAAATAGGAACCACTTTGGTGGGAAGGTAGCAGTGTTCCATGCACCTTCAACATTTAGTCATGCTGGTCACATGACCACGGAGACATCTTAAAACACCACTGGCTCTTTGGTTTTGTAATGGAGATGAGCACTGCTACCCTGGAAATGACTAGCACATATGTGCGAGGAGAACCTTTACCTTTATCTGTAGTATTTATGCAATGCCTGGTTGTATGTGTCTTTTTATTTGTTGATTGGTATCAATCAATCAATCAGAATAGCAATAGCACTTAGATTTATATACAGCTTCACAGTAGAGCTGGAAGGAATCTTGGAGTCCAGCTATTAAATTGTTTGCTGTCGTTTCCTTGTGCTGTCAGTTCTCTGAAATTGGGCTCCAGTGTAAATCTAAAATCTCAGAAGATAAACCTCTGGTCCCAATAACTGACCTAGATTGAATCCTGCAATATTATTATGGGTGAAGAAAAAAATGCATGTAAGACAATGTTTACTAAAAAAAAATAAAGATAGGAAAGTTGTAGAAACATACAAAATATAATAATTATTACATATATACATACACATACACAGACACAGACACACAGACACAGACACAGACACAAACAAAGACACAGACACAGACACAGACACAGACACAGACATACACACAGATATAAACACAGGCACACACACACACACATATATGGAGGTTTTGGCATGTTCGGGTGTTTTCCTATATAAGATTGAGAGTATCCTGGCAACGTTTCGACAGGGTCCTACTCACCATCTTCAGGCTGGTGCTTTCGGCTTTGTGCTTGTGCAAGCAAAGCGTGATCGGAGCTGCCATCTTTCTATAAATACTGGTGGGGAGGTGTGGTGCACTGGCTCTTTTGTAACTGGGTTGGTTGGCTGTGTTGTTATTTCTTGATCGGTTGATGGAGTTGATGTTTGCAGATTGGTTGGCTTTTTCTTAAGAACCTGTCTGGCTGAGGTCCTGGCTGTGTGTCTATCAGCCTCCTGTGTTGTAATGACCCAGGTAATGGGTTATGTGATGACCTTCTGAGTTCTGTTGTTGTGACAGTTATAGAGATGGCAGCTTCGATCATGCTTTGCACACACAAACATGAAGCTGAAAGCACCAGCCTAAAGATGGTGAGTGGGATCTTGTCGAAACATTGCCAAGATACTCTCAATCTTACATGGGAAAAGGCCTGAACATGCCAAAACCTGCATACCTGTATACACACACACACACACACACACACACACACACACACACATTTGAAAGAAAGTCAGGAACAAGGAATGCTTAAGATTAAAAGAAGCAAGGGAAATGCTAAATAGTTTGTACTGAATGGGGGATAAGTAAGGAGCCTCCAGTAAAATGAATAGATTAAAACAATGTTATGAAACATAACATTATAAAACTGAAGTGAAGGATGCACCAAGGTGGAAATGGTAACATTAGACATGTGTGAATCAACTCTGCTTTAATTTGAATTAAAGAGTTGAGGTTCAAAGAGGATAATTTTATCTGGACTTATGGTTTGAGCCACCCCGTAGAGGTGGTGAAGAGAGGGAGACCACCAACAGGTCAAGGAGAGCCACATCTCTCCTCCCTAGCTGACTATTACTCCCTTTCCCAAAAGTGGTTGCAGTAGTGGTCAGAAATGGCCATCTCAAAGAAGAACTCGACCGGAAAAGAATGTGCAGGAGGAAGATAAGAAGAGAAAGTTTTGGTGCACTGGGTTGAACTGAAATAGCAATAGCATAAGGTACCCTGGAATTTGGACTATAAAGAATAACATTGTTCCCAAAGAAGATTTTGAAGCGGCGAAGGAGAGAGGAAAGGGAAAGGATTTGGCTTTTTTTTTTCTTTCCTTCCTCATATTGACAGCTAAGAGATTAAAGCAAAAAACTGACAAAAATCCACTTTGACATCAATAGGCATTCAAGCTGAAAATAAAATGTCAAAGGGATAACAAAGACTTTTGGACATTGAAAAACCTTTAAAAGAAGGAAAGGAGATAAAAGGAAAAAATAAAAGGGTGGGATCTGGAAAAATGGAGGTGATTGCCTGGAAGTAAAAGGTATTTTCAGTGAAACTTCAACAAGATTCCTAAAAGATACATTCTAACTGAAACTTTGTAAGAAGATAATAGAACTCCAGGAAGAGAAAGTGGAAAAAAGAAGCAAGAAGGAACAGCTTTGGATTATTTGGATGACTTGGTGATTTTTGGATTATTGGTTATTGGATTTAAATGACTAAAATCAATCAGGTGGTTGTTTAAAAGTGTTTAAAATGGCATCACTCTTGGAAGAACTGAAAATGGAACTTAAAAAACAGAAAGAAGATGCACAAGAAGGAAGAAGTTTTTTTGGCTTCGTATTTCAATTTTTAGAAATGGAAATGTGGAGCTATGAGAAACAACAAGAAATGCTTGTAGAACAAGAAGGGCAGGACAAAGAAGAATCCATCTTTAATGACCAAGTAATTTTATATGGGGAAAAAAAGGAAAGGGGGCGGGGAAAGAGAGTGAATAGTTTAAGATCTGAAAAAACAACCCCAAAAAAGAATAGTTTGAAAAGTAATTACAACATTAGGAAGAAACAGAAGAGAGGATTACAGAAGAGAGAATAAGAATTAGAGAGACAAGGGGTCAAAAAGGGGAGGGAGAAGAAGAGGGGGAAGAAGGAAAGGAAAAGAAGTTATAAAGGACAGAAACAAAATATAGAGAAACAGGGAAAACGTACAAGGATTAAAGATATAAGCCTATTTAGAAGACAGAGATAATGGATGAAAATTTAATTGAAAGGGATTCTGCAAAGGTACATAAGATAGTATTGTTATATTAGAAATAGAAATAAACTTAGAAAATATGAAACAAATGTGATTAAAATTATAGATAAAATACTTATTGTAATGTAATGGAATGCTTGTTGATAAATAAATGAAATAAACAGAATGAAATTAGGAAAGGATAGGAACATTTTAATTCTTTTTAATGATTTATAAAAATTTAAGTGAAGATAAATACAAAAAAATATGAAAAAATTGGAAATATTAAAAATGTTCCTAAGGAAGTATGATATTCAATTGAAAAGAAATGTTGAAGATGTTAAAGATTGTAACTAACATTAATGATAGAGCTGAATTGGAATAGAATAAGAGTTTCATTTACTATTGTTGTTTTTTTAATTATTTTAATAGATTTTAAGACAAATATAAACAAACGTAACATAAAAATATAGACCATCTTCCATATATATACATACAGTGTGCCGGTTGATTTACATATTATTTTGTGCAACCCTTTCGTAGTCTTCAATTACAATTACATTATATATCCTCTCATACTTTCAATCAAATATCAAATACATTAATAACTTCACTAATCAATCATTGACTATACTTTTATTCACTCATGTTTCATAAAGTAATCATATTTTACTTAGTTTATTTTATAACAATTCATATTATCCTCCCAGATCTATCCTAGCATATTTTTGTAAATATAATTAAAAAGAAAAAAAAAAGAAAAAATACATCTTTATATGTTTATTATTTTCTAAGAATCTACATATTTCATTACTATATTTTATTATCTAACCACTGATAGAATAGATCCCAAACTTTGTAAAATTATTTATCATCTTGTTCTCGAATTTCAAATGTCAGTCTACTCATTTCAGCACATTCCAATATTTTCTTAATGATCACCTCCTGTAATGGTATCTTCTCATTTTTCCAGTTTTTAGCAAATACAATCCTAGTTTCTGTTAATACATTTATAATCAGATATTTCAAATCTTTACAATATATTTCAGGCAAAATTCCCAATAAAAAAAATCTCTGGTTTCAAATCTATATGCTTATGTATCATTTTTTCCAGCCACATGTGCATTTTAGTCCAATATTTTTTAGCGTCCAGGCATGTCCACCACATATGGTAATATGAGCCAGGTGTCTGATGACATTTCCAACATTTTTCAGCTTTGTTCTTGAACATTCTTGCTATTCTTGTCGGGGGAAAGTGCCACTTATAAAACATCTTATACAAATTTTCTTTATATGCTGTTGACATTGTCATTTTATAATTTTGAAACCACAATTTTTGCCATTTCTCTAAATCAATCCCATATCCAAAATTCTTCCCCCAAGCAATCATAGTTTCTTTAACTTGTTCTTCTTCTAGTTTAATTTCTAATAAATATCCATATAATTTTTTAATCACCTTTTCATCAGCATCTGTCAAAAGCTTATCTAAATCGGTCAATGTAATCTTTTCCAAGCCTAATTGGAATTGTTTGAAACAAATATAAAATTCTGGGTAATATATTCATCTTGATTGTCGATATTCTCCCTATTAGTGACAGTTGTAAATTTTCCCATTTTGCCAGATCTAGCACTATCTGCTGCTTAAGTTTAATATAATTATTATCTTTTAATGTACTGCATCTTGCTGTCAAGTATATCCCCAAGTATTTTATCTTATTCATGACCTGGATTTTCAATAGGTCTGCTAATTCTTCTTTTTGTCTTGATAACATGTTCTTTGTCAGAATCTTTGTCTTATCTGTATTTATTTTCAAGCCAGCCACCTTTCCATATGTCTCTATCTTTTACATCAATTTTGGTGCTGTTTCTAATGGATCTTCTAAGATGAAAACCAAACCATCTGCAAATGCTTGCAATTTAAATTCTTCCTTCAAATTCATCCCTTTTATGTCCTTTTCTTCTCTAATATTTCTGTTTAACACTTCTAAGGTTAACACAAACAACAAAGGTGACAGTGAGCATCCTTGTCTTGTTCCTTTTCTTATATCAATAGTCTGTCAATTCTCCCTCTATCATTACCTTTGCTGTTTGCTTATGATATATAGCTTCTATTGCTTGAGTAGAATTTTAGTGAAGCCCATCTGTTCCAGAAGTAACAACATGAATCACCAATTCACATTATCAAATGCCTTCTGTGCATCTAGAAATATCAAAGTCGTTTGTTTATCAGGATGAGCCTCATCGTATTCCAAAGTGTCCAAAATTACTCTCATATTGTCTTTAATTTGTCTCTTTGGCAGAAATCCATTTTGATCAGGATGAATAAAACTGTTTAAATATTTTTTAAGTCTTTCTGCCAATATTGAAGGAAAAAAATTTGTAATCTGCATTTAGTAAAGAAATAGGTCTGTAGTTCTTTATTTGTAATGGAGGCCTCTTCTTTTGGAATAAGTGTAATATAAGCTTCTAACCATGTTTTAGGTATCCTCTTCTTTAACATAACTTCATTCATTGACTTCTAAGAATGGAAAATTCAATGATTCTTGTAATATTTTATAAAATTTTATAATTTTATAATAATTTTTATAATATTTTATAAAATTCTGCCAGAAATCCATATGGGCCTGGCGCCTTTCCATTATTTTGCTTCTTAAGTGCTTCAGTTAATTCCATCATCGTTATATTGCTTTCTAACATTGTTTCAATCTCTTTAGGTATCTGGGGTAAATTAGCATTCTGTAAATACTGTTTGACTCTTTCCTCATCAATATTCTCTTGTGTGTATAATTTCTCATAATAGTCTCATATGATTCCCTTCTTCTCTCTGCTACCATAACAAACTTGGCCTTGTTTATCTATTACCATTATTATTACTATTGCCTTAGAGGCTAATCTTTTTGTTTTGTTCGGAAAACACACGAGGTAGACCGGGTTCCAACAACAAATACTTTTATTATAACCAGTCAGTAACGGAACGCCGGCTGAAGCCGGGGCCAGCCCATTTATACAGGCTGGCTTGCCTGCTTGCAGCCAATGGCAGTTATTTGGATTTGCCGCCTTTTTGGCAG
Organism: Laticauda colubrina; assembly: GCA_015471245.1. NCBI lineage: Eukaryota > Metazoa > Chordata > Lepidosauria > Squamata > Elapidae > Laticauda > Laticauda colubrina. The sequence continues at coordinate 65,583 of BLBF01015875.1, forward strand.
CTCTTTGGATTGGTTCCTAGTGAACCAATCCACTGTTCTTTTTCTTAGCCAATCAGGTTTGTAGATTTGGAGTCATCCACTTCACATACAGAACACCCCTCCCCCCTTAGTTCAGTCCTACGTGGTGACGTAGTCTCGCAGGTAGGTGGGGCTTTTCCGGACTTGACTTGACCTGCGCGGTTCATTTTCAGTGAAGACTTCGACCGGTTCGGATGGGGCTGCTGTGTCGTCCGTCCTTCTCCCTGGAACCGTCTGGAAGGGTGAGTCAGCCATTTTACCGCCGCCTGAGTTTCTTAGGCCGGCGGTTTTGCCGCTCCCTCCCGTTTTCTCGGGGCAGGTCGAGCTGGCTTGGCTGGCCCCTTCCGATGGTCTCTTTCCGTGGGTCTCTTCAAACGGTGAGTCTTTTGTTGGCTCTTTTTGATCGTATTGAATGTTAGGTTTATTTATTTGAATGTTAGTTTTAGTTTTAAACAGTTCTTTATTTGTTTCTCGCCTTTCCCCCCCCACCTTGGTTTGCATTTCGCCGGGTTTTTTTTTGTGAATGTTTGTAAGTCTGTGGTTCTTTCTATAATTTGAGATCGAAGCTAGTCTATGTGCCGCTTCCATTCCCTGCCATCGTCTAATTTTACTCGGTAGGATTTGGGGCCTGTAATTTGGATAATTTGCCCGGGTAGCCATACCGGGTCCCCGGTGAAGTTTTTTGCGTATACCAAATCGTCTGTTTCGAATTGTCTGAACCGTGTTGAGGAGTCAGGGGGGTTTTCTGGGGTAAAATTTGGGTGTAACCTATCCAGGTGAGATCTTAATTTTCGCCCCATGAGTAGTTCTGCTGGTGATTTATTTGTTATAGTACTGGGCGTTATGTGCTGGAGTGTGAGCAAACGGTTTACTTTTTGTTGGATATCTCCAGCGTCCATTCGTTCCAACCCTTCTTTGGTAAACCGGACCATTCTCTCAGCCCTGCCGTTCGCAGCCAGGTGAGCCGGCGCGGTTAGTGCATGTCTTATACCTAGGGAGGCTAGGTATTGCTCAAATGGTATGCTGGTTAGCTGTGGCCCGTTATCTGAGACGAGAATGTCCGGTATGCCATGGGTGGCAAACAGGCTGTCTAGTTTCTTTATTACGGCTTCTGTTGTCGTTGATGGCATAATTTTTACTTCAAGCCAATTGGAATAGGCATCAACGACAATCAGAAAGGTATGCCCCTTGGTAGGCCCCGCGAAGTCAATGTGTATTCTTGACCACGGTCCTCGAGGGGTTTCCCAGTCCTTAACAGGTGCCTTTGGTGGGGATGGTCTAATTGCCTGGCATTTGTGGCATGAGCTTACCCAATATTCTATGTCCTTATCAATACCCGGCCACCACACATAACTTCTGGCAAAGCTTTTCATCTTAACCATTCCCGGGTGCCCTTCATGTAACAGCGTAAGTACCCTGGGCTGTCGTTTAGCAGGGATTACTACCCGATCACCCCACAGCAAACACCCCTTTTGGATAGAAAGTTCAGTCTGTCTGGACCGGAAAGGTTTAAAGTTTTCAGTTTTTTGATTCTCCGGCCAGCCTTTACCTACCCAGCTAAGAACGCGGGCAGTCAATGAGTCTTTCGCGGTGGCTCTGGCGACATCATACGCTGATATGGGTAGATCGGGGCAAGTCTCGATTTGTAGCGTTGTCATCGCTGGTGCTGGGTCTGCGTCGGTTGCTGGTAAGGGCGCTCTGCTCAAAGCGTCTGCATGGGAAATTTGTTTCCCTGGCCGGTGTGTCAGAGTGTAGGAATAAGCCGCCAGGAACTCTGACCATCTCGTCATTCTTGGGGACAGTATATTAGGTGTTGGCTTGTTTCCCGCCAAAATCCCCATTAACGGTTTGTGATCCATTATGATTCGAAAAGTCCTCCCATATAAATATTCATGGAAACGTTTTACTCCAGCGACAATTGCTAGAGCTTCCCTGTCCAATTGGCTATAATTCCGCTCGGTTTTTGATAGAGTCCTAGAATAATATGCGACGGGTGCTTCTCTGCCATCCGGTAGTTGGTGGCTCAGGATGGCACCTACTCCATATGGTGAAGCGTCGCAGGTCACTGTTAATGGCAGAGTGTCGCTAAATTGGATGAGTACGTTTGTTGATGTTAGCAGTCTTTTAATATTTTGGAAGGCTTTTTTTTCTTTGTAACCCCAAGTCCAAGTTGCCTTTTTGTCTAGCAGACGGTGTAACGGTTCTGCTATAGTGGCTTTGTTTGGCAGGAACACATTATAAAAATTAATTAATCCTAAGAACGCTTGTAGTTCTGTTTTATTTCTTGGTTCAGGAGCGTCATTTATCGCCTTAACTTTTTTATCTGTGGGGTGGATACCCTCTCCGTCTATTGAGTAGCCCAGGAATTCGACGCTGTTCTTAACTAGACAGCACTTTTCTCTTTTAACCTTGAGGCCAGATTCTCTAAACTTAGTCAGAACCTTTTTCAGTCTGTTCCTTAATTGTGTTTCATCTCTGGCCGAGATTAGGACGTCGTCGAAATAGGGAACGACTCCTTGTATGCCATTTAGAAGGCGTTCCATTAGACTCTGGAAGACGCCAGGGGCTACGCTTACTCCAAATTGGAGTCGGTGGCATTTGAATGCGCCCTTATGGGTGACTATAGTCTGCGCTTCTGCTGTTTCTGGGTCTACTGGGAGTTGTTGATAGGCTTGTGCCAAGTCGAGTTTGGCGAAAACTTTGCCGTTTCCCAGGGAATGAAGCAAATGCTGGACTACTGGCACCGGGTATGCGCTTGGTTGTAATGCGTGGTTCAGGGTAGCCTTATAGTCACCACAGATTCTGATGGATCCGTCAGGTTTAATGGGTGTGACAATAGGCGTTTCCCACTTGGCATGGTCCACAGGTTCTAAAACCCCTTGGGCTACTAATTTGTCCAGCTGTTCCTCTATTTTTGCCTTTAGTACAAAAGGAACTCGCCTGGCTTTTATTCTTCGTGGGGCTATTTGGGGCTTAAATTGAAAGAAATGGGGTTTCCCCGGTACTTGCCCAGTGAGCCATCAAAAACGTCCTGGAATTCTCGGATGAGGTCGTCTTCCCAGCCGGTTGTAGTCACTCGATCGACCCCGGTCATCCCGATGCCCAATGGCGCGAACCACTCGATGCCCAGGAGGCTTGGTCTGTCTTGGTTGACTATGGTCAGTGGAAGCACCTTGATGTGATTCTTGTAGGCGACTCGGAAATGTCCCTTGCCCATCACAGGGATTTGGTTTCCCTGATAGTCTTTGAGGGTTAGGTGCTGCTTCTTCAAGTCTTTGGTTTTGATACCTGGGACTAACTGTTTAATTGTGTCCCATGATACCATGGAGAGGAAAGACCCCGAGTCCACTTCCATCTTGCAGTGTTTTCCCTCGATTTCTACGATGATTTTAATTTTTCTCCCACTTTCCGTCTGGGAACTCTGAATAATGACAGTTTGGTGTGTATTGGCTCGCTTCTCTTGTTGCCATTTTCTTTCGGCTCGTTTAGGCTCGGCTCGTGTTGGGGAATTTCTGCGTCTCGTCGGGCTGTAGAATTTTTTGTTTCTGCAGACCTTCTCGATGTGCCCTCGTCTTTTGCAATGTCGGCAGATGGCATTGAGAAATCTGCATTCGGCTCGTGGATGGTTTCCTCCGCAGCCAGCGCATTCCCGCCAATTTCTCCTTTCGCGCTCTTTTTTGTTTGTGAGCAAACGGTGGACCTTGTCGTCCTCTTCGCTCGATTCGTTTGTTTCGCCCGACTCTTCATAGTGGGTCGTGGTGGCAGGATGCTTTCTATCTTTGGCTGGTGTTTCATCGGTGTGTGTGTTCATCTTCTTAAGGGCCACTGCAGATTTTTTCGCGGCTTCAGCGGCTGTAGCTTCCGCAATGGCTTCGGTAACGGTGATGTTGGGCTTGTTGAGCATTTTACTCTGTGCGGTCGAGTCTCTCAGGCCCAACACCACGCGATCTCTCATTGCCTCGTCTATGTTTGAGAATTCACACTCACCCCCTATTTGTCTGAGTGCAGCGATGAAATCGGCGACGGTTTCTCCCTCTCTCTGGTCTCTTCGGTAAAATTCATGTCGCTTTATTAAGTTAGACACCATCGGAGCGTAGTGTGCTTTGAGGAGTCTCTGTAATTCTGTCCACGTTAATTGTTTAACGTCCCGGGGCTTCGCGAGGGCTTTTGCCATTTTAAATACTGTTGGTCCGCAGTGCGTCAGGAACACGGCTCTCTTGCGTTGTTCGGAAATGCCTTCCATTTCATTGCTCTCCAAGTACATTTGGAAGCGATCAGCATAGGAATCCCAATCCTCTTCGTTGGGATTGAAGGGTGCGGGCGGTGCGTTGTTTCCAGACATCTTGGTTGTAGTCTGGACTTCTTATCACCGCGTGCAGGTTTTTTCCGTTCAGGACGATCCCACCCTCGTCGCCAGTGTTTTGTTCGGAAAACACACGAGGTAGACCGAGTTCCAACAACAAATACTTTTATTATAACCAGTCAGTAACGGAATGCCGGCTGAAGCCGGGGCCAGCCCTTTTATACAGGCTGGCTTGCCTGCTTGCAGCCAATGGCAGTTATTTGGATTTGCCGCCTTTTTGGCAGCTCTTTGGATTGGTTCCTAGTGAACCAATCCACTGTTCTTTTTCTTAGCCAATCAGGTTTGTAGATTTGGAGTCATCCACTTCACATACAGAACACTTTTCATGGTATTTCTTTTCCTTGCACAGTCTATTATCAAGCCTCTGGCACATGCCTTCATTGTATCCCATACATTCTGGATTAATGTATCTTCTTTTTTGTTTTCTCAAAAGAAAAGAGCCAGTTCTTTCTCCATCCACTGTATGAAGTCTTTTTCCTTTAAAATAGTATTATTTAACATCTATCTATATCTTCTTCTTTGTCTTTTCCATTTAATTGTCATTGGATTGTGATCTGCACAAGTACTTGTTTCGATATTAACTTCTTGAATTTTAGTTAACAGTTCTGTTGACACCCATATCATATCTATTCTGGACCATGATAAATGTCTATTTGAATAGAAAGTGTATTGTTTAGTTTTAACATTTCTTTCTCTCCATGTATCTTTTAAGTTTATTTCATCCACCATTTAAAGAAAAAAGATTTAGGGAGAGTCTTTCTGTTTTGCTTTGTTGTTTTCTGTGCTGTATCATCCAGTTTATTGTCTACAATTCCATTGAAATCTCCCAACAAAACTATATTGGCATAGTTCAGTTCAATTATTTTCATGTGTAATTTTTTGTAAAATTCTTCTTGGTTATCATTCAGAGCATAAATTGCAATCAGGAGTGTTTTTATATTATTGTCTATTATTTCCACCATTAGTATTCTTCCATCATCATCAGTATATATCAACTTTATTGGGATAATATCTTTAATATATAAGACCACTCTTCTTTTCTTGCATTGTGTCAAAGAGGTAAATATTTTCCCTAATTTTGGCTGTCTCAGCAATTGTTCATGATGCTTTTTGATGTGTACTTCTTGTAGACAAATTATATCAAATTTTAATTTCTCTAATTTATGAAAAAATTTCCTTCTTTTAACAGCTGAACTAAGTCCGTTTATATTATATTGATTGTAATTGGGTTTTTTTCTTCCATGGTTAAATTTTGTAGTTAGGTTTAACAACTCTCGTCGATCTTAGCTCATGTTGTTCCTTGGCCTCCTCCTTTCCACTACTGCACCTTCTTCTTTACCAGTCATCGTTTGGTAGTCCCCTTGGAATTCAATTCATGAAATTTCTTTTTCTGCCTCTTTCTCCTCTTTAAAACATTCTGCGTAAAATGATTCAGCTTTTTCAATTGAATCAATTCTGTATCTCTGTTCTTGCCATATGAACATTAAACCTTCTGGAATCAGCCATAATATAATTCACCTCTTTTTTTAAGTAGCCATTTAGTCAAGAATCAGTATTCTCTTCTCATCTCTCTCACTCTTCTGGGTACTTGTTTCAAGACCACAATATCCTTATCCTTGTATTTCAATCTTTTCTGTCTTGTCACTTGCAGTATTTGCGTTTTAATGGTTGTCTTTGTAAATCTGATATGAACTTCTCTTGGTAAACTATTTATCATCACATATCTTGTAAAGACTTAATAAACCTCATCTATTCCATCCATCATCTTCTCTTGAGTTTTTTCCAAATCTTCCACCAGTATTTCTGTCATTATCTCAGCTAAGTTTTGTCCTTTTTCTTCCTCTATATTTTGAAATCTGAGATAAAATTCTGATCTGTCCTTCTCCCATCTCAGCATACCACTTTTTTCTCGTTCAACCACAGTTAATCTGTTATCAATGTCCCCAATCTTCTTATCTCTTTGTTTACCTTCTTCTTCTATTTCTTGGAGCCTCTCATCATACTTCATCATCAATTATTGGATATTCTCCACTTTTTCATCAGTTTTCCCTGTTCTTTGTTCAATGCTCTCTGTTCTTTGTTCAATATTCCCTGTTCTCTTTTCAATATTCTTTGATCTTGTTTGGATATTTTGAATTCCTTGCATAATCATCTGCAGGGTCACTTTTTCTTATTCTTTTTCTTGCTTTAACCTTGTCTTTATTGAGCGTTGTCCTCCAGATGGTGGAGAGGAGGAAGCAGAAGTTGAAGAACCAGGAGATGTTATCTTCCTACTCATTTTGAAAAATTCAAAATCTTCAAATTCTTCTAGACCTTAATCCAGTTGAAAAATAACCAGTTACAATTCCAAGCAAAAATAGTGGAAAAAAAGAAAAAAAAATAATAATTAAAAAGCAAAAAGGAAAAAAAATCTTCAGGTTCTTTTATGTCTTAATCCAATCGATTAGTTAGGTGACAATAAAAATTCAAAAGTGAAAAAAAATAGCATAAGGACATCATAAACAAATGCACAAAAAAGAAAAATCATGAAGTCCGAAGAAAGGTAGAGAGGTGAAGAAAAAGGCTAAGAAAAAAAAAGGAAAGGGAAAAGTTCTTCAGGTTCTTCAACACTTTAATCCAATTAAGTGATCTCAAATATAAAAAGATTTGTAAATCTTATTAAAAGATTTATAAAAAAGATTTGTTTAATTATCCAAGACTCTTATTATAGCTCTCTTCTCTCTTCTCCAAAGACTTATCACCTTTGCTTTTCCTAAGGTTCAACACCAGATTCCAGCTGTTGATAGAAACCCAGAAGAGCACCTGCAATAATACTCTCCCGTGCTCTTCCCTCTATCTTATCAACAAGGCAATGTCCTTGAAACAAAGTCTCAGTTCTTTCTCAGCTTTGTCTGGTAAAGAAAAAACAGGATACTTCCAAGCCTCTAGTTGGCAGTGCTACAAAGTTCCTTTAGCTTTCACTTTCCCCCTCCCCTTTTCCAGGCAAAATATAAAAAGGATTAATTAAAAAAGAAAAAAGTATTTAAAAAATAACTAAAAAGGAATCTCTGGCTTAACATGTTATAGAATCAAAAAGGAAAAAAGAATAGATAACAAGAAGAAAAAGAAATCAGTCCAGTTTCAAAATATAAAATCATATATAAAATATCCAACAATGAAAAAAATATATTATTTTGACATCCTTGTTTAAAATTGCTGCTTAATCACTTTTGTCAAAACTTTTACAGATTCTTTCTTTTCTTTAGGGTGTCCTTTCAAGTCTGAAAATATATATAAAAAAAGTTCTCACCAAACTGGCACATTTTCTCTTTCTGTTTTCTTCTGTTTTGGAGCTGTCCCAACTTCAGCAGCTTTAATGGCTGACTCTTTGCCACTGGCAAAAAGAGCTTCTCCTAGATTTACCAGGGATTTTGCAGTATCCCTGGGATTGACAGGATGCACTCTTTACATTTGCCATCTCTTCGGGATGGTTTAAATCCAATTGGACCATCCAGGAGCAAAGATATCGGCAGTGATCTCAGATCTCCAAGATTGCATGCCGTATTGTCGCGACGCCAGCTCCGCCCTCCGCCTTAAAGAGAATATAT
>BLBF01015878.1:1871-32561 GCA_015471245.1 Laticauda colubrina
TATTATTATTATTATTATTATTATTATTATTATTATTATTATTATTATTATTATTATTATTATTATTATTATTATTATATTGTTATTATTAAATGTTTATACCACCCAAGCATGTCATAGTTTTTTTTTTAAAGTAAACTTACCCATGTCTCAGTGGTCTAAGATTTCCTCTAGATATTTATAATTTATTTAAGGGCCTGTCACATTGGCCGACGGATGCAAAATGTTTGTAAAAAGGACACAGCAGACGAGAAAATGTTCCATCCATTGTTATCCGCTCTCAAAAGTGCCCCGAATTTGCATAAGCAGAGTGGACAACAACGGAAAGGAACGGATGGGGGGAGGATGTAGCCAGGTTATAAAACGGATGCTCCACGGAAGCCTAGCGGATAGAAGTAGATGGAAGTGGATGTCACATCCGCAGGATTTCTGGGGAAGCACAGCGAAGCGGACGTGCAGCGGAAGGAGCGGATGCAGAGTGGATGCCGAGTGGATGAAGCGGATGCAGAGCGGAAGCCAAGCGGATGCCTAGTGGATGCAAAGCGTTCACTGCGCATGCGGGGAGGATGCATTGCATCAGCCCCGCAGATATAAAGGGAAGCAGCTCACAAGCAGGTCACCATTCAGAGGAAAGACCTGCTGCCAGACACAGCTCCAGCCAGCCAGCCAGTCAACAACCATAGGGAAGAAGAGAAAGCCTGTGGCATCTGCTGCCAGCCCTGGGAAGAGGGACAGGGCCACCATCCCACCCCCTGTAGCTGACTCAGCTTCTGCTGGGGCTTCTGCTTCTGGGGCTGACTCTGCTGGTGCTGGGGCTTTTGCTGGGGCTTACTCTGCTGGTGATGCTCCTGGTGCTGGTGCTTCTGCTGGTGCTTACTCTGCTGGTGCTGCTCCTGGTCCTGCTGGTCCTGCTGATGCTCTTGGTGCTCCTGGTCCTGCTGGTTCTGCTGCTGATCCTGGTGCTGCTGGTCCTGCTGCTGCTGCTGGTGCTTACTCTGCTGATGATGATCCTGGTCCTGCTGGTGTTGTTGGTGCTGCTGGCGCTGCTGGCGCTGCTGGCGCTGCTGGCGCTGCTGGTGCTGCTGGCGCTGCTGGCGCTGCTGGCGCTGCTGGTGCTGCTGGTGCTGCTGGTGCTGCTGCTCCTGCTTTTGCTGCTACTGTTGTTGTTGCTGCTGATGGTGGTGGTGGTGTGGTGGAGCAGCCCCTACAACCTTGAAGCCCCTCTGTTGAGGGCCCAGATGGACCTGCCAGAGGGAGGAAGAGGCATAAGCATGAATGGGAGAGGAGGCAATACTCCATCAAAGAGGAACATGAGGATGAGGTGCTCGAATGGCTGAGGGAGAACGAGTACCTATGGCAGAAGGGACACAGGCTCTATCGAGACACCAAGAGGAAGCAGGCTGCTTGGAGAGAGAAGGCGGAGAGCCTGGGCTACACTTCAGAGGTGCTCCTCAGCTGGTGGAAGCACATGCACACCTGGTACGGGAAGCTGCACCTCAAGAAATCTGGTCAGGCCGCAGTCAAGCTGACGGACCGAGAGTCCTACGTGATGGCCAGGTGCAGCTTCTTGGAGGGTGAGATCCGCCACCGAGGAGCAGCCCCTTTGACAACCCTCTCTCTCAGGCAGCCCGTAGAGAGCCAGACCTCTTCTGGCCAAGAGTCAGCTCCTGTGTCCAGGCAGGTATCTGTGGAGCATGCCATGACGGAGACCCCCCCGACAGCTGCACTCCCCATGGCGGAGCGTGTAGAGGACCCCCTGACACAGTGGGACAAAGGAGAGGGCACTTCCATCAGAGACCAACCCACATCCACCCCCACGTCCACCTCCACAGAAAGCAGGCAGAGAGCCAGACCGGAGAGGCAGAGCCACACTGTTCTGCTGGAGATCAGGGACACCATCAAAAGCAGCATAGATCTCCTCTCTCAGCTGGTACACACTGATGTCCCATCCTCCAACCGCAAGCCCTTCCTCACCTACGTCAACCAGACCCTCATGGACATGTCCGAATCACAGTACCAGGGGATCAAGGACAGGATCACCGGTCTTCTGCACAGCCCTCCAGGTCCAGCTGAACCTGCTCTAACCCAGTCCAAGTGATGTCACTGCCCTTCCAAGGCTTTCCACAGGCCCACACCTACCAAGGCTACGGCTACCAGGAGCTCCATCAGCACAGGCAGCTCTTCCCAGTCCAGGCACAGGTACATCAAATGCCACCGGTGCCACCGATGCCACTGATGCCACAGATGCCACCCACGCATCACCTCGCTCAGCTGCAGACCAGACATCCCCAATACACTCCTACTTCCTCCACCCCACAGCCAAGCCCGGCCTCAGAACATCTGTCATCGGTATTGGAACTGACACCCCATGTCCTGGAGGAAGGGGATCTCAACATCACAGGACTGAGCCAGCTCTCTGAGAGCTTCCTCCACACACCGTCCCCTGTTGTCTTCTCGGGGCCAGGCACCTCAATGGCGCCTCAGACCAGCACTCCAGCAGCAGCCACCTCCACAGCACGTGTACCCTTCACCCCTGAGACTATGGGCACGCCTCAGAGTGATTGAGGAGAGTGCCAGAGACTGGGTGGCTTCCTGTTGACTTTATCTTTGCTTGGGACACTTGGATCATTTTTCTTTTACAGCTTGTTATGAATAAAGATTATCTTTGCTTCAAAAACTTGCTTCATTTATCTTATTAAATAAAGTCTTGGTGGAAACTTTTAGAAATGGTTTAAGCCTTTGCATGCTTGTGGGATGGGTAAGGATAGCAGTGGGATGGGCAGGGATATCTTTGGTATGGGTAATAGCTGTGGGATGGGTTAAGATAGCAGTGGGATGGGCAGGGATACCTGTGGAATGGGTAATAGATAAACCTCCAGTGCAAACATAGTGGGACTGTATGGTATACCCTCCCAGATGCCACACCTATGGCCCTTTATTATCAATAAAAATGTAATCATGGATCCACACATTTCAACATAAACACAACTCTTTATTAAATGCCCTGTTCATTGTAGGGCCACTCAACATACATGGCCCAATCTCATCAGTGTGATGAGACAGGCTCAAGGAAGCATCCATTAATCATCTACCATCCTGTCTTGCCACTCCACTGCTCCAGCTGGGGAGTTGCACCAGTGTCTCTGGAGGTTGAACTGCTTCTTCCCTTCACGTGAAGCTCTGTTGGGGCCTTGCACATCCACAGTGTCTATCAGGTTTCACCCTTGCCTCCATTCACCAGGCTCCATGTCCCCATTGCCTTGTTGGAGGTCCATGAGCCTGTTCTGCAACACTATGTAGCGGGTGCGCCTGAGATTGTGCAGGATGCAGCAAGCTTCCACGATCCTCCTCACGGTCTCTGGGCGATGCTGCATGGTGGTGAGAAGTACCTGGAACCTGTTGGCCAGGATGCCAAAGGCGTTCTCCACCACCCGCCTTGCCCTGGACAGCCTGTAGTTGAAGATCCTCTCTTCACGGGTGAGGCATCTGGAGGTGTAGAGCTTCATGAGGTAGGTTCTGAGGGAGAAGGCGTCCTCCCCCATGATGAAGTAGGGCACATCTTGTGTGTCATTGGGCAGGGGGTCTGGATCTGGGAAGCCCATGATAAGGTTGCTTTCCATCCCCTCCTTGAGGTCACTGGCATTGTATATCTGGGCATCTGAAGCTGACCCGTTGCCTGAAGCATCGATGTACATGAACTTGTAGTCAGCATCGACCATGGCAAAGAGGATGATGCTGAAGAAGGCCTTGTAGTTGAAATAAGTGGACCCCAACTTGGCTGGAGCTTTACAGGCCACGTGCTTGCCATCTATGGCTCCAACGGTGTGGGGGAAGTTCCATTTCTGATACCACTGTTCTGCAACTTTCTTCCAGCCTTCTTCAGTGGAGGGGCACTGGAGGAGCACCTCCAGGTATTCTTCGATGGTGGCCTGCACCACTTCTCTGACCACAATGCTGATGGTGTTGTGTGGCACCCTCCAGCTGTACTGCATGCTTTTGTAGGTGGTCCCTGAGGCCAGGTGGCGCAGAGTGAGTGCCACCTTGAGCCCAGGTTCCAGGCTGGGGTGGAAGTTGGTCCTCTGCTTGGTCAACCTGGGTCTCAGCCACTCCACAACTTCATCAAACATGGCTGGAGGCATCCTCATGAAGTTCTGGAATGCACCAGTGTCTTCGTTCCTGAGCTCCACCATCAACTTGTTGTACAGTCCATACTCTGCTCTTTTCCCGATCCATCTTCGGACCCAGACACTTCTTGGACACCTCCTTTTTTTTGAGTAGAACAGGTGAAAGAGCCTGTAGATGGCTTCGCACTGTTGTAGAATCTTAGTGACTACCAAAAGGAGTGTTTGATGATCCATGGTGGAGATGACTGGATGCTGTGGAAGAGCAAGAGCCAGATGCATGCTGAAGAGGTCTGCACCGCAGGGCTCCTGGACTGAAAGTGAGATCCAGGTGAGTTGCTCCCCCTTTTTATGGGAAATATAGGTTTTCCGCTCGGTGTCCTTTTGCATCCTCTAGGCATGCTGCATACATCCTAAATATCTGAGATACGTCCCCTCTGTGAACCTTTTTTCGGTTTTAATGCTTTGTATGTTAGGTGCATCCACTTTCATCCTTTCTCCATCTGTTCTAATAACGCTGCGTGTCCGTTCCGTGTCCGTTTCACTTCCTCACTGAGTCTGTTTTCCGCTGGAGCAGATGCAAGTTGCGTAGATGTGCAGCAGATGCCTAGCGGATATAGCGGATGCGTAACGGATGACAACGGATGTAGAACAGATGTTCCCCGTATCCCTTGCAGATGCAGAACGGACGTGTTGGATACATTTTCTGCTCAAAAAGTTTTGTGCAGCTCAAAACTTTTTGAGCGGATGAAATGTCAATAGATGGATGCTGGACGGATAGAGAGGATGAAAAACGGACACAATGAGTACAGAACGTAAGCATCGCATTAACCAACGGATGGCAAGTGTTTCTCTCCGTTTTACATCCTCTTTCCATCCATTGGTGCTGTGTGACAGGGGCTTTATAATTAAACACTCAGCTTAAAATATTGAAATAATTAAAATCAATCAATGAATTACAATTGTCCAATGCTCTAATTAAATATTAATTACAATGAATTATAAACTGAGATATAAATCTTTGAGTTTATTTTTTTTCCTTCATGGTACAGATGTATGGCTTATTTCAATCTGTACATCTTTATCCATTTTTCCTCTTTTAAGAACCAGAATTGGAGGTGGGATTTGGAAGTGTTGTAATCTTTTAAGGACAACATGGCTTAGATATTTTGGATTCTGAATTCTGAGGAGTCCATGGTGCTCTCTGAGCTTGGTTACTTTCTTGCAGACATGTCATTAGCCAAACTAGATAATAACATGAGGATGTTATCTAGTTTGGTGTAATGAAACATTAGGAAGAATTCAACAAGTTCTGACAAGTTCTGGAGAACCAGTAGTGGAAATTTTGAGTAGTTCGGAGAACTGGCAAATACCACCTCTGATTGGAGATTTTACAGTATCCTCCCCCTGCCACGCCCACCAAGCCACACCCACAGAACCGGTAGTAAAACAAATTTTAATCCCTTCAGTACCGTACACCATTTCTAAAAAATGGCAGTCCAATCTCTTCTTGAAAACTGTGGGATGATGCTCCCACAACTTCTGAAGGCAAGCTATTCCATTGGTTGATTGTTGTCACTGTCAGAAAATTGTTCTTTATTTATAGGTTGAATCATTCCTTGATCAGTTTCCATCCATTATTCCTTGACTGGCCTTAAGCTGCCTTGGCAAATAGCTTGACCCTCTTCCTCCTCTCTGTGGCAGCCTCTCAAATATTGGAAGACTGCTATCATGTCTCCCCTGGTCCTTCTCTTCACAAGACTAGCCAAGCCCAGTTTCTGTAACCGTTCTTCATATGTTTAGTCTCCAGTTCCCTAATATCCTGGTTGCTCTTCTCTGCATTTTTTGTAGAGTCTCAACATCTTTTTAATACTGGAGCAATATTTTAGGTATGGTCTTACTAAGGCTACACAGAGTGGTAATAGTACCTGTTAGGAATATGAGTCTCCTAACAGGTACTTTGGTTAGAAATATATAAACCAGGATAAACATTTTAGTACTATCTCTTTAAGGGAATGCAAGAGCATGCAATTGGGTGTGGTTTTCAAACAGCTGTAAGATGTAGCCAGAAACCTGGTTTGTTTTAGTCTGAGTCTCAGAAGAGAGTGTGAGTGTATCTTTACTTCCTTCTGTTGGAAGGTATTGATTGATATTACTGGATTTAATGTAAGACTGATACTTAACTGTTTTTGATATTGGACTTTGTTACTGGAATATCCCTGGATTGAAAAACCGACTGATTAACCTGTGAATGATTTTTGGACTGCTTATTTTGGAGTTTGCTGAAATCTTTCTGTAAGTAAATACTGACATTAACTGTACAGTGTATCTGTGTACTGAGTGTGTATTATTCCAACACTACTCTCGATACGTCTCCCTGTATGCGGTCATTCTCCTAACGGGGAATTACCTCAATAGTACCACACTTGATCTTGATTTTATGCATGGTTTTAGGAAACAGACATGAATCTGCAACTGTTTCTTACTAAAGCCCCTGTCACACTGCACCAATGGATGCAAAGAGGATGTAAAATGGACAAAAAAGCTTGCCATCCATTGGTTAACACAATGTACTCACTGCCTCCGTTTTGCTTCCTCTCTATCTGTCCAGCATCCATTTATGGACGTTTCATCCGCTCAGAAAGTTTTGAGCTGCTCAAAACTTTTGCGTGGAAAATGTATCCAATTCATCAATTCTGCATCTGCTACGCATCCGCTAGGCATCCGTTATGCATCCGTTATGCATCCGCTATATCCGCTAGGCATCCGCTGCGCATCCGTAGAACTTGCATCCGCTCAGACGCAGGGAGGAAGCAGAACGGACACAGAATGGATGCAGAACGGATGCCTAGCGGATGCAGCACAGAAACAAAGCATGTAAAATGGAAAAAACATCTGCAGAGGGGACCTATCTCGGATATTAAGGATGTCTATAGGATGCCTATAGGATGCCTAGAGGATGCAAAGGGACACCTATACTGCCTATAAAAAGGGGGAGCAACACATCTGGATGTCACTTTCAGACCAGAAGCCCTGCTGCAGACCTCTGCAGCCTTCATCTGACTCTTCCTCTTTCACAGCATCCAGTCATGTACACCATGGATCGTAACACAGTCCTTTTGGCAGTCAACATCCTTCTGCAACAGTGCGAAGCCATCTACAGGCTCTGTGAACTCTACTACGGGAAGAAAAAGGGGCGGCCAAGAAGCATCTGGGTACGAAGATGGTTCGCCAGAAGAGCAGAGTACGGACTGTACAACAAGCTGATGGTGGAGTTCAGGAACGAAGACACTCGGGCATTCCAGAACTTCATGAGGATGTCTCCAGCCATGTTTGATGAAGTTGTGGAGCAGCTGACACCCAGGTTGACCAAGGCAAACACCAACTTCCAGCACAGCCTGAAACCTGGGCTCAAGGTGGCACTCACTCTGTGCCACCTGGCCTCAGGGACCACCTACAGGAGCATGCAGTACGGCTGGAGGGTGCCACACAACACCATCAGCATTGTGGTCAGAGAAGTAGTGCAGGCCATCATCGAAGAATACAAGGAGGAGGTCCTCCAGTGCCCCTCCACTGAAGAAGGATGGAAGAAAGTTGCAGAGCAGTGGTATCAGAAGTGGAACTTCCCCCACACCGTTGGAGCCATAGATGGCAAGCACGTGGCCTGCAAAGCTCCAGCCAAGTCGGGGTCCACTTATTTCAATTACAAGGGCTTCTTCAGCATCATCCTCTTCGCCATGGTCAATGCTGATTACAAGTTCATGTACATCGATGCTTCAGGCAACGGCTCATCTTCAGATGCCCAGGTATACAACACCAGTCACCTCAAGGAGGAGGCAAGGGTGAAACCTGATAGACACTGAGGATGTGCAAGGCCCCAACAGAGCTTCACGTGAAGGGAAGAAGCAGTGCAACCTCCTGAAACACTGGTGCAACTCCCCAGCTGGAGCAGTGGAGTGGCAAGACAGGATGATAGATGCTTAATGGATGCTTCCTTCAGCCTGTCTCATCACACTGATGAGATTGGGCCATGTATGTTGGATGGGCCTACAATGAACAGGGCATTTAATAAAGAGTTGTGTTTATGTTCAAATGTGTGGATCAATGCTTACATTGTTATTGATAATAAAGGGCCAAAGGTGTGGCACCTGGGAGGGTGGACCATACAGTCCCACTATGCTTGCACTGGAGGTTTATCTATCCCACAGCTGTTACCCATCCCAAAGGTATCCCTGCCCATCCCACTGCTATCTTAACCCATCCCCAAGCATGCAAAGGTTTAAACCATTTCTAAAAGTTTCCACCAAGACTTTATTAAAAAAAAGAAACGAAGTAAGTGTATGAATCATAAATAGACTTTACTAACAAGAAGCTATAAAACAAAAATGAGTCTCTGGCACTCCTCTTGGTCACTCAGTCTCAGGGGTGAAGGGTCCAGGTGCTGTGGAGGTGGCTCGTGCTGGAGTGCTTGTCATCAGCTCCTCCAAAAGCAGAAGCAGCAGAAGCCCCAGCCCCAGAAGAGCGAGCCCGTGCTGCAGAAGCCCCAGCAGAACCAGAGTGAGGGCCAGGGGGCGGGATGGTAGCCTTGTCCCTCTTGCCAGGGCTGGCAGAAGATGGCTGAGGCTTGCTGTGCTTCAGCATGGTTGTCGGCTTGCTGGCTGGCAGGGAGGCTGGCAGGCACCAAGGCTCGCAGGCAGGCAGGCAGCAAGGCTGGCAGGAAGGCTGGCAGGCAGGCACCAAGTCTGGCAGGGAGGCAGGCATCAAGGCTGGCAGGAAGGTTGGCAGGCAGGCAGGCAGCAAGTTTGGCAGGCAGACATGAACCAAGGCTGGCAGGAAGGCAGGCAGCAAGGCTGGCAGGCAGACTGGTGGCAGCAAGGCTTGCAGGCAGGCTGGCAGCAAGGCTGGCAGGCAGGCAGACAGCAAGGCTGGCAGGGAGGCTGGCAGCAAGGCTGGCAGGCAGACATGCAGGCAGGGCAGGCAAGGCAGCCAATCCGTCCGGCAGCAGGTCTTTCCTCTGAATGGCGACCTGCTTCCGAGCTGCTTCCGTTATATCCACGGGGCAATGCATCTTCCCCGCATGCGCAATTAACGCTCGGCATCTGCTAGGCTTCCGCTGTTCATCCGCTGTGCATCCGCTCTGCATCCGCTTCATCCGCTCTACATCCGCTCTGCATCCGCTGTATCCGTATTGTGTCCGCTTCGCTGAGGCCCCCCGGAAGCCCTCTGGATTTTCCACCCACTCCCATCCGCTCCTATCCGCTTCCATCTGCTAGGCTTCCGTTCCACATCCGCTTTCCATCCGCCCTGCGTCCTCCTCGCGTCCGTGTTATCCGCTCCAGTTATGCAAATTTTTGCCCCTTCTGAGAGCGGATAACAACGGATGGAACATTTTTCTCGTCCGTTGTGTCCGTTTTGCATCCGTTGGGCAGTGTAACAGGGCCTTAATGAACAGCATGAGCCATACAAATTAGGGTATATATGGCCCCATATGAAATATCTAGCTCATACAATGTCTAATATGCACCATGGGAAGAAGCTCATGAAAAAGCAGACCATATTTCACAAGTGAGTGAGTGAGCTCACTAAATTCCAAAATCATCACAGTGATATGAAGCTCAAGCAGAAGGAGGCCTAAGAGAGACAATGTTGGACCTAGGGAGTTTGTGCTTTTTTGTTGATTTGGCAAATCAAGCAGCTATGAAGGAGTTTAAAAGAAAAGCCTCCACAGACAATTGGAGGAAATACAGATTTATCCTTCTTTGTTCCTCTGGCGCTTTAGCATATTTGTGAAATGAATACAAAATGGCAGGAAATAAACAAACTAACTTGGGAATAAACAAACAATGTAAAGCAACTGAATTGTCCTGAGCAGTTTAGAAAACAGTTGCTACTGAACCCACAGATACAACAAAATTGTCTCAATATCATTAGTGCTATATTCTGTTCTTTCTTTGTTTTAAAAATAGTTAGGCCTCTTTTCCAGCTAGAAACAAACAACATGGGTAATAAATAAAATTACAAAAAGCACAGAAAGTTCCCAATGAAATAATAATAATAATAATAATAATAATAATAATAATAACAACAACAACAACAACAACAATAACAATGATAACAATGATAACAATAATAATACAAGGATAATTAAAACAGAAGACAAGAATCAAAAAGAGTGCTAAAGAAAACTTGGGAACAGAAAAAGTCACTGTCTGTTCATGTTTAAAGCTATTGGAGAATGATAATTTTGGAAATATTTTGGAAATAATTGCTGGATGGATAGCTTCCATGATCTCCAATATGAGTTTAACCTTTTTAACATCTAGAAGGCCAGAAAATTAGATTGGGTGCACTCTTGTGAGAGTGCAGGTCTCCCTCATTTTTCCCAAGAGTGTACACACTTGGTATTTTGAGAACTTCTAATGGGAAATATTTTCAAATGGTGACCATGTAGATAACACCCAGAAGGCACAAGGGTGGAATTGTCCAACTATTTCAATCTGTCTCCAAACAACCAGTGTATAACCTTTATATACTGTTGTTGCTCTCTACCCTCATTTAGTGGCCAGAGGGACAAATATGCCCCAACATATGATCTTTATAAACTATTATTGCTCTCTAGTCCTTCCAGCATTTGGAGAGGGCAGAAGCACAAAGAAAAACCCATCTTAATCTGTACCACATGGTCATCCAAGGTCAAACCCACGTCCCACACACAGTGCATCACTGGTGAAATTTAAATTGCTTCTATTTATCAATTGTTATGTTCAGCAGTAACTTAATATTGTCTATCTTGTATTTGGTTCTCATTGTATGTATCCCTATTTTCCCCAGTTTCACCATGTCCTGTTCTTTTAATAAAGCATCCAGATCTAGGCATATGGTCAGTTTTATTGGAGGATAGGTGGGTTTAGTTGCATGTCAGGCTCCACAAAGACTAATGTGTAGAGAGGACAGAACATCAAGGTATATTTACCAAAATAGCTCGCCTTAGTTTTCTGTCTATTATATTATAGTAGAAGCTGACTGTCTGCTTTGTACTACGCTAGCTTTTCAAATTTTAATTTTTATTAGAAGAATGAGAATTAAGAAGTAAATACTTATCATCGAAATTACAAGGGCACTGAAAAAAAAATGACATTTATGAGTGTCACAGTATCCCTCTAGTCATGTGAGCACACTTTGGGTGCTTGGCAACCAACAGATATTTAGGGCCACCAAACTGCCCATGATTCACTTAACCTTGCTTAGCAATGGAAATTCTAGTCCTAATTTCTATGATCTTTGGTCAAGGACCACCTGCACAACTTCCAAAATAGACTTAAACACTACTTATTTCAGTACTGCAATCTCAATGTAACTAACGCATATGCCTCTTTATGCAGATTTCATCTCCAGCTACAATGGATACATTTCTCCTATGAGAATAGGGGTCTCCAAAGTTGGCAACTATAACACTTGTGAACTACAATTCCCAGAATTCCCCAGTCAGCATGGCTGGCTGAGGAATTCTGGGAGTTGTAGTCCACAAGTCTTAATGTTGCCAACTTTGGAGACCCCTGTATTAGAACAATGTGAGCAAAAGAAGTTTTCTCTAGAGCCAACTTCTGACTTTCCTGCTGAATCTAGAAACCTCCCCCTATTCTACTCAGGGCTAATACTGTTACACCCAAACCAAGTTCAAATCCAGCATTCCATCTTCTATCCTGACATTACCTGACCATATTCACTTTTCAGAGAGAAGGGAAAGAGGGAGAAAATATTTTTGTTTCTTCCCATAATGTCTAGCAGTTTCCTACAACAGTGTCAGCACATAGGAACATATTCCACATTGCCAAGAAAATAGATATGTAAAACAAATTCACTATAGATTTTAACAGATGAAAAATTGGGACGATCTGCTAAAAGAACTCTGCACAAGCTGGATAGCACTAATAAATGGAATTCATAAGCATCTGTCATTGTTTTGCTTGAAAAAAAAAAGAAATTCTTTTTTAAAAATAATTTTTGAAATGCAGGTCTGAAGTGGGCATATATTTGAAGAGACTGCTAGCAAAAGATTCATAATATTTGAATTGTTTATGTTTAAAAAAGAATAGGCCAAGGCTCTTACAATAAAAATATGCTTTCATTTGCTTTAAAAGGCATACAGCAGAACCAAATGCATTACATTAAAAATAAATTGGGGAAATTTATGCAAACTGTGTATATTAAAGAAAGTCCCGTACAAAAGCTCTGCATATTGGAGAAAGACATAAATGACAAATTGATGTAACAGATTTTCATATGCCCATTAATGGAAATAATATCAAGAAGCAGTTTCACAGTTGATATGAACCAGATTTAGGGCTCTTCCAGATGGCTGAGCTAAAGTGAAATTCGCTAGTCCTTAAGCTGGCAGAAAAATAAATGTAAAGCTGTTAAGACCACTTTACACCATGCCATTGAGCAGAGGTGGTATTCATCAGGTTCTGACCAGTTCTGGAGAACCGGTAGTGGAAATTTAGAGTAGTTCGAAGAACTGGCAAATACCACCTCTGACTGGCCTCACTCCCATCTATTCTCTGCCTCCCGAGTCCCTGCTGATAGGCTGGGTCTTCTTTTGTTGCCCTGCACAGGAGAATGGAGCTAGAAAGCAGGTTAGTGGGGTGGGGAGGGAATGGAGATTTTACAGTATCCTTCCCCTGCCATGCCCACCAAGCCAAGCCCACAGAACTGGTGGTAAAAATTTTTGAATCCCACCACTGCTGTTGAGGCCATACTTGGAATAATACAAAATACAATACAAAATAGATGTTGAGACCTTGGAAAGTATGCAGAGAAGATCAATAAAGATGATAAGAATTCTGTAGGCTAAATCATATGACAAACATTTGAAAGACATAGGTATGTCTAGTCTATCGAAGAGAAGGATCAGTGAGGAACAAGGTAACTGTCTTTCAGTACTTGAGAAACGTTCACAAAGAAGAGGGAATTAACTTATTCTCCAAAGCACCAGAGGACAGAACAAAAAATAATGAGTGGGAACTCATCAAAGAGAGATACAACCTAGATGTAAAGAAAAAACAATTCTGGCAGTGAGAACAATTAATCAATAGAATAGCTTACACACTGAGGTTGTGAGTACTCCATCACTGGTTGTGTTCAAAAATAGACTGGACAAACATTTGGCTGGTATGGTGGAAGGTCACCTGCCTTGAGTAGGCGGTTGAACTAGAAGACCTCTGAGGTCCCTTCCAATCCTATGACTCTATGTTTTAAATAAATTGTGCTAAATTGTGCTGCTCCCATTGCCAGTTCATGTTCTACCATTGTTGTGAGGTTGGCAAATGGTGCTGACCTTGGTTAGAGTCAAAATTAAGGAAAGGGACTTGGAATTGTCCTAGTTTTATTACCCTTCTCATCAAGCATAACCTTCCCATCAGAAAAAAGCAACCATTAATTGCTCACTTAATAGGGGGCAGAGATAAACTGGTTTGACTTTCGATAAATGCTTAGAATAATTTCAACTCTCCGCCAAATTGCCCAGTGAACAAATGGCAGTCTTTGCAAAGGGATATGGTTTCAAGTGTAACAGAGCTTTCCTGCTACTTCTATTCATCCCAGAGATGCCTTCCCATTTGCTTTTATGCAGGGCAAATTTTAGCAAAGGGTTCTCTTCCCATTTGCTGGGTGGGCATGGCCATAGTGGGCATGGTCTAGTTGGCCTCCTGCATCATGGGGGGGGGGAGTGTTTTTGCCCTCCCTGAGTTCTGGACACTTTCCTCGAGCCTCCAGGAGGGCAAATACAGTCTCCCCAGGCTTCAGAGGCTCTCTGGAAGCTAGAAATGGGCCCATTTCTGGCCTTCCCGAACTTCCAGGAGGCCAAGAGCCTCTGAGAAAACCCTGCACTTACCTGCATCCAAAATGGGCCACGTGGGGACTCCTGGGAGAGACAGGGTGGGGCAGAGTGGGTATGGCCAGCCAGGAGTGAGATTTGGGGGTTCTCTGTGCACAGAATCTTAGTTAGGTGCTCTCCCGAACCCCTGCAAACCCTTAGCAGCCCATCCCTGCTTATATGTAACCTGACTTGTCAATTGACTATGGTACTACCTGTCTTCTAAAAGGATACTCAACTCATATTCAGTAATACTGACAAGTAAAAGGAGTAAAGGGTAATGAATATATAGGCAGAGCTACCAGGAACTAGGTGAGCTCAATACTTAAGTAGTACTTGGCATTCTTAAATGAAGCATGTCTGGAATGATATAGGGTCTCCAGCTTGTGCAGGGGGGTAAATTAAAATACCTCCAAGGTCTCTTCCAACTCTTTTATTCTGTGCCACAACTGAAAATCTAGACACACAAGCCTTTAGTTTGGATCTGACTTATTTAGCAGTAGCTTCCTGGACACAACTCAGCATCCATAGATGATTTATGAATGAAACCACCTACAACAGGTCTGCCCATTGTAGTAAGCAAATCAGACCCTATATGAAAGTCTTAATTCCAGGATTAAAATGGTCTGTCCTTCTTATTGTTATTGGATATTTGGTTGTTCTCTCCAAGAGACCAGAAAGCAGCTAGGATTTGCTGACATAATAGTTCTGATTCGTTCAGAGATGGCTGATTCAGTGTTGATTCCTAATGGAAGTATAAATTATTGCAGCCACTGACCAAAATGTCTAGTTATGACCTCAAACAGTCAGAGATCTCTGATAGAATCAAATGTGATTCCCTGTATGAAATAATAGAAGGGCCACTTAATCCAGCAAAGGCAGAATAGGTGAAGTAGTGCCATCATGCTGCACCACATATGCCCTTCATTGACAGGTAACAATATATGCAACAATTTTGTTGCACATAATTTTCAGAAAATACAGTTCCATGATATTGATTCCAGGAAATCTCACTGATCATACAAAGAGTTACAATTTTTTGCACAAGTAATCAGAAATAACAAAAATATATATTTTAAAAATATTGCCATGTGAAACTTCTGGTTGGCAAAGCAGTAGAAAATACAGAATACCATAACAGTGACAGAACTAGCAACATAGTTCTATGCAACTACAATGTTCTGACTCAGGCTTAGCAGAACCAAGAAACAGACTTCTTGTCCCAAAAAACCCCTCTTTATTTAGTTACTATGAATTCATGACATTCACACACAGAAAAGTCCCAGCAATAATTCTTCCAAAGGTTAATTATAAGAACAGACTTTATCAGTCCTTGGATAGTTGCCAGGCCAAGAGCTTCCAGTCACAAAGCTGTAAATTAAATACCTAACAAAGATTCTCTGTGAGACACAAACTCTGATAAGCAAACCTTCCAATAGAAATATGAACTAAATTGTCTTCTGCAAACACCATTCCTCTTTTCTTTCTATTTATTCTCCAGGGAAGGGTCATTCAACATCCATGTGTGTCATTATTTATTTATTTATTTATTTTGTCAAGCATGCATTTGATAATATATATAAATATAAACATGATTAGTGTTAAGCCTGGGTTCCCCAACCAGGGTTAGGTAGACAAGCTAAACAGAATGTGCAGCGTTAGTCAGATAGGCACACAGATAAATGAGTGAGCTAAGTTTGTATGTTTATTAACATACAGTAAAAATAACAGATACGCTTGTGCTATCAAGAATATATTTTATTCCAGTATAAGTTTATAGCATAGTCAAAAACAGTCCAATATTCAGTTACCATGTAGTCAGTCCATTCAGGGATATTCAGTTAGCAAAGTCCATGTAGAATATCCTATTGTCAGTTCTCATAAATCAGTCCGTTGTTGTCTCTCCCGTTCGAGCAATGCAGTCTTGCTTCCAAGCAGTAATCAGGGATCATCAAAGCCAGAGAGAGAGAGAGCAAGCTGTAGCCTTGCTACTTTTATATGGTTTTCATAACCACACCCACAATTGCTATTTTACATTTAAAGCTGCATACATTAACTATGAATCATAGTTAGTATTTCACCTAAAACAGTTAGGGTGAACAATGTTATCCCTAACAATTATTAATAAATGAAACAGATACAAATAAAAGGGAACATTAAGACAGGGATGGGAGGCACATTGGTGCACTTACGTACACCCCTTACAGACCTTTTAGGAATGGGGTGAGGTCAAAAGTAGATGGTCTGAGGTTAAAGTGTTTGGGGTCAGTGGAAGAAACCACAAAATCAGGTAGAGCATTCCAGGCATTGACCACTCTGTTGCTGAAGTCATATTTCTTGCAATCGAATTTTGTGTGATTTACAGTGAGTTTTATCTATTGTGTGCTCATGTATTGTTGAGGTTGAAGCTGAAGTACTACTAGTAGTAAAAGGACACTGTAATGGATAATGTTATGTACCAAACTTAGGTCACACTAAAGGCAGCTGTTGTAATGACGAGGCAGTTGAGTTGTTTGATCATGAACAGCTGAATTATGATGATGATCTTTTTTGGAGTATAGTCTTTGCATTTATATACATTTTTTACTTATCCTCCATCATTGGTTAACTTTGGTTACTGCTTAACTTTCGTTACTGTTCAGTACAGTAATCCATACAATTAATTATCTCTAGTTAAAGTCTAACATATGTCTACTTCCCCTCTCTAATCCTCCTTTATCCATAGATTAATGACTTTGTTTGCCTGAGTTGTATTTGCTTGGAAACAGTCTTTATCTGAGGTTTGCCAACCAAAATTGGAACATTCCTGCAATTACAACTCTACATATCCTCATTTTTTATTTTAAATGGAGGATTCAAAGATTTATAAATGTATCGCAACTGAAGAGTGTTAAGAGAGGGAGAAGCAGGATGAAACAATGCAAATAAATTTGGAATACATTGAATAAAACAACAGGTTGAAATTAGTACAATAATAATAATTATAGCATAAAAGAAAAACTGTCTGAGCCAAAACCAAAAGGGGAGCCAATTGGGTAGCCACTCAAAAGGTGAGTAATGAGCATGGATATTATTTTGAATGTATGATTGTAAATTGTCAAGCTTTATTCAAAGAATGAAAATGCACAGCACATTCACGGCATCCAACTAACATACAGAACCGTCCCTGATAGGCTAAAAGATAGTCTATAGCAAAACACTGCTGTAAGACATCTTGATTTAAGTCTTCTATTTCATGCTGTAAATCACGAATAATAGCAGCGGTAGCATTGATGGATTTTTCAAGTCTGCTGGTGAGACCAAGAATAGATCGTCTGTTTTCTTGAGCAATTATGCCAGGATAAGAGCCTAGAGTAAGGACTCCTGTAACGGCCCCTGCCAATGCACGGCCAAATGTAGAACCAGAAGACAATTGTGTGTCAATAATGACTTCATCATTACATGTAGGCCCCAGAGAGAAACACCGCTGTCCAGTTGATGGGAACGTACCTATTTGAACAGATTGAGTAAAATAACATATAGTTGCACATTGATAATTCTGAGGATGAACATCAGTAGCATATTTATCAAAAAAGAAACACATATTAGGATCCTTAAGCTGCCAACCAGCGCATATCGATCCTGTATGAGATTGATCAGAGGCATTAAAAATAGGAAAATTGTCAGGATACATATCAGGAGCAATATTAATTCCATGCAAAGAAGAATTCAAGGCACCTGACAACCAATAGTAGTCAGAACAATAACTGTAATTCCCAAGCTTTTTAAATGTGTGCTGAGCAGCATCATAATCAGACCAATTATGAAGCCAAGTATGTTTAGTGTGACAACAGAAACACAGACCCATTGTAAATTGACTAACTTTCAAGTA
Source organism: Laticauda colubrina (assembly GCA_015471245.1). Lineage (NCBI taxonomy): Eukaryota > Metazoa > Chordata > Lepidosauria > Squamata > Elapidae > Laticauda > Laticauda colubrina. The sequence continues at coordinate 19,738 of BLBF01015878.1, forward strand.
ACGCCAACAGACAGAATTCAATTGTGTAGGGGGTGTAGAAAATAGCCAGGAGTGTGAAATAGATTGTGGTTGTGAGACAATAAATGTAGAAGACATGATCAAGTTAGGGATAAAAGAAATTTGACCAAATGCCATTGGGGGCTCATCATATAAAGTAATATTTGTGCCATGGGTCATAAACATGTATTGGGCATGACGAACCCACAAATTAGGATTAAGATGAACCACAGAAGTGTCATTTAGAGCAGAAACACCATTAACCATAAACAAGAAAATACAAAGTAAAATGGTAACAGAGTTAGCAGTAATGACAGCAAAAAGAGCAGCAACAAGATTTTCAGGAATTTGAGGTAATGAGGCCTGCTGCAGTTGTTGTTGAGCTTGATATGTAATAATTTTAACCTGGCCCCAAGTGATGGGTTGTGGGAGCGTCATCCTTGGAAGACGGACTTCTGTGTTCAGATGAAGATTGAAATCTGGAATCAGGTTGTGAAGGCCCTGATGCCATGTCATGATAAAGATGAACACAGCGTGGTGGAACCCACACTGCTTGTCAAGTAGAAGGATCTTCCATGGCAGTGAAACCACAACCCCAGGTGATCAGCGGTGTAGGGCCTTTCCAGGTTGGATCTGGAGCTTGGTGATACTTTACCAAAGGTCTTGCTAAAGATTCAGTAGTTTGAAAATGCAAATTAACAGGTGAGTCTGCAAGAGAATCTAAATAATTCCAAGTATATAATGGTACAGCAATGAAATTTTGAATCTTTCACAGATGGTAAGGGCCAGACTCAGTTTGTAATTGTTTCTGAAGCAATGCCTTAAAAGTACGATGAGCTCGCTCAACTATAGCTTGACCCTGAGAGTTGTAAGGAATTCCGTACACTAAAGTGATATTCCATTTCTGACAAAAGGTTTGAAATTCCTCACTAATATAAGCGGGGCAATTGTCAGTTTTAAACTGAGAAGGCCGACCCATTGCAGCAAAAGAGGATAGGCAATGAGAAATAGCATCTGAAGTACATTCATGTTTTGAAGCAGGAACCCAAAGGAAATGTGAATGAGTGTCAATAGACATGTGAAGATAACAGTATGGCTTAAACGTTGAAAATTGAGTTACATCCATTTGCCAAATTTGATTAGCTTCGGTTCCTCATGGGTTGACACCCACTGGAAAGGGAAATGCCAGTTGCTGACAAACTGGACAAGCATGGACAATATCCCGGGTTTGAGATAATGAAATTTTAAATTGCTTTGCAAGCAATTTGGCATTTTGATGAAAATAAGAATGACTAACAACAGCATCAGCAAACAAAGATGCAACATCCTTTAAGGATTCATCTACCTTCCGATTTCCTTCAGTCAAGGCATTAGTAAAGGGAGTATGACTTCGAATGTGTTCTACATACAAAAAATACAAGCAAGTTTCCAAACTGTTCTTTAAAGATAAAACCAAGGATAACAAATTCGTATCCAAAGAGAGAGCACAATAAGAAAAGGGAAAAGATTGCATTGCTAAATACACATATTGAGTATCAACGAACAAGTTAATAGGTTGGTCATTGAACAATCGTAAAGCCAAAATCACAGCAGCCAGCTCAGCACGTTGAGCTGAAGTCTGCCTGGCAGTAAATTTAGAATACCACTGTTATTGAATCTGCCAGACAAGCACACCCCTTGTAGGTGATCCATCAGTAAAGACTGTAAGAGCTTTAGAAATAGGATTTCGCACAAAAATGGAAGAAAAGGCCAGATTTAAAGTAGTAGTAACCTATTCTAGGATCCTTGGATAAAGAATACAACAAGCTTCCCACATATTGAGAAAAGGCTATCTGATATGATTCTGAAATCATCATCAAATGCTCATGTTCAACTTTTGTACAAGTGAAAGTTATGCTAATGAGATCCTGTTCTGAAAGTTGTAAGGCTCATTTACAACCTTTAATAATCAAATCCTCTAATGCTGATTGATAAGGATAAATGTTTCTGGGCGGAGTAGCTGACAAATTAATCCATTCATGAATGTTGACCGCTTGCGGGGTCGCATTAGAATAAAGACATCCTGTGGGTAAGGGTGTAGTGGGAAGAATAGCTAAGCAAAGTCCTATTGTTAAGGATGTTATCCTGTCCACATATCGATGCTTAAACTTATTCAATATTTCTTGAAGGCATGTTCTTTGAAGATCAGTTAATACAACGAGATCTCCTGCTGATTGTGCTCCCTTCAAAGACTGAAATAAGGGCAACATATCACCAGTTGTAATGTAGAAGAATGGGCGTGCCCAATTAATAATGCCAAGTAATTTTTGCCATTGTACTAATGTATATGATTTCTGTACTTGTAATTCAGGAAGAATTGGAATAGAGGAATTGTGCAACATTCTATGTCCTAAGTAAGTATAAGGTTCTACCTTTCGAATTTTGTCTCAGGCTATAAACAATCCCTGTTGTGCCACAATATTCGTTAACTCTTTTCACAACTTAGATTCATCAAAATCCGGGGCTACTATCAATATATCATCCATATAATGATAGACTAAATTGGAAGGAAATTTATTCCGAAAGGGTTGAAGGGCTTTATCCAAGAAATATTGACAAAGTGTAGGGGAATTAAGCATTCCCTGAGGAAACACTCACCGATGATATCGTTTTGTGGGCATGCTATTATTAAAAACTGGGACAGTAAATGCAATTTTTTCTTTGTCTTGAGGCTGCAAAGGTATAGTTAAAGGCAGTCTTTAAGATCAACTACCAATAATTTATAAAAATTAGGAATTAAGTTAGGATTTTGTCGACCACATTGTAAAGGACCCATGGGTTGGATACATTTATTAATTTCTCTTAAATCATGAAGGAAACACCATTTCCCATTTTTCTTTTTTATATCAAAAACAGGAGTATTCCAAGGACTAGTAGAAGGTTCTATATGACCAGCAGTCAATTGTTCTTGAACCAATTGTTGTAAAGCAGCGAGTTTTTCCCTTGATAATGGCCATTGTTCCACCCAAACTGGCATAGAACAGAGCCATTTAAGAGGAAGAGCCATCATCGAGAATCAAATGGGCATTAAAAAGAGAAAGGATATCACAGCCCCAAATATTAGGAGGAATATCTAGAATGTATGGTTGTAGGAAAAAGGACTTACCAGCAGATGTTGTAACATTAATTTCATAAATACTCTTCCAAGCAGCTATAGAACCTCCTATTCCCCACAATGAAGAAACTGTCGTTTTTGGCCACTGTATTGGCAGTAACATCGGCTCCAGTATCCAATAACCCTTGAAATGGTTGTTTATTAAGGAAGAGTGTTAACAAAGAACGAGAGGAGTTCAGCTGATGAAGTAAGCCTACAGATAAAGAAGTTGATCCAAATCCTGCATCCCCACGATAACCTATACCAGGAGATGGAATTTCATATGGAAGAAGAAGCAATTGAGTAACAGAAGAATTACAAGGAAGAACTTGAGGAAGATTCACCCAAATCTAAATCATGAGAATACCAATGTAATCTGAATCTATTCCTCCAGGCACAACAAAATAGCCCTTTTTGTGTGCAGAAGAACGAGGCAAAATTACGCCAACTAATCCTGAAGGAAGAGGACCTTTAAATTGAGATAGAACTATTTTAACTTCCATGGGAAATTTAAACTCATTTTCCTCTTGAGGGATTAAATTGATCCCAGCGCTACCGGCTGTGGCTGGGGAGGAGTGAGAGAGACTGCTGGAGCAGTCAGAGTGATGGGAAAGGCATGCTTTGGATTCTGGGTGGGTGCAACACCCATTGTCAAGTTTCCTGACCAAAACCGACATTGATTGTCCCAATGAAATCCCTTTTTACAAATAGGGCACTTCATAGAAGGATGATTCTGAGGCATAGAAAGTGTAGAATGACTTTCTCTGTCCTTCTGAAAGTGGCCAGGCTTCTTACACTTAAGGCCCTGTCCCACTGCACTTACAGATGCAAAGAGGATGTAAAACATTAAAAAAAGCTTGCCATGTATAGCGTTGGAAAATGCTATACATCCGTTGTGTACTCATCGCATATGTGTTTCATACGCTCTATCCATCGAGCATCCCTCCACTGCAATTTCATCTGCACAAGAAGTTTTGAGCTGCACAAAACTTTGTGAACGGATGAACTTTCCACCGTGTACGATGTAAATCCGCAACATATGAGCAACAAGCGTTCTATGTCCATTTATCATCCATTAAACGTCCGCTGTATCCTCTCTGCATCCTCTGGCCATCCCCTCAACTCACATCTGCTGCAGCTGAAAATGGAAAGAGGGAGGAAACGAAAGGTACATGGAACGTCTACACAGCATTAGTAGCACGGAAATAGAAAGGATGCGCAGTGAACGGTTTGCATCCGATATACATCCGTGCGGCATCCCCTTTCTTTCCTCTAGGCATACGTGATGCATCTGCTTCATTCGTTATGCATCTGCTTCGCAATTCTCCCCCGGAACCCCTTCGAAGGTGTCATCCGCTTCCATCCACTTTCATCCGCTAGGCTTCCTATGAACATCTGTTTAACATCCCCGCTACATACTACCCATGTCCATTCTTTTCCGTTCTGTTTATGCAAATTTTCACCACTTTTTGGAGTGGATGGAGCCACCCCCAAAATTTTCCTTGTCCACTGTGTCCTTTATGCATACATTTTGCGTCCGTCGGCCAGTGGGACCGGTCCTTTAAAACAGTTAACAATTGGTTGCTGTCCTTTCTGAATAGCAGCTGCTAACATATGCATTTTATAAGTTTGTGATCCAATGTCCTGGCAGACTCACCGCATATCTGCCAGAGTGTAATGAGCAGTAGCTTCAACGGCTATAAGGCTCTTTTACAATCTGCATTAGCATTTTCAATAGCTAACTGGTGAAGACGTTCACCAGCAGCTTCCTGATGATCAAACTGCTGTCTCATTGCTTTGGACAGACACTCAACAAAGTCAGCATAAGGCTCATTGGCATTCTGTCGAATGTTTGAAAAATTTGCTCTAAGTTCTCCAGCTTGGGGTACCTTAAGAAAAGCACAAAAAGCACATTCAGAAACAATAGTTAATGTAGCTGAAGGAAGAACAACTTGAGTAGGAATTGTACCAAACGGTCCAGAACCAAATAGCTGCTCCACTGTATATGCTCCTCTTCCTCCTCAAGCAGTAGCTTGAGCATTTCTCATATATTCACTCTCCCAAATCACATATTGAATGGATGTTAAAATCATGCAAAATATTTGCTTCCAATCCTCAGGGATCATTGTATAACCATTTTTCATTCCTTCAACAAGTCCTCTTGCAAAATTACCATGAATCCCATAGTTTGTAACTGCCTTTTTAAACTCTCTTAAGATATGATAAGGCAGACCCTCTCATTCTGCTATTTGCAGTCCAAGCTGTGGCCCCTGACCAGGATGATATTGTACTCGACAAACAGACAGTAATTCTGCAAGTTCTGTTCCTGAGACAGAGACATCCCTTTTACAAGTCTCTACCATTTTCTGAAAAGAAAACTGAACAATAGAGTCAGGAGGCTTTTGCCCTGTATCTGCAGGAGCTGAGGGAATTGAAGACATATATTTAGATGAAAAAGGGGGACAAATGACAGCATTAGTATAATGTGAAGATGGAGATGTTAAAAGAGAAAGTTCATTGTGACCAAATATTTCAATTGCATGCCTACATAAATGCCACACATGCAAAACTTCTATTTTTGCTCGAGGTTCAGTATGCAATGTTTTCCCAAGACGTTCCCAATCAGTTAATTTTAAAAAACCCTTTTCTGGGTAACACAGGCACTGAGCTGCAATCTCCTGGACCAGCCTTAAGAGATTTCTCTATGGTACCTTGGTATTATAAATTAGGCTATAAATAAATAGCCTAATTCATCTACATGCTTCTTTTGTTCCTCAGAAAGCGAAGACATCATACTTACAGAAACCAAAAGGTTGAAGAAACCACAAAGGGTTGAAGGTGCACCAAATCCTTGCCAGACGAAGTAAGATGGTCCCTGTTCAGGCACCACTTGTTGTAATAATGAATAATTGTGAACAATTCACAATAATGAATTGTTTGATTATGAACAGCTGAATTATGATGATCTTTTTTGGAGTATAGTCTTTGCATTTATATACATTTTTACTTATCCTCCATCATTGGTTAACTTTGGTTACTGCTTAACTTTCGTTACTGTTTCATACAGTAATACATACAATTAATTATCTCTAGTTAAAGTTAAAGTCTAACATATGTCTACTTCCCCTCTCTAATACTCCTTTATCCATAGATTAGTGACTTTGTTTGCCTGAGTTGTATTTGCTTGGAAACAGTCTTTATCTGAGGTTTGCCATCTGAGATTGGAACATTCATGCAATTACAACTTTGCAGGTGGCATAGTCTAAGTTATCTAAGCCTAAAATTTCAAGTCTGGAGGCATATACTATTCTGTTGCGAGGAGAGGAGTGGAGGACTCTTCTAGTGAAATATTTCTGGACTCTCTCGATTTTATTAATGTCTGATATGCAGTGCAGATTCCAGACAGATGAGCTGTATTCAAGAATTGGTCTTGTAAATGTTTTGTATGTTCTAGTTAGTAGTACAATATTATCAGAGAAAAAGCTTTGCAGGATTAAGTTAATAACTCTTAATGCCTTTTTTGCAATGTTGTTACAGTGGGTTAGAACCCACTGTAACAACTAACAACATTCAATTTCTTCCTGAGTTGGGCCCTGTTACTTAATTGTTCTCCTTTTCTATCAGCTCTGCACATACACGCATCTGGAACAGGCTCCAACTGTTCTACTTCCCCACTTATCTCTGACTCCGAAGTCAGCTGGCTAATGTTGGATGGCCCTTTCTCTGCTTCTGATGCAGAGCATCTATCAAAGCCTCCAGGACTGGCCCAAGTTCTTCCCCAACCTCCTCACTGTCTGAGTCTGTTGCCAGCTGCACTGACAGCTGGCAAGTCACAACATATAGAACTGGCAGGTCCTGTCTATTTTTCCTGGCTTAAATCAATGATATGAGGATGACACAATTAGCAAGAGTCCTAAATCTGTTTTATAAGGAACATTATGCAGGCAGATACTTCGATGAAGATGAAGGACAATCAGACTTTTGAAAGCAGTGTTGCAAGTGTCATGCTGCAATCCCTATACCTATTTTTTATGGGTATGAGATCACACAGAGCACATCACTATGCTGTTTTTGTCATTCTGATGAAAGCTGTGATTTCATGAATATTGCTCTCTCCGTGAAAGCCACGAGCTCTATGGACCCAAGGCAATGAAATACAATATCCAAAGCCTGGAAGAGAGAAGTTATGCCCTTCAATTGTCACATTCATTCAATGATCGTCAGAAAAAAGGTCATTAATTTGGATCATTTACATGATCAACCCATTTCATGACTGTCACAACTTACAACCTAATGGATAGGTTTTTTTATGGTCATACGTTGAGGACTCCCTGTATTTTACAAGACTTTGTATTTTTACAAAGGACGCAGTGACTTCCAATGGATTCTACCTTCTAGTTAATAGTTTTGACATAGGCTGCGCATCCCTTACTAAAACAATTCATTTTTCTTTTCCCTCAAAATTCATAACAGAACTTAGAGACTGTACTTGCAGAATTGAAGACGCTCACAGTTGATTATATATATATATATATATGTATACACACATATACATATACATATACATATACATATACATATATGTGTGCTGTTTAGCTTCCTTCGGGTATTATCCCACGTCATTGTAGTTCTGTTAAAGTTGTAGCAACGTTTCAGCAGAATCTCATCTGCCATCATCAGGCTTCTGTATGGATATGGGTCTTACAGCTCCTGGTTTTAAATTTGAGGCTGGTCCATTCTGATTGGTTGGGAGCCTGGATCTGTGTTCATATGCCATAGCACCCAAAAAAATCCCAACAGAATCCATCATATGTGCAGTAGAATCCAGCCTAACCAAATTAAATACAGATGAAGCTGACAGAATAAGACACCAGGTTACTCACATCTTATGCACAACGAAACCACCCAAAAATAATTTGCAAAAAGATGAATTCAGAGCATTACAAACCCTGAAAAATGATAATAATATCATAATACACCCAGCAGACAAAGGAAATGCCACAGTAGTAATGGACAGAAAAGACTATGAAACAAAATTGACAGACCTACTCCAAGACTCCACATACAAAGCTATAAACACAGACCCAACCACATATCTGGAAAAATTAACCAAGAAGAAAATTATAACCAGCCACATAAGCAAAGAAATCCAACAGACGATCATCCCAAGAGAAAAATCTTCTAGATGCCCCAAATTATACGGCCTCCCAAAAATACACAAAGAAGGCATACCTCTCAGACCCATAGTCAGCTCCATAGGAGCACCATTACAAAACCTAGCTAAATACTTAGCAAAACAACTACAGCCCCATGCTGAAACCGCAGCTTCATATGTAAAAAACTCATACCACTTCTTAGAAATGATCAAAGATCTACACGTAGAACAAGAAGATCTGCTTGTAAGTTTCGACGTGGTTTCACTATTCACTCAAGTCCCAATAAAAGAAACTCTTGAAATCATCAAAAATAAATACCAACCAGCCAAAGACCTCATGGAACTAACAGAACACTGCCTAACCAACACATATTTCATATACAAAGGACAAAGATACAAGCAAATTGAAGGAGCCCCTGTGGGATCACCACTGTCACCCGTCATTGCAAACCTGTTCATGGAAGAATTCGAATCCAGAGCCCTGGCTAATGCCACCCACAAACCCAAACTATGGCTAAGATACATCGATGACACATTTGTGATTTGGCCCCATGGAAAAGAAAACCTAAACAATTTCCTAACACACCTAAACAACACAAACCCCAAAATCAAGTTCACCATGGAAACGGAAATAAACAAACAACTACCATTCCTAGATGTACTAATCTACAAAAGAACAGATGGCACACTGGGACACACCATATACCAGAAGAAAACACACACCAACCGCTACCTCAATGCCCAATCACACCACCACCCAGCACAGATAAATTCTGTGACGAAAACATTAATTTCCAGAACCAAACGCCTGGCAGACAAGACACATATAAAGACTGAACTATGCACCCTGACTGAAGTATTGACAGCCAATGGCTTCCACAAAAACAAAATCACCAACTTGATCCACAAAAACACACCAAGACATAACAGAGACCTAGAAGATCAACAGATCCATGGAACAGCTGTCCTGCCCTACATAAGAGGTACCACAGATAAAATCAGTAAGATACTACACAGGCATCACATCAAGACTGCCTTCAAAACAGACAAAAAAATAGTAGCCATCCTTAGAAACCCCAAAGATAAAATTGATCTGGAAAACCAAGGCATATATGAAGTTCTCTGTGCATCATGCCCGGCCACATACATTGGACAGACCAATAGAAGAATAAGTACCCGCCTAGATGAACACAAAAATGCAGTAAAAAAGCTGGAACACACCTCCTCACTAGTCCAACACATGAAAACCACAGGTCACAACATCAACTTCAATGGCACTAAAACCCTGGCCACTATAGAAAACCCCAGCCACAGAATCATCAGAGAAGCCATAGAGATTGAAAAAAGACCTGACAGCATGAATAGAAGAGATGATTCCACCAGACTGCCAATCATTTGGAAGCCTGCACTCTCAAATAGAAAGATCTCCATGCCACAAGCCAGGCAAACACCTGGGCACAAACAGACTCCCGTTGATACCTCCAGCTCAAACACACCCCAAACAGGCACCCAGATGAAACCTAGCTTCCTAATACATAATAGCTGTCCTTTTACTTGAAGCCAAGCTGCACTGAAAGACTGCAGTGCAGGAGCAGAGTGTTGCCAGCCAATCAAAGCCACAAAAAAGACAGAAGAAACCAGAAACACCAATCAAACAAACTCCAAGATCAATAAACACAGACCAAGACTCCCAACCAATCAGGATGAAGAAAAAACCACCCTGGGACAACAGTAGGCTGGCCTCAAATTTAAAACTAAAGGCTGTGATAGCCTGACCCACATACAAACTCAATACTGAAGACAGATGATGGCAGATGAGATTCTGCCGAATGGAGCAAGGTTCATGATAGACAGTTCAAGGTTAAAGTTTTGGGGGTTTGAGGGTGTGACAACAGAGTCAGGTAATGAGTTCCAGGCACTGATCTCTCTGTTGCTGAAGTTGTATTTTCTGAAATTGAGTTTTTCATGTTGGCAAGTTTTCAAAAGTTACTACTCATTTTTGCCTTCTTCCTATGAGAGAGTGCCTGGCCCAGGATCTCTCTTCGTGCCTAAGAAAAACCAACTTGTACTCCTTTTGTGGTAAAAAGAAAATATGACAGATTATAGATTAACAGAGTTGGAATGGACCTTGTAGGTCATCTAGTCCAATTCCCCTGCCCAAGCAGGAGACCCTACACCATTTCTGACAAATGGCAGTCCAATCTCTTCTTGAAAGTTTAGGCTACATGCATCAGCCTTACTACACAGACCAGATAGGATACATGAACAAAGGGACTTATTCTACTTTATTGTAAACCTACATTAACAGAACAAGTTAATGCAAGTCTGAAAGTACAAGTCTATCCCCCATCTCTTTTACAGCTTGAGAACCTAGTCAGGTCCCTTCTGAGTCTTTTGTTGCACCCATTATAAACCCATTGGCTACACTTTCTCTTAGCTGACTGTTCCTTGGGCACAATCTCTGGGTCAGTATCCCAAGCTCTTTCCCATGTACAAAATAATTGTTGTAGTTAGAATGAACCCCATTTAAATGAATATTTGATAAATGCATAGATGAATGTCAGTGGGAAGAATAAATGAATAGCAAATGAGTCTAAATGCTAAGTGGCAAAAAATTAAATGAATAATTCTCTTAAATGAATAAATCTGCCATACTTTCGTTTGTTCATACACTGCACAGATTAAATCCTTTTCAGATGAAGGCTTTGAAAGGTGAATGCCGAAGAAACTGCATTGCACCAAATGTTATGTAAGCTCACAGCTTACCAGTGTTGATGAGAAACAAACACCAAAGGGTGTCTTCTTGCTGTGACCTTTTGATGCACAGACATGTTGTCAGTGTTGCTATTATTATTTGACTAACACCCGTTTTTGATCCTTTGTGTGTTGTTCAACAACATGCAGACGGTTTAAGTTCTTTCACAGCCGAAGATGGAGGCATGCAAGAACTTGCAGCATAATTTGTTCAGTTCCCTTTCAGAAAGAAAAGTTCAGTGCAGTGAAATTCTCCTGCCGTTCTTCTTCCAATTCTCATTTGATATGATGAAAAAGTGTTTTGCTTTAGAATTCCTTCAGAAGAGAACATGGCTTCGGAGACATTATCCTGGATGGAGTGTAGCATCTTTACACCCATTTAAAAGGGCTATGTAGCACCATAGAGTTTAAGGTAAAAAGGGGCTTTAGAGCGTGCAGGCCACAAACATAACACTTTTTTCTACAAACCAAACATGATTTTTCATTATGCTGTCCGGGGAATAGTTGTGTATATCTGCCTATTTAAAGAGCTGCAGTTATATCTTGCATGCAGTGACAAACTCAGATAAACACAGAGGCTAATTCTGGCTGGAAAACCATTTTGATTATAAAAGAGGCAATTATAAAAGGTTTGTTTATTCATGTCAGAAGTGTCACATTTAAAATAAGGGATACTATGTCACATAAAATTTAAAATATAAATTACAAGACTAAAATGTATACAAATTAAAAAGATCTTGTCCGGAAATTAGCAACATTAGTTGTATTCTGCATGTTGCCATTAATTCTTCAAGTGCACAGTGATTGGGACACAAAGAACAGGTATCCGTGTGTGTGTGTGTTGTTGTTGCTGTTGTTGCTGCTGCTGCTGCTGCTGCTTTCATGTCACCATAATCACAAAGAACTTGTTCAGAGTATTGCAGCATAAATTCAGTGCCAGAAAAGTAAACACAGCTGGCTGAGGCTTCATTTAACTTCTTTATAAACATATAAAGTAAATTTTACAATACCAGTTATAGATTTCTCCAACATGGAGGAAACTCAAACAGAAGCAGACATGTTACAGATTCAGAGCAGAGGTTTAGTTTTCAGCAAGCAAGTCACACAACAGAGGAGATTAGCAGTTTCATTTTCAATAGACAGAAGCTCAGAGCTAAACATAGCTTCAAGAGCTGCAAAGCTTAATATAAAGCCATGCCTAGACTACTTCTAGTTTCAGTTTCCAAACAGTCCTCACTGGCTGATTTAGTTGCTATGCATATTCATTGGCTGACCTTGTTACCATCTATTCCAGTTAATGAATATACTTTGACAGAATTGAAGTCACCAAATAGCCCCATTCATTCAGAGTGTATCTGAATCTTGTTGTACCCGTATACAGTATATTCAATGATTTCATACTTCCGAGCTTTTATCAACCCAATTGCCAGCTCCTCCATTGGTTCTATCCAGTCTTGGATCTTTATAGCTTTTAATAGATCCATTAGTATCCATTATTGATATCTACTATTATAAAATAAATGAGGATGAAGGTTTGTTCTCTGAACTTGTGGGTTGTTTTCCGAACATTTCCTTACTAGGCTAAGTAACATCTTCAGCAAAATTTAGGGAATGTTAGAGTTAAGCCTGGGTTCCCCAACCAGGGTTAGGTAGACAAGCTAAACAGAATGTGCAGCGTTAGTCAGATAGGCACACAGATAAATGAGTGAGCTAAGCTTGTATGTTTATTAACATACAATAAAAATAACAGATACGCTTGTGCTATCAAGAATATAGTTTATTCCA
>BLBF01015886.1:0-12939 GCA_015471245.1 Laticauda colubrina
GATACACAGCGGATGAAGCGGATGCAGAGCAGAAGCCTAGCGGAAGACTAGCATTCACTGCGCATGCGGGGAGGATGCATTGCAACAGCCCCATGGATATAAAGAGAAGCAGCTCCCAAGCAGGTCACTATTCAGAGGAAAGACCTGCTTCCAGACACAGCTTACCAGCCAGACAGCCAGTCAGCCAGCCAGCCAGCCAGCCAGCCAGCAACCCAACAACCATGGGGAAGAAATGAAAGCCTCTGCAATCTGCTGCCAGTCCTGGCAAAGAGGGACAGGGCCACCTTCCCACCCCCTGGCCCTCACTCTGCTTCTGCTGGGGCTTCTGCTGCCCGGCCTCGATCTTCTGGTGCTGGGGCTTCTGCTGATGCTGCTTCTGGAGGTGGTGCTTCTGCTGACGCTGCTTCTGGTGGTGGAGCTTCTGCTGGTGCTTACTCTGCTGGCACTGCTCCTGGTGCTTATGCTTCGGCTGGTGCTTACTCTGCTGGCACTGCTCCTGGTGCTGGGGGTTCTGCTGAGGCTTACTCTGCTGGCACTGCTCCTGGTGCTGGTGCTTCTGCTGGTGCTTACTCTGATGGAACTGCTCCTGGTGCTGGTGCTTCTGCTGGTGCTTACTCTGCTGGGGCTGTTCCTGGTCCTGCTGATCCTGCTGGTGCTCCTAGTCCTGCTGGTGCTCCTGGTCCTGCTCATGCTCCTGATCCTGCTGGTGCTCCTGGTTCTATTCCTGGTTCTGCTGGTGCTGCTGCTGCTGCTGCTGCTGCTGCTCTACTGGTCCTGCTGGTCCTGCTTTTGCTGCTACTGTTGTTGTTGCTGGTGGTGGTGGTGGTGTGGAGGAGCAGCCCCTACAACATCGAAGCCCCTCTGATGAGGGCCCATATGGCCCTGCCAAAGGGAGGAAGAGGTAGATGCGTGAATGGGAGAGGAGGCAATACACCATAGAAGAGGAACATGAGGAGGAGGCGCTGGAGTGGTTGAGGGAGAATGAGTATCTATGGCGGAAGGGACACAGGCTCTATCACAACACCAAAAGGAAGCAGGCTGCTGGGAGAGAGAAGGTGGAGAGCCTGGGCTACACTTCGGAGGTGCTCCTCAGCTGGTGGAAGCACATGCACACCTGGTACGGGAAGCTGCACCTCAAGAAATCTGGCCAGGCCACGGTCAAGCTGACGGACAGAGAGACCTACGTGATGGCCAAGTGCAGCTTCTTGAAGGGTGAGATCCACCACCGAGGAGCTGCCCCTCTCACAACCCTCTCTCTCAGGCAGCCTTCTGAGAGCCAGTCCTCTTCCAGCCGAGAGTCAGCTCCTGTCTCCAGGCAGCTGTCTGTGGAGCGCGGCATGACGGAGAACCTGCTGACAGCTGTGGTACGCGTGGCAGAGTGCATGGAGGACCCAATGACGCAGTGGGAGAAAGGAGATGGCACTTCCACCACAGCCCAACCCGCATCCACCCCCAGCTCCACCTCCACAGAAAGGCAGAGAGGCAAACCAGAGGGGCAGAGCCACACTGTCCTGCTGGAGATAAGAGACACTATCAGGAGCAGTGTAGATCTCCTCTCTCAGCTGGTACACACCGACGCCCCATCCTCCAACTGCAAGCCCTTCCTCACCTATGTCAACCAGACCCTCATGAACATGGCAGAACCCCAGTACCAGGTGGTGAAGGACAGGATCACCGATCTTCTTCACAACCCTCCAGACCAAGATGAACCTGCTCCCACTCAGTCCAAGCCTGCTCCTCCACCCCAGGTGATGTCACTGCCCTTCCAAGGCTTTCCACAGACCCTACCTTATCAAGGCTACGGCTACCAGGAGTTCCAGCAGCACAGGAAGCCCTTCCCAGTCCAGGCACAGGTACATCACACGCCATCAGTGCCACTGATGCCACCGATGTCACCCATGCCACCGATGTCACCCATGCCACCCATGCCACCCATGCCACCCATGCCACCTATGCCGCCGACGCCAGTCCTCACCCAACTGCAGACCAGACAGCCCCACTACACTGCTCCTTCCTCCACCCCACAGCCAAGCCCGGCCTCAGTACATCTATCATCGGTATTGGGGCTGACACCCCATGTCATGGAGGAAGGGGCTCTCAACATCACGGGGCTGAGCCAGCTGTCTGAGAGATTCCTCAACATTGTTGTCCTCTCGGGACCAGGCAACCCAATGGCACCTCAGACCAGCAATCCAGCAGCAGCCACCTCCACAGCACCTGGACCCTTCACCCCTGAGACTGGGCACACCTCCAAGTGACCAAGAAGAGTGCCAGAGACTGGGTGGCTACCTATTGACTTTATTTTTGCTTTGGACACTTGACTTGGGTCATTTTTCTTTTACAGCTTGTTATTAATAAAGATTATCTTTGCTTCACACACTTGCTTCATTTATTTTATTAAATAAAGTCTTGGTGGAAACTTTTAGAAATGGTTTAAGCCTTTGCATGCTTGTGGGATGGGTAAGGATACCTGTGGGATGGGTCATAGCTGTGGGATGGGCAGGGATACCTTTGGGATGGGTAATAGCTGTGGGATGGGCAGAGATACCTTTGGGATGGGTAATAGCTGTGGGATAGATAAACCTCCAGTGCAAGCATAGTGGGACTGTATGGTCCACCCTCCCAGGTGCCACACCTATGGCCCTTTATTATCAACGATAATGTAATCATTCATCCACATATGTCAACATAAACACAACTCTTTATTAAATGCCTTGTTCATTGTAGGCCCACCCAACATACATGGCCCAATCTCTTTGGTGTGATGAGACAGGCTGAAGGAAGCATCCATTAATCATCTATCATCCTGTCTAGCCACTCCACTGCTCCAGCTGGGGAGTTGCACCAGTGTCTCAGGAGGTTGGGCTGCTTCTTCCCTTCATGTGAAGCTCTGTTGGGTTCTTGCACATCTTTAGTGTCTATCAGGTTTCGCCCTTGCCTCCATTCCCCAGACTCCATGTCCCCATTGCCTTGTTGGAGGTCCACGAACCTGTTCTGCAAGACTGGGTAGCGGGTGCGCATGAGATTCTGCATTATGCAGCAAGCTTCCACGATCCTCCTCACAGTCTGTTGGCGATGCTGCATGGTGGTGAGAAGTACCTGGAACCTGTTGGCCAGGATACCAAAGGTTTTCTCCACCACCCGCCTTGCCCTGGACAACCTGTAGTTGAAGATCCTCTCTTCATGGATGAGGAGTCTGGAAGTGTAATGCTTCATGAGGTAGGTTCTGAGGGAGAAGGTGTCATCCCCCACGATGAAGTAGGGCACATCTTGTGTGTCATTGGGCAGGGGGTCTGGATCTGGGAAGCCCATGATGAGGTTGCATTCCAGACCCTCCTTGAGGTGACTGACATTGTATACCTGGGCATCTGAAGCTGAGCCGTTGCCTGAAGCATCGATGTACATGAACTTGTAGTCAGCATCAACCATGGCGAAGAGGATGAAGAAGCCCTTGTATTTGAAATAAGTGGACCCTGACTTGGCTGGAGCTTTGCAGGCCACGTGCTTCCCATCTATGGCTCCAACAGTGTGGGGGGAGTTCCACTTCTGATACCACTGCTCTGCAACTTTCTTCCATCCTTCTTCAGTGGAGGGGTACTGAAGGAGCTCCTCCAGGTATTCTTCGATGATGGCCTGCACCACTTCTCTGACCACAATGCTGATGGTGTTGTGTGGCACCGTCCAGCCATACTGCATGCTCCTGTAGGTGGTCCCTGAGGCCAGGTGGTGCAGAGTCAGTGCCACCTTGAGCCCAGGGTCCAGGCTGGGCTGGAAGTTGGTGCTCTGTTTGGTCAACCTGGGTGTCAGCCGCTGCACAACTTCATCAAACATGGCTGGAGGCATACTCATGAAGTTCTGGAATGCACGAGGGTCTTCATTCCTCAGCTCCACCATCAGCTTGTTGTACAGTCCGTACTCGGCTCTTCTGGCGATCCATCTTCGGACCCAGACACTTCTTGGCTGCCTCCTTTTCTTCCCGTAGAACACTTGAAAGAGCCTGCAGATGGCTTCGCACTGTTGCAGAACGATGGTGTCTACCAAAAGGACTGTGTTACGATTCATGGTGGACATCAATGGATGCTGTGGAAGAGCAAGAGCCAGATGAAGGCTGCAGAGGTCTGCACAGCAGGGCTGCTGGACTGAAAGTGAGATCCAGGTGAGTTGCTCCCCTTTTTATAGGCAATATAGGTTTTCCACTATGTGTCCTTTTGCATCCTCTAGACATCCTTAATATCCAAGATAATATCCATTCCCCTCTGCGAATGTTTTTTCCATTTTAAATGCTTTCTTTTTGAGCTGCATCCGCTTTCATCCTTTCTCCGTCCGTGCTACTAACTCTGCGTGTCCATTCCGCGTCCGTTTCACTTCCTCCCTGTGTCCGTTTTCCACTGGAGCGGATTTGAGTTACGCGGATGCGCAGTGGATGCCTAGCGGATATAGCGGATGCGTAACGGATGACAATGGATGTAGAACGGATGTTCCCTGTATGCGTTGTGGATGCAGAACGGACGTGTTGGATACATTTTCCGCTCAAAAAGTTTTGAGCAGCTCAAAACTTTTTGAGTGGATGGAACCTCAGTCGACGGATGCTGGATGGATAGAGAGGATGAAAAATGGAGGTAGTGAATACAGAATGAATGAATCACATTATCCAACGGATGGCATATGTTTCTCTCTGTTTTACATCCTCTTTCCATCCATTGGTGCAGTGTGACATGAGCTTTAGGCAGCATCTCTTCATGTCATCTCTCAAGATCTTTTCTACATACCATTATCATTTTTTGTTTTGAAACCTGGGATTTGCTGTTTTGATTATGCCACAGACAACATCTCTTCTCTTTCAAATTGACTAGAGAGACACAGACAGGGTGAAACACAGAAAAGACCTCAGATTTCCTGTTTGAAGCTTTAATACAAGTTTGGAATGAAAACCTAAAAAATAAAATAAGTTATATGATTGTAAAACTATTGACTATTGATCTCTGTCCTTCCCGCATACACTGAACATAATCCTGCATTATTCAACTTTGGAATTCCTAAGGAAGTAAGACTGAAACCTTTTTTAAAAATAAGCCTACAATATTAGGTCTTTTAATGTATTCCTTGACATAAGGGGACTCAATTCCATACTTTTTGCATGAAATTTGTCTATTCTTAATTCTTAATCTATATATCTTTATTTTTTCTTCATCTTCATCTACTTCTTCTTTTACATGTATTTTTTTTTTTTTTGCAAATCTATGGTTCCTGGGAATATAAATAATGAGTATTCATTATTAAATCTATTTAGTGCTAATGATAGTACTTAGACTTATATACTGCTTCATAGTGCTTTACATTATGACTGGTGCAGTGGCTTAGAGGTGAAGATGTTTGCCTCACATTTGGGAGATTGAAACTTCAATCCTAAGCAGTGACAGCTGTTTTTCTAAGAGAGCGCAAAGGGGAAATATCTGCTGTGAATTCCACATAAGCATCAGGATACTATCAGTATCTGGATAGTAAATGCTCAGCTCCATTCCTTGACCCTCCCTGATAAAAAAGGGATTACAGGTTTGTAAAAAAAAAAAAAAAAAGTAATGCTTACAGCCCTCTCTAAGAGGTTTACAGAGTCAGCATATTGCCACCTCCAACAATCTGGCTCCTTATTTTACTGACCTTGTAAGAATGAACTTTGAGTCAGGCAGGATCAAATTGTTGGCCATGGGCAGAGTTAAGCTGAAATACTACATTCTGAACACCATGCATCTCCTAAAACTTTATTTTTTCTAAAACTCAAAGAAAAATCTTCAAGAAGGGATACAGTTTTGAGGATGATGCATATCTAATCTATTTTCAGAGATCAATTGCCCAAGACTGACCTCAGATCACTCTTGTTTATTGTTACAGGAAGTATAAATCTACATAACTTGTCTTAAGGATGCAGGTGGGGGAAAGCAAAGAATGTTGTCCTCCTTTTCAGGGATTTAGTTCAAGTTGGACATTCTTCCTCTTGCTGTTAACAATGGGAAAACAAGTTGACTAAATAGGACAATAAGCAACTGGTTTGACACTCCCAGCAACCTCTTCAATGGCCCACTTTTGGTATCTTAGTTAGGTTTTTGTTAGTTTGTTTTTACCCAATTTTTGGGAGGGGGGAATAAGCTGCCAGAAATTGTGCAGTATTGAAGTTTCAGCAAATAAATAAAGAAATCCATAAATAAATGTTGCTCTTAGCAGCCTGTTCATCAGCTGGACTCCCAATGCCCATAGGAAGGAAGGCTAGGACAAAGAAATCAGGAGAAAACATCTTAGGAAGTGAAAGTAAAACTCATAGATACTTTTGCTCACATCTCTAAAGCATCTGAAAGTATACTGTAGTTATACCAAAATGTAGCATACAGTCCAGTGGGATTCAAAAAATTTTACGAGCGTTCTATGGGCATGGCTTGATGGACCTGTCAGGGGGAGGATACTGTAAAATCTCCAGTCAGAGGTAGTATTTGACAGTTCTCTGAACTACTCAAAATTTCCGCTACTGGTTCTACAGAAATGATCAGAACCTGTTAAATACGACTTCTGATATAGTCTTTGACTTTAGTTGAGCCCAAAATTTTGTTGGTAAGTGAGAGTTTTGTTAAGTAAATTTTGCTCCATTTTGCAACCTTTCTTGCCACAGTTATTAAGTGAATCACTGCAGTTGTTCCATTAGTAACAGCTGTTAAGTGAATCTGGCTCCCCCATTAGCTTTGCATATCAGAAGATTGCAAAAGGTGATCACATGATTCCATGTCACTGCAACTGTCATAAATATGAGTCACTTGCCAAGCACCTTAATTTTTATCACATGAATATGGGAGGGTGCAGCAATGGTCACGTGTGAAAAATGGTATATAAGTCACTTTTTTCAGTGTCATTAAACTTCAAATGTTTCCCAAATGTTGTAAGCCAAGGATTAGTTATATGCAAAACTAAAGACATTGTGAGGATTGGATGCATAGTGGATAAAGACCATGTCACACAGCACCAACGGATGGAAAGAGGATATAAAATGGAGAGAAACACTTGCCATCCATTGGTTAACGCGATGCATCCGTTCTGTACGCACTGCGTCCGTTATTCATACTCTCTATCCGTCCAGTATCCGTCTACTGTGATTTCATCTGCTCAAAAAGTTTTGAGCTGCACAAAACTTTTTGAGCGGATAAAGTATCCAATGCGTCCATTCTATATCCGCAACGCATACAGGGAACATCCGTTATGCATCCGTCATCATCCATTACGCGTCCACTATATCCGCTAGGCATCCGCTGTGCATCCGCGCAACTCAAATCCGCTCCAGCAGAAAACGGACACAGGGAGGAAGCAAAACAGATATGGAACGGACACGCAGCTTTAGTAGCACTGATGTAGAAAGGATGAAAGCAGATGCAGCTCGCATACAAAGCATTATAACAGAAAAAACGTTCGTATACGGAATGTATCTCAGATATTTAGCATGTCTGCAGGATGTCTAGAGGATGCAAAAGGACACCTAGCGGAAAACCTATATTTCCTATAAAAAGGGGGAGAAATCACCTGGATATCACTTTCAGTCGAGCAGCCCTGCTGTGAAGACCTCTGCAGCCTTCATTTGGCTCTTGCTCTTCCAAAGAACCCATTGATGTCCACCATGGATCGTAACACACTCCTTTTGGTAGCCACCATCGTTCTGCAACAGTGTGAAGCCATCTACAGGCTCTTTCACCTGTTCTACAGGAAGAAAAGGAGGTGGCCAAGAAGCGTCTGGGTCCAAAGAGGGATCGCGAGAAGAGCAGAGTACAGACTGTATGACAAGCTGATGGTGGAGCTGAGGAACGAAGACCCTCATGCATTCCAGAACTTCATGAGGATGCCACCAGTCATGTTTGACGAAGTTGTGGAGCGGCTGAGACCCAGGTTGACCAAGGCAAACACCAACGTCTGGCCCAACCTGGACCCTGGGCTCAAGGTGGCACTGAATCTGCGCCACCTGGCCTCTGGGACCATGTACAGGGGCATGCAGTATGCCTGGAGGATGCCACAAAACACCATCAGCATTGTGGTCAGAGAAATGGTGCAGGCCATCATCGAAGAATACCTGGAGGACCTCCTCCAGTGCCCCTCTACTGAAGAAGGCTGGAAGAAAGTTGCAGAGCAATGGTATCAGAAGTGGAACTTCCCCCACACCGTTGGAGCCATGGATGGCAAGCACGTGGCCTGCAAAGCTCCAGCCAACTCAGGTCCACTTATCACAACAACAAGGGCTTCGTCAGCATCATCCTCTTCACCATGGTCGATGCTGACTACAAGTTCATGTACATCGATGCTTCAGGCAATGGCTCAGCTTCAGATGCCCAGGTATATACAATGCCAGTCACCTCAAGGAGGGGCTGGAAGACAACCTCATCATGGGCTTCCCAGATCCAGACCCCCTGCTCATCGATAAACAAGATGTGCCCTACTTCATCGTGGGGGATGACGCCTTCTCCCTCAGAACCTACCTCATGAAGCCCTACACTTCCAGATGCCTCACCCATGAAGAGAGGATCTTCAACTAC
Source organism: Laticauda colubrina (assembly GCA_015471245.1). Lineage (NCBI taxonomy): Eukaryota > Metazoa > Chordata > Lepidosauria > Squamata > Elapidae > Laticauda > Laticauda colubrina. Next base: position 8,559 of record BLBF01015886.1, read on the forward strand.
AGGCTGTCCAGGGCAAGACGGGTGGTGGAGAACGCCTTTGGCATCCTGGCCAACAGGTTCCAGGTACTTCTCACCACCATGCAGCATTGCCCAGAGACCGTGAGGAACATTGTGGAAGCTTGCTGCATCCTGCACAATCTCATGCGCACCCGCTACCCAGTCTTGCAGAACAGGCTTGTGGACCGTCAACAAGGCAATGGGGACATGGAGCCTGGGGAATGGAGGCAAGGGAGAAACCTGATAGATACTGTGGATGTGCAAGGCCCCAACAGAGCTTCACGTGAAGGGAAGAAGCAGCGCAACCTCCTGAAACACTGGTGCAACTCCCCAGCTGGAGCAGTGGAGTGGCAAGACAGAATGGTAGATGCTTAATGGATGCTTCCTTCAGCCTGTCTCATCACACTGATGAGATTGTGCCATGTATGTTGAATGGCCCTACAATGAACAGGGCATTTAATAAAGAGTTGTGTTTATGTTGAAATGTGTTGATGATTGATTAAATTGTTATTGATAATAAAGGGCCATAGGTGTGGCACCTGGGAGGGTGGATCATACAGTCCCTCTATGCTTGATTGGAGGTTTATCTATCCCACAGTTATTACCCATCCCATAGGTATCCCTGCCCATCCCACAGGTATCCCTGCCCATCCCACAGCTATTACCCATCCCACAGCTATCCATCCCACTGCTATCCTAACCCATCCCGCAGCTATTACCCACAGGTATCCCTGCCCATCCCACTGCTATCCTTACCCATCCCACAAGCATGCAAAGGCTTAAACCATTTCTAAAAGTTTCCACTAAGACTTTATTGACTAAAAGAACTGAACCAAATGTGTGAAGCAAAGATAAACTTTATTTATAACAAACTGTAAATGCAAAATGACCCAAGTAAAGTGTCCCAAGCAAAGATAAAGTCAACAGGTATCAACCCAGTCTCTGGCACTCTTCTCAGTAACTCTGAGGCATGCCCATAGTCTCAGGGGTGAAGGGTCCAGGTGCTGTGGAGGTGGCTGTTGCTGGAGTGCTGGTCTAAGGCGCCATTGGGGTGCCTGGCCCTGAGAGGACAACAGGGTATGGTGTGTGGAGGAAGCTCTCAGAGAGCTGGCTCAGTCCTGTGATGTTGAGAGCCCCTTCCTCCATGACATAGGGTGTCAGTCCCAAGACCAATGACAGATGTTCTGAGGCTGGGCTTGGCTGTGGGGTGGAGGAAGGAGGAGTGTAGTGGGGCTGTCTGGTCTGCAGGTGAGCGAGGTGAGGCATGGGTGGCATCTGTGCCATCATTGGCATCTGTGGCATCGGTGGCATCAGTGCCATCGGTGGCAGCGGTGGCAGCGGTGGCATTCGATGTACCTGTGCCTGGACTGGGAAGGGCTGCCTGTGCTGCTGGAACTCCTGGTAGCCATAGCCTTGGTAGTTGAGGGCCTGTGGAAAGCCTTGGAAGGGCTGTGACATCACCTGGGGTGGAGGAGCAGGCCTGGACTGGGTCAGAGCAGGTTCAGCTGGGCCTGGAGGGTTGTGCAGAAGACCGGTGATCCTGTCCTTTATCACCTGGTACTCTGATTCGGACATGTCCATGAGGGTCCAGTTGATGTAGGTGAGGAAGGGCTTTCGGTTTGAGGATGGTATGTCGGTGTGTACCAGCTGAGAGAGGAGATCTACGCTGCTTTTGATGGTGTACCTGATCTCCAGCAGGACAGTGTGGGTCTGCCCCTCCGGTCTGCCTCTCTGCCTGTTTTTTGTGGAGGTGGAGCTGGGTGTGGGTGTGGGTGTGGGTCTCTAGTGGCAGTGCCCTCTCCTTGCTCCCACTGCATCAGGGGGTCCTCCACGCACTCCGGCACGGGGAGTGCAGCTGTCGGGGGGGTCTCCGTCATGGGGCGCTCCACAGATACCTGCCTGGACACAGGAGCTGACTCTTGGCCAGAAGAGGATTGGCTCTCTATGGGTTACCTGAGAGAGAGGGTTGACAGAGGGGCTGCTCCTCAGTGGCGAACCTCACCCTCCAAGAAGCTGCACTTGGCCATCACGTAGGTCTCCCAGTCGGTGAGCTTGACTGTGGCCTGGCCAGACTTCTTGAGGTGCAGCTTCCCGTACCAGGTGTGAATGTGCTTCCACCACCCGAGGAGGACCTCCGAAGTGTAGCCCAGGCTCTCCGCCTTCTCTCTCCAAGCCGCCTGCTTCCTCTTGGTGTCTCGATAGAGCCTCATTCTCCCTCAGCCATTTGAGCACCTCATCCTCATATTCCTCTTCGATGGAATACTGCCTCCTCTCCATCTCTCGCGAATGCCTCTTCCTCCCTCTGGCAGGGCCTTCTGGGCCCTCATCAGAAGGGCTTTGAGGTTCTTGGGGCTGGTCCACCACACCACCACCAGCAGCAGCAACAACAACAGCAGCTGGACCAGCAGGACCAGCAGGACCAGCAGCACCAGCAGGACCAGCAGCACCAGCAGCACCAGGATCAGCAGCAGCGGAGTAAGCACCAGCAAGACCAGCAGCACCAGCAGCACCAGGAGCAGCAGAAGCAAAATAAGCACCAGCAGAAGCACCAGGAGCAGGAGCAGCACCAACAGAGTAAGCACCAGTGTGCTCGGAGCATTCTGTTCAGCTCGGGCCAAGTCATCTGTTTGACATCTCTGGGTTTAGCCAGTGCCTTCGCCATTTTAAAGAAGGCTGGTACGCAGTGTATAAGGAAGACAGCCTCTTTCCCTGGTCAGAGATTTCCTGCAGTTCGTTGCTTTCCAGAAACATAAGAAAGCGATCGATATACGACTCCCAATCCTTCTCATCAGGATTGAATGGTGCGGGTGGCGCGTTGTTACTGGCCATCTCTCTCGCTTGGTTCAGATCACCACGTGCTTCAGTCTCACTCTTCTAGGACGATCCCACCTTCGTCGCCAGTGTTCCGTCTGGAAAGAAGCGCATGAGACCGGTTTCAACAATAAACTCTTTTATTAAACTCGCTAGGCACTAGTAACAGAACAACAGCCCAAGCCACGGCAGCCCTTTTTATAGTGGCTTGCCCATGGCTTGTGGCCAATGACACTACTTTAACTGTTCCCACCATTTGGCTGGTTAATCGGATTGGTTCTCTTACAGTCAATCCGCGAATGGCCTTTTCGGCCAATCAGAATAGGGGACTTGGAGCCTTCCAAGTTTCATACAGATCAAACCCAAAACATCTATTTAGCTTCCCTGAATGTTTTCTTGTATGCTAAATTTCTTTCCCACATTGTTTCAACAGACAAGGGAGTGATTGTTTTTTTTGCTGAAAATATGCCAGAAAAGAGAATTGCCATGCTAATGATATAATAGCTAATTTGGCTTGCTCTGGGGAGATGTGGGGAGGAAATATATTAGACTAGAATTTAGTAGTCCAACTAAGACAAAAAAAATTGTGTGTTAATTTTGGCACCAGAACAGAACTCCATTGAAGAGAAAAACAGAACAAAACCTTCCTAAACAAAAGAAATATGGGAAGGATTTATAAGGAATAAGATTGCTTGGAATCAAAATCAACTTAACAGTACATAATCAAGCAATCAATAAAAAGGTCCACAGTTTAAATCCTCAGATAACCCATGAGGGCTCTCTAGGAAGACAGCCTAAGAGGCTTACAAAGCTCAAAATTGCAGTGCTTTTAAAAAAAATCAGCTTCAAAAATGCATCCTTCCCCCACCTCCATTTTGACAGTTCAAATAAAGCTGAATGCATCTGGAATCAAATATTCTGATAGACTTTCCTATATTATTTGCAACTATGTTTACTTCAGAATATGAAATTGAAGTAATCTGCATTTACCTGTATATGTTACGTATATGGGATGTGTGTGTGTGTGTGTGTGAGAGAGAGAGAGAGAGAGAGAGAGAGAATGTATGTGTGTGTTTGAGCTTATGATGCCTCAAGCATTTAATTGTTGAAATTAATTTAATATTTTTAATGAGTATTTTGAAGCAAACAATTTAAGGCCCTGTCACACTGCCCAACGGATGCAAAACGGACACAACGGACGAGAAAAATGTTCCATCCATTGTTATCCACTCTCAGAAGGGGCAAAAATTTGCATAACCAGAGCGGATAACATGGACGCGGGGAGGAGGCAGGGCGGATGGAAAGCGGATGCGGAACGGAAGCCCAGCAGATGGAAGCGGATGGGAGTGGAAGGCACATCTGCTAGAATTCTGTGGGGGCGCAGCAAAGCGGATGCGGAACGGATACAGCAGATGCAGAGCGGATGCACAGTGGATGAAGCGGATGCACAGCGGATGCACAGCGGAAGCCTAGCGTATGCCGAGCATTAATTGCACAAGCGGGGAGGATGCATTGCGTCAGCCCCGCGGATATAACGGAAGCAGCTCGGAAGCAGGTCGCCATTCAGAGGAAA
>BLBF01015886.1:13039-28872 GCA_015471245.1 Laticauda colubrina
CAGCCTTCCTGCCAGCCTTCCTGCCAGCCTTGGTGCCTGCCTGCCTGACAGTCTTGGTGCCTCCCTGCCTGCCAGCCTTCCTGCCAGCCTGCCTCCCTGCCAGCCTTCCTGCCAGCCTTGGTTCCTGCCAGCCTCCCTGCCAACCAGCAACCCCAGAACCATGCTGAAGCACAGCAAGCCTCAGCCATCTGCTGCCAGCCCTGGCAAGAGGGACAGGGCTACCATCCCGCCCCCTGGCCCTCACTCTGGTTCTGCTGGGGCTTCTGTAGCACGGGCTCACTCTTCTGGGGCTGGGGCTTCTACTGCTTCTGCTTTTGGAGGAGCTGATGACAAGCACTCCAGCACCAGCCACCTCCACAGCACCTGGACCCTTCACCCCTGAGACTGAGCGACCAAGAGGAGTGCCAGAGACTCATTTTTGTTTTATAGCTTCTTGTTAGTAAAGTCTATTTTTGATTCATACACTTGCTTCATTTCCTTTTTTTTAATAAAGTCTTGGTGGAAACTTTTAGAAATCGTTTAAGCCTTTGCATGCTTGTGGGATGGGTTAAGATAGCAGTGCAATGGGCAGGGATACCTTTGGGATGGGTAATAGCTGTGGGATAGATAAACCTCCAGTGCAAGCATAGTGCGACTGTATGGTCCACCCTCCCAGGTGCCACACCTTTGGTCCTTTATTATCAATAACAATGTAAGCATTGATCCACACATTTGAACATAAACACAACTCTTTATTAAATGCCCTGTTCATTGTAGGCCCACCCAACATACATGGCACAATCTCATCAGTGTGATGAGACAGGCTGAAGGAAGCATCCATTAAGCATCTATCATCCTGTTTTGCCACTCCACTGCTCCAGCTGGGGAGTTGCACCAGTGTTTCAGGAGGTTGTGCTGCTTCTTCCCTTCACGTGAGGCTCTGTTGAGGCCTTGAACATCCTCAGTGTCTATCAGGTTTCACCCTTGCCTCCGTTCCCCAGGCTCCATGTCCCCATTGCCTTGTTTAGAGGTCCATGAGCCTGTTCTGCAAGACTGGGTAGCGGGTGCGCATGAGATTGTGCAGGATGCAGCAAGCTTCCATGATCCTCCTCACGGTCTCTGGGCGATGCTGCATGGTGGTGAGAAGTACCTGGAACCTGTTAGCCAGGATGCCAAAGGCGTTCTCCACCACCCGCCTTGCCCTGGACAGTCTGTAGTTGAAGATCCTCTCTTCACAGGTGAGGTATTTGGAGGTGTAGGGCTTCATGAGGTAGGTTGTGAGGGAGAAGGCGTCATTCCCCATGATGAAGTAGGGCACATCTTGTGTGTCGTTGGGCAGGGGTTCTGGATCTGGGAAGCCCATAATGAGGTTCCATTCCAGACCCTCCTTGAGGTGACTGGCGTTGTATACCTGGGCATCTGAAGCTGAGCCGTTGCCTGAAGCATCGATGTACATGAACTTGTAGTCAGCATTGACCATGGCGAAGAGGATGATGCTGAAGAAGCCCTTGTATTTGAAATAAGTGGACCCTGACTTGGCTGGAGCTTTGCAGGCCACGTGCTTCCCATCTATGGCTCCAACGGTGTGGGGGAAGTTCCACTTCTGATACCACTGCTCTGCAACTTTCTTCCATCCTTCTTCAGTGGAGGGGTACTGGAGGAGCTCCTCCTTGTATTCTTCGATGATGGCCTGTACCACTTCTCTGATCACAATGCTGATGGTGTTGTGTGGCACCCTCCATCCGTACTGCATGCTGCTGTAGATGGTCCCTGAGGCCAGGTGGCGCAGAGTGAGTGCCACCTTGAGCCCAGGTTCCAGGATGGGCCGGAAGTTGGTGTTTGCCTTGGTCAACCTGGTTGTCAGCCACTGCAGAAATTCGTCAAACATGGCTGGAGGCATCCTCATAAAGTTCTGGAATGCCCGAGTGTCTTTGTTCCTGAGCTCCACCATCAGCTTGTTGTACAGTCCGTACTCAGCTCTTCTGGCGATCCATCTTCGGACCCAGACACTTCTTGGCTGCCCCTTTTTCTTTCCATAGTAGAGTTCACAGAGCCTGTAGATGGCTTCGTACTGTTCCAGTAGGAAGGTGGCTGCCAAAATGACTGTGTTATGATCCACAGTGGACATGACTGGATGCTGTGGAAGAGGAAGAGTCAGATGAAAGCTGCAGAGGTCTTCACAGCAGGGCTGCTCGTCTTAAAGTGAGATTCAGATGTGTTGCTCCCCCTTTTTATAGACAGTATAGGTGTCCCTTTGCATCCTCTAGGCATCCTCTAGGCATCCTGTAAACATCCTTAATATCCGAGATAGGTCCCCTCTGCGGACGTTTTTTCTGTTTTCAACGCTTTGTTTCTGTGCTGCTTCCGTTCTGCATCTGTTCTGTATCCATTCTGCGTCCGTTCTGCTTCCTCCCTGCGTCTGAGTGGATGCGAGTTGCACGGATGTGGAACAGATGCCCAGCAGATATAGCGGATGTGTAACGGATGTAGAACGGATGCGTAGCAGATGCATAGTGGATGCAGAATGGACGAATTGGATACATTTTCCACGAAAAGTTTTGAGCAGCTCAAAACTTTCTGATCGGATGAAACGTCAATAAACGGATGCTGGACGGATAGAGAGGAAGCAAAATGGAGGCAGTGAGTACATTGTGTTTTCCAACGGATGGCAAGCTTTTTTGTCCATTTTACATCCTCTTTGCATCCGTTGGTGCAGTGTGACAGGGGCTTTAATAATCAGAATATATCCAAATAGGATGAGATTCTAGAGTGTGCATGTGTTATCACCGTAACAATAGACTATGTATTTTTAGTTACAGAGCTCAGTATGCTAAACTCAACAGTATGGAGCCTATTGTAAAGTATTCCATGATGCACAAGTAGTACACCAGAGAAATGTACATGCAAACATAAAATTTGAGCAAAGTGTCTAACTTTTATATACATTTGAAAGTCATGACAGGTGGCAAATATTAGTTAATCTCTGTCCCTTTTTTTCTTCTGTTCAATTGCATCTGATTCCCTGAGTCTGCCTGGACAAGTCCATGTGGTTTTCATAGCAAGTTCCCTAGCCCCCCAGAAACGGCTTGCCATTGATTCCCTTCTCGGGCTGAGATAAAGAGGTCATCCAGCTGGCTTTGTGCCTTAGGCAGGACCAGAATTCACTGTGTCCCAGTTTTTAACAGTTTTTAACTTGGCTCTCAATTTCTATGTCCATTTGCAGGGATGGGATTCTCCTGGTTCACACTGGTTTGGGTGAACCTAATGATCAGCTGGCTCTGAACTGGTTCGCTGCGATGAGCATGTGGGCACACCTACTCACCCCTGCTCTTTCCTGTGTTTTATTTCCTTCGTTTAGAGTACAGATGATTCACACAGCAGAGCAGTTTGCTGTGCTTCAGCTATTTTATTCCAGAGGCTGCAATTCAAGGCAAGTATTAGAGGCTTTTTAAAATGTGGAATGTGTCCGCATAACCAGTTGTTACACTGGTTGAATTGCACCACTGCCTATTTGGGTACAAAATCACTAACAAATTTAAGGCTTGGAAGTAAATTAGACTTGGAAGTTTAAAATAAATCCAGAAAAAGGCACGTGTCCCTCTTTCTATAGAATTATCAAGAGAACTGTATAGATATGGAGTCAAACTCAGCATGAAAGAGACTCTACAAGTAATTGCTATTGTAACAGCTCTAGCCTTCTCACTTTTCTTTCTTTACTGTTTTCTTTTGAAGCTTTATAGAGACTTCTTCTCATAGTGAAATTACTAATTCATGATTTAGGGCAAACAGCAGCAGTTCCTTTCTCTATTTTTATCAGGGATATCATAAAGCTGTTAAATATTGACAACACTGAAATATTGGTATACTATATTATTACCACGTCAAGTTATTTCTAGAATCAGAGTTCTGCTTTGATTACCACTTCCAAATGCAATGTAAAATCATAAAGTGAATGTAAAACAGATGGTAAAAAAAATCAGTAGATAGAAAATTAAGCATGAAAAAATAAGATCTTAGTTGTTTTTGCATTTTAATGACAATCTAGAAAATTGGCTACATCAGGAGAATTTCTAGAAGAAATGTGAAGTTATTAAGATCACTTGAACTTGTTAGTTAACATTCTAAACCAGCATCTAGCCCAGTTTCTTTTGTTAGTTATATAAGCCAGTTGGCTTCTATTCCCTTTTATTGAGTATGTCAGCCTCCCCCAATCTTTCTGAATGATTTGGATTCTTCTTGCTTGATTATTTCCTGGTACAAGCACACAATAGAAGATTGGCAAATACCCTGTTTCTCCAACAATATGGCCTCCCCTTATAGGAAGTCCCAGCATGTTTTATGGGCATGAAATGAAATTAAGCCCCTCCCCCCAAATTAAGGCCTATATTAAAACATATAAAATGGTGGGGAATGGTGGGGGGGCTTGCCGTTAGGAAGTACTTTTGTTGTACACCCAGATATGGTGCTGCCTGCATTGACCCCGATACGAATTGCGCCACCAACGCCGAGGTCAACATCCAAGCCATCGCCACCCGCTCGCCCGAAGATGCAAGGATGGGGAATTAAGTCACCCCTGAAAAGATGACCTAGCCATTTTGGGGGGGCTCAAAAAAAAAAAAAGACCCGGCCTTATTATATGAGAAAAACGGTAGTTAAACAGAAGAATCTTGAGGCTTTCAGTGAAATTCACTTGCTCCTACTTCTGTCAGCATTAATGGGTAAGGAAGCCTACCATTTTCTGCTTTTCCTGGTTGTTAACATTATCAAACTAAACAAACAAATCAATCCCATTCAACAAAAACTAAGAAAAATAAAACCATCAGTTTGGAGACACATTGTTGCTAGCTCCAAATTAAAAGTGTTAGTCTGCTGGTGGGGAGTAGAGTGGTAATGAATCTGTAATTCTAATAGAATAAGGTCTAGATATTTTTCATAATATATATTTTATTACTGTAATTTTGGTATCCTTTATATGTGTATCCTGGAATGAGCTCCTATATGTTTAGTAGATTTTATTCTCCCTAGCCCCTAGTATTGCTGCTAAAAGCTCATGTCACACTGCACCAATGGATGGAAAGAGGATGTAAAATGGAGAAAAACACTTGCCATCCATTGGTTAATGCAATGCATCCGTTCTGAACTCACTGTGTCCATTTTTCTTCCTCTCTATCCGTCCAGCATCCGTCGACTGAGGTTCCATCCGCTCAAAAGGTTTTGAGCTGCTCAAAACTTTCTGACCGGAAAATGTATCCAACACATCCATTCTGCATCCGCAACGCCATACGGGGGACATCCGTTCTACATCTGTCGTCATCCGTTACGCATCCACAACATCCGCTAAGCATCCGCTGCGCATCCACGCAACTCAAATCCGCTCCAGCAGAAAACTGACACAGGGAGGAAGCGAAACGGACTTGGAACGGACACGCAGAATTAGTAGCATGGACGGAGAAAGGATGAAAGAAGATGCAGCTCACATACAAAGCATTTAAAACGGAAAACACATTCGCAGAGGGGACCTATCTCGGATATTAAGGATGTCTAGAGGATGTCTAGAGGATGCAAAAGGACACATAGGGGAAAACCTATATTGCCGATAAAAAGGGGGAGCAACTCACCTGGATTTCACTTTCAGTCCAGCAGCCCTTCAATTGGCTCTTGCTCTTCCACAGCATCCAGACATGGATCGTAACACACTCTTTTTGGAAGCCACCATCGTTCTGCAACAGTGTGAAGACCTCTACAGGCTCTTTCAACTATTCTATGGGAAGAAAAGGAGGCGGCCAAGAAGCATCTGGGTCTGAAGATGGATTGGGAAAAGAGCAGAGTTTACTTTACAACAAGCTGATGGTGGAGCTCAGGAACGAAGACACTCGTGCATTCCAGAACTTCATGAGGATGCCACCAGCCATGTTTGATGAAGTTGTGCAGTGGCTGACACCCAGGTTGACCAAACAGAGCACCAACTTACGGCCTGGCCTGGACCCTGGGCTCAAGGTGGCACTGAATCTGCACCACCTGGCCTCAGGGACAACCTACAGGAGCATGCAGTACGGCTGGAGGGTGCAAAACAACACCATCAGCATTGTGGTCAGAGAAGTGGTGCAGGCCATCATCGAAGAATACCTGGAGGAGCTCCTCCAGTGCCCCTCCACTGAAGAAGGATGGAAGAAAGTTGCAGAGCAGTGGTATCAGAAGTGGAACTTCCCCCACACCGTTGGAGCCATAGATGGGAAGCATGTGGCCTGCAAAGCTCCAGCCAAGTCAGGGTCCACTTATTTCAAATACAAGGGCTTCTTCAGCATCATCCTCTTCGCCATGGTTGATGCTGACTACAAGTTCATGTACATCGATGCTTCAGGCAACGGGTCAGCTTCAGATGCCCAGGTATACAATGCCAGTCACCTCAAGGAGGGTCTGGAATGCAACCTCATCATGGGCTTCCCAGATCCAGACCCCCTGCCCAACAACACGCAAGATGTGCCCTACTTCATCATGGGGGATGACGCCTTCTCCCTCACAACCTACCTAATGAAGCCCTAAACCTCCAGATGCCTCACCTGTGAAGACAGGATCTTCAAATACAGGCTGTCCAGGGCAAGGCGGGTGGTGGAGAACACCTTTAGCATCCTGGCCAACAGGTTCCAGGTACTTCTCACCACCATGCAGCATCGCCCACAGACTGTGAGGAGGATCGTGGAAGCTTGCTGCATCCTGCACAATCTCATGTGCACCCGCTACTCAGTGTTGCAGAACAGGGTCGTGGACCTCCAACAAGGCAATGGGGACATAGAGCCTGGGGAATGGAGGCAAGAGCGAAACCTGATAGACACTGAGGATGTGCAAGGCCCCAACAGAGCCTCACGTGAAGGGAAGAAGCAGCGCAAACTCCTGAAACACTGGTGCAACTCCCCAGCTGGAGCAGTGGAGTGGCAAGACAGGATGATAGATGATTAATGGATGCTTCCTTCAGCCTGTCTCATCACACTGATGAGATTGGGCCATGTATGTTGGGTGGGCCTACAATGAACAGGGCGTTTAATAAAGAGTTGTGTTTATGTTTAAATGTGTGGATCAATGCTTAAATTGTTATTGATAATAAAGGGCCATAGGTGTGGCACCTGGGAGGGTGGACCATACAGTCCCACTATGCTTGCACTGGAGGTTTATCTATCCCACAGCTATTACCCATCCCAAAGGTATCCCTGCCTATCCCACAGCTATCCTTACCCATCCCAAAGGTATCCCTGCCCATCTCACAGGTATCCCTGCCCATCCCACAGGTATCCTTACCCATCCCAAAGGTATCCCTGTCCATCCCACAGCTATCCTTACCCATCCCAAAGGTATCCCTGCCCATCCCACAGCTATTTTAACCCATCCCACAAGCATGCAAAGGCTTAAACCATTTCTAAAAGTTTCCACCAAGACTTTATTGAAAAAAAATAAATGAAGCAAGTGTGTGAAGCAAATATAACCTTTATTAATAACAAGCTGTAAAAGAAAAATGACCCAAGTCAAGTGTCCAAATAAAGTCCACAGGTAGCCAGCCAGTCTCTGGCACTCTTCTCTGTCACTCAGAGGTGTGCCCAGTCTCAGGGGTGAAGGGTCCAGGTGCTGTGGAGGTGGCTGCTGCTGGAGTGCTGGTCTGAAGCGCCACTGGGGTGCCTGGCCCCGAGAGGACAACAGGGAATGGTGTGTTGAGAAAGCTCTCAGACAGCTGGTTCAGCCCCGTGATGTTGAGAGCTCCTTCCTCCATGCCATGGGGTGTCAGCCACAGTACTGATGACAGATGTACTGAGGCCGGGCTTGGCTGTGGGGTGGAGGAAGGAGCAGTATAGTGGGACTGTCTGGTCTGCAGCTGGGTGAGGACGGGCATTGGTGGCATCAGTGGCATGGGTGGCATCGGTGGCGTCGGTGGCATCAGTGGCGTCGGTGGCATCGGTGGCATCAGTGGAACCGGTGGCAACGGTGCCATCTGATGGACCTGTGCCTGGACTGGGAAGGCCTGCTGCCTGTGCTCCTGGACCTCCTAGTAGCCATAGCCCTGGTAGGTGAGGGCCTGTGGGAAGCCTTGGAATGGGGGTGGAGGAGCAGACTTGGACTGGGTGGGAGCAGGTTCATCTGGATCTGGAGGGTTGTGAAGTGGATCGATGATCCTGTCCTTCACCACCTGGTACTAGGGTTCCACCACGTCCATCAGAGTCTGTTTCACATAGGTGAGGAAGGGCTTGCGATTGGAGGATGAGGAGTCGGTGTAGACCAGCTGAGAGAGGATATCTATGCTGCTCCTAATGGTGTCTCTTATCTCCAGCAGGACAGTGGTGCTCTGTCCCTCCTGCTGTCTGGCTCTCTGCCTTTCTGGGCAGGTGGATCTGGGGGTGGATGCTGGTAGGACTGTGGTGGAAGTGCCATCTCCTTTCTCCCACTGTGCCAAGGAGTCCTCCACGCACTCTGCCACGGGTATCACAGCTGTCAGGGGGTTTCCATCATGGCACGCTCAACAGAAACCTGCCTGGAGACAGGAGCTGACTCTCGGCTGGAGGAGGACTGGCTCTCATGAGAGAGAGGGTTGTGGGAGGCATGGATCTCACCCTCCAGGAAGCTGCACTTGGCCATGACGTAGGTCTCTCTGTCCATCAGCTTGACTGCAGCCTGGCTAGATTTCTTGAGGTGCAGCTTCCCGTACCAGGTGTGCATGTTCTTCCACCAGCCGAGGAGCACCTCTGAAGTGTAGCCCAGGCTCTCCGCCTTCTCTCCCCAAGCATCCTGATTCCTTTTGGTGTTCCTTTAGAGCCTGTGTCCCTTCTGCCATAGATACTCATTCTCTCTCAGCCACTCCAGCACCTCATCCTCATATTCCTCTTCGATATTCTATTGCTTCCTCTCCCGTTCTCATGTCTGCCTCTTCAACTCTTTGGCAGGACCAGATTGGCCCTCATCAGAGAGACTTCCAGGTTGTAGGGGATGCTCCTCCACACCACCAGCAGTAACAGCACCAGGAGGACCAGCAGCAGCAGCAGCACCAGCAGCACCAGCAGGACAAGGATCGGCAGCAGCAGAGTAAGCACTAGCAGCACCAGCAGCACCAGCAGGACCAGGATCAGCAGCAGCAGCAGCTGCAGAGTAAGCACCAGCAGCTCCAGCAGCACCAGCAGGACCAGGATCATCAGCAGCAGAGTAAGCACCAGCAGCACCAGGAGCACCAGGAGCACAAGGAGCACAAGGAGCACAAGGAGCACCAGCAGGACCAGCAGCATGAGAAGGACCAGGAGCACGAGCAGGACAAGGAGCACCAGCAGGACCAGCAGGACCAGCAGGACGAGGAGCAGCTTTAGCAGAGTAAGCACCAGCAGAAGCACCACCGCCAGAAGCAGCATCAGCAGAAGCACCACTGCCAGAAGCAGCTTCAGCAGAATAAGTACCAGCAAAAGCACCACCTCCAGAAGCAGCATCAGCAGAGTAAGCACTACCGCCAGAAGCAGCTTCAGCAGAGTAAGCACGAGCAGAAGCACCACCGCCATCAGCATCATCATCAGCTCCTCCAAAAGCAGAAGCAGCAGAAGCCCCAGCCCCAGAAGAGCGAGACCATGCTGCAGAAGCCCCAGCAGAAGCAGAGTGAGGGCCAGGGGGTGGGAGGGTGGCCCTGTCCCTCTTGCCAGGGCTGGCAGCAGATGGCTGAGGCTTTCTCTTCTTCCTCATGGTTTTGGGGTTGCTGGCTGGCAGGCAGGCAGGCTGTCAGGCAGGGAGCAAGACTGGCAGGCAGGAAGGCACCAAGGCTTGCAGACAGGCAGTCAGCAAGGCTGGCAGGCAGGCTGGCAGGCAGGCAGGCTGGCAGGAAGGCTGGCAAGGCAGGCATGCTGGCAGGCAGGAAGGCTGGAGAGCTGTGTCTGGTAGCAGGTCTTTCTTCTGAATGGTGACCTGCTTGGGAGCTGCTTCCCTTTATATCTGCAGGGCTGATGCAATGCATCCTCCCTGCATGCACAGTGAATGCTAGGCATCCGCTAGGCATCCACTAGGCTTCCGCTAGGCATCCGCTAGGCTTCTGCTGTGCATCCGCTTCATCCGCTCGGCATCCTCTGTGCATCCGCTTCATCCGCTCAGCATCCGCTCTGCATCCGCTCTTTCCATTCCGCGTCCACTTTGCTGTGGTCCCCCAGAAGCCTTGCGGATGTGCCATCTGCTCTCATCCGCTTCCATCCGCTAGGCTTCCGTGGAGCATCCACATTCCATCCGCCCTGTGTCCTCCCCCCATCCATTGCTTTCCGTGTTGTCCGCTCTGGTTATGCAAATTTTTGCCCCTTTTGAGAGTGGATAACAATGGATGGAACATTTTTCTTGTCCGCTGTGTCATTTTTACAAATGTTTTGCATCCATCGGCCAGTGTGACAGGGCCTTTAGTTTTCTTATGGAGGTTCATATTGTTTTCTGTAAACAGCATCTTTGCATCTCTTTGCAAAAACCAAAGAAAATTGATTATAGTTTTCATTACTTCGAAGATACCAACAAAGTAGTCCTCCATCTCAGAACCTCCTTAGAAGAACATATCCAGAATTGGGATTGGTCAGTATCAGTCTATTGTTAATACATGAGGAGGAAGCTTAATGAATGAATTAGAAAATCAGATCTGGAATTCCAGTAATTTTGCAATGCATTTGTATAAGATACTTAAGCCCGTGTCACAATGCACCAACGGATGGAAAGAGGATGTAAAACGGAGAGAAACACTTGCCATCTGTTGGTTAACACGATTCATCCGTTCTCTACTCACTGCAAACATTTTTCATCCTCTCTATCCGTCCAGCATCCGTCAAATGAGGTTCCATCCGCTCAAAACGTTTTGAGCTGCTCAAAACTTTTTGAGTGGAAAATGTATCCAATGCGTCCGTTCTGCATCCGCAACGCATATAGGGAACATCCATTCTACTTCCGTTGTCATCTGTTATACGTCCGCTATATCCGCTAGACATCTGCTGCGCATTCGCTCCAGTGGAAAATGGACTCCATTCCGCGTCCACTTTGCTGTGGTCCCCCAGAAGCCTTGCGGATGTGCCATCTGCTCTCATCCGCTTCCATCCGCTAGGCTTCCGTGGAGCATCCACATTCCATCCGCCCTGTGTCCTCCCCCCATCCGTTGCTAAAGTAAAATGGACACGGAATGGACGCGCAGCATTAGTAGCACGGATGGAGAAAGGATGAAAGTGGATGCAGCTTGCAAAGAAAGCATTTAAAAAGGGAAAAAGTGTTTACAGAGGGGACCTATTTCAAATATTTAGGATGTCGGCAAGATGCCTAGCGGATACAAAAGGACACCTAGTGGAAAACCTATATTGCCTATAAAAAGGGGGAGGAACTCACCTGGATCTCACTTTCAGTCCAGCAACCCTGCTGTGAAGACCTCTGCAGCCTTCATCTGGCACTTGCTCTTCCACAGCATCCATTGATGTCCAGCATGGATCGTAACACATCCTATTGGTAGCCACCATCGTTCTGCAACAGTGCGTAGCCATCTACAGGCTCTTTCAACTGTTCTACGGGAAGAAAAGGAGGCGGACAAGAAGTGTCTGTGTCCGAAGATGGATCGGGAGAAGAGCAGAGTATAGACTGTACAACATGCTGATGGTGGAGCTAAGGAACGAAAACCCTCGTGCAATCCAGAACTTCATGAGAATGCCTCCAGCCATGTTTGATGAAGTTGTGGAGCAGCTGAGACCCAGGTTGACCAAGCAGAGCATCAACTTCTGGCCCAGCCTGGACCCTGGGCTCAAGGTGGCATTGACTGGGTGCAACCTGGCTTCAGGGACCACCTACAGGAGCATGCAGTATGGCTAGAGGGTGGCACACAACAGCATCAGCATTGTGGTCAGAGAAGTGGTGCAGACTATCATCGAAGAATACCTGGAGGACCTCCTCCAGTGCCCCTCCACTGAAGAAGGATGGAAGAAAGTTGTAGAGCAGTGGTATCAGAAGTGGAATTTCCTCCACACCGTTGGAGCCATAGATGGCAAGCATGTGGCCTGCAAAGCTCCAGCCAAGTCGGGGTCCACTTATTTCAACTACAAGGGCTTCTTCAGCATCATCCTCTTCGCCATGGTCGATGATAACTACAAGTTTATGTACATCGATGCTTCAGGCAACAGGTCAGCTTCAGATGCCCAAGTATACAACGCAAGTGACCTCAAGGAGGGTCTGGAACGCAACCTCATCATGGGCTTCCCAGATCCAGACCCCCTGCCCAACGACACGCAAGATGTGCCCTACTTCATCGTGGGGGATGATGCCTTCTCCCTCAGAACCTACCTCATGAAGCCCTACACTTCCAGATGCCTCACCCATGAAGAGAGGATCTTCAACTACAGGCTGTCCAGGGCAAGGTGGGTGGTGGAGAACATCTTTGGCATCCTGGCCAACAGGTTCCAGGTACTTCTCACCACCATGCAGCATCGCCCAGAGACCGTGAGGAGGATCGTGGAAGCCTGCTGCATCCTGAACAATCTCATGCGCACCTGCTACCCAGTCTTGCAGAACAGGCTCGTGGACCTCTAACAAGGCAATGGGGACATGGAGCCTGGCGAATGGAGGCAAGGGCAAAACTGATAGACACTGAGGATGTGCAAGGCCCCAACAGAGCCTCATGTGAAGGGAAGAAGCAGCGCAACCTCCTGAGACACTGGTGCAACTCCCCAGCTGGAGCAGTGGAGTGGCAAGACAGGATGATAGATGATTAATGGATGCTTCCTTGAACCTGTCTCATCACACTGATGAGATTGGGCCATGTATGTTAAGTGGCCCTACAATGAACAGGGCATTTAAGAAAGAGTTGTGTTTATGTTGACATGTGTGGACCAATGATTACATTAATATTGATAATGAAGGGCACCTGGGAGGGTGGACCATACAGTCCCACTATGCTTGCACTGGAAGTTTATCTATCACAAAGCTATCTTAACCCATCCCAAAGGTATCCCATCCCATCCCACAGCTTTCCTTACCCATCCCAAGGGTATCCCTGTCCATCCCACTGCTATCTTAACCCATCACACAGGTATCCCTGCCCATCCCACTGCTATCTTAACCCATCCCACAAGCATGCAAAGGCTTAAACCATTTCTAAAAGTTTCCACCAAGACTTTATTAAAAAAAATAAATGAAGCAAGTGTGTGAAGCAAAGATAATCTTTATTAATAATAAGTTGTAAAAGAAAAATGACCCAAGTCAAGTGTCCAAAGCAAAAATAAAGTCAACAGGTAGCCACTCAGTCTCTGGCACTCTTCTTCGTCACTCGGAGCCATACCCAGTCTCACGGGTGAAGGGTCCAGGTGCTGTGGAGGTGGCTCCTGCTGGAGTGCTCATCTGAGGCACCACTGGGGTGCCTGCCCCTGAGTGGACAACAGGGGACGGTATGTTGAGGAAGCTCTCGGACAGCTGGTTAAGCCCTGTGATGTTGAGAGCCCCTTCCTCCATGCCATGGGGTGTCAGCCCAATACCGATGACAGATGTACTAAGGCCGGGCTTGGTTGTGTGGTGGATGTAGGAGCAGTGTAGTGGGGCTGTCTGGTCTGCAGCTGGGTGACGACTGGCGTCAATGGCTGGCGTGGCTGGCATCTGTGGCGTGGCTGGCATCGGTGACATCAGTGGCATCGGTGGCATCAGTGGCAGTGGTGGCGTCCAATGTACCTGTGCCTGGACTGGGAAAGGCTGTTGCCTGTGCTGCTGGAACTCCAGGTAGACGTAGCCTTGGAAGCGAAGGGCCTGTGGAAAGCCTTGGAAGGGCAGTGACATCACCTGTGGTGGAGGAGCAGGCCTGGACTGGGTCAGAGCAGGTTCATCTTGGTCTGGAGGTTTGTGGAGAAAATCGGTGATTCTGTCCTTCACCACCTGGTACTGGGGTTCCAACATGTTCATGAGGGTCTGGTTGACATAGGTGAGGAAGGGCTTATGGTTGGAGGATGGGGCGTCGGTGTTTACCAGCTGAGAGAGGAGATCTACGCTGCTCCTGATAGTGTCTCTTATCTCCAGCAGGACAGTGTTGCTCTACCCCTCTGGTTTGCCTCTCTGCCTTTCTGTGGAGATGGAGCTGGGGGTGGATGCGGGTTGGGCTGTGGTGGAAGTGCCGTCTCCTTTCTCCCACAGCGTCAGTGGGTCCTCCATGCACTCTGCCACGCGTACCACAGCTGTCAGCAGGTTCTCCGTCATGCCGCGCTCCACAGACACCTGCCTGGAGACAGGAGCTGACTCTCGGCTGGAAGAGGACTGGCTCTCAGAAGGCTGCCTGAGAGAGAGGATTGTGAGAGGGGCAGCTCCTCGGTGGTGGATCTCACCCTTCAAGAAGCTGCACTTGGCCATCACGTAGGTCTCTCTGTCCGTCAGCTTGACCGTGGCCTGGCCAGATTTCTTGAGGTGCAGCTTCCCGTACCAGGTGTGCATGTGCTTCCACCAGTTGAGGAGCACCTCCGAAGTGTAGCCCAGGCTCTCCACCTTCTCTCTCCAAGCAGCCTGCTTCCTTTTGGTGTCTCGATAGAGCCTGTGTCCCTTCCGCCATAGATACTCATTCTCCCTCAACCACTCCAGCGCCTCCTCCTCATGTTCCTCTTCTATGGTGTATTGCCTCTTCTCCCATTCACGCATCTACCTCTTCCTCCCTTTGGCAGGGCCATATGGGCCCTCATCAGAGGGGCTTCGATGTTGTAGGGGCTGCTCCTCCACACCACCACCACCACCAGCAACAACAACAGTAGCAGCAAAAGCAGGACCAGCAGGACCAGTAGAGCAGCAGCAGCAGCAGCAGCAGCAGCACCAGCAGAACCAGGAATAGAACCAGGAGCACCAGCAGGATCAGGAGCATGAGCAGGACCAGGAGCACCAGCAGGACTAGGAGCACCAGCAGGATCAGCAGGACCAGGAACAGCCCCAGCAGAGTAAGCACCAGCAGAAGCACCAGCACCAGGAGCAGTTCCATCAGAGTAAGCACCAGCAGAAGCACCAGCACCAGGAGCAGTGCCAGCAGAGTAAGCCTCAGCAGAACCCCCAGCACCAGGAGCAGTGCCAGCAGAGTAAGCACCAGCCGAAGCTCCACCACCAGAAGCAGCGTCAGCAGAAGCACCACCTCCAGAAGCAGCATCAGCAGAAGCCCCAGCACCAGAAGATCGAGGCCGGGCAGCAGAAGCCCCAGCAGAAGCAGAGTGAGGGCCAGGGGGTGGGAAGGTGGCCCTGTCCCTCTTTGCCAGGACTGGCAACAGATTGCAGAGGCTTCCATTTCTTCCCCATGGTTGTTGGGTTGCTGGCTGGCTGGCTGGCTGGCTGGCTGACTGGCTGTCTGGCTGGTAAGCTGTGTCTGGAAGCAGGTCTTTCCTCTGAATAGTGACCTGCTTGGGAGCTTCTTCTCTTTATATCCATGGGGCTGTTGCAATGCATCCTCCCCGCATGCGCAGTGAATGCTAGTCTTCCGCTAGGCTTCTGCTCTGCATCCGCTTCATCCGCTGTGTATCTGCTGTGCATCCGCTTCATCCGCTCTGCATCCACTCTGCATCCGCTCTTTCCGTTCCGCGTCCGCTTTGCTGTGCTTCCCTGGAAGCCTTGCGGATATGCCATCTGCTCCCATCCACCTCCATCCACTAGGCTTCCGTGGAGCATCCACTTTCCATCCTCTCTACGTCCTCCCCCCGTCCATTCCTTTCCGTGTTGTCCGCTCTGGTTATGCAAATTCGGGGCACTTTTGAGAGCGGATAACAACAGATGGAACATTTTTCTCGTCCGCGGTGTCCTTTTTACAAACGTTTTGCATCTGTCGGCCAGTGTGACAGGGCTTTTAATGTCTTTGTTATAGTTTCTTCTGTTCTATACAATGATCATTC
>BLBF01015887.1:0-13179 GCA_015471245.1 Laticauda colubrina
ATATATATATATATATATATATATATATATATATACACATTCAAATCTATGCAGATATACGCCAAATTCACATGCAGCTTAACTGTTGTAGAACTCAGCACTTTGAAGGACAATTGGCTCCACTAATGGTTAACTCTAAACAAAAACATGAGAGACAAGCTGCAAAAACATGAGAGACAAGCTCCCTCTCTCTCTCCATCTCCCTCTCTCTCTCCTTCCTTCCTCTCATCCTCTAAAGTAAACAGTAGTTAAGAAAAAAAACACTATACAAATAGTGTATAAATACAAACACAATACAAACATGTTTGACATATTTCTAGGGATAATTTGAATCAGTTTGTTCCCTTACTGGAAAAAAAAATCAGAAAAAGGTATATTTTTAGCTGAAGTTATGACAACTATGGGAAGGGGAGGGAAGGGAAGGGAAAGAAAAAGAGGGAAGGGAAGAAAGGAAAGGAAAAAGAGGGAAGGGAAGTTAAGGGAAAAGAGGGAAGGGTGGAAAAGAGAAGGGAGAATACATCATGAGGAAAAGTGGAAGATATATTATATTCCCCCACTTTCTCTCTCCTAAAGCACATCTCTTAATCTTGATCAGGGAAATTTCATTAATAATCTATAACAAGACAGAAAACAGGATTACACCTTTTATTGGAATCATTCTTATACAGTTGGGTATTTTCCGTTTCCCTGATGAGACAGTTGTCTCTTTAAAGAACGGCCAACACATTAAAGGTTCAGGAATATAAAACAAAAAACAAAAGAGCTTTAGGTGTTTTATGGAAACTCCTTAGAAGCCTCTCACTGAATCATCTGGATCTCATTGTGGGGGGAGGGGTGTCCCAACCAGATTATTCTTATTGTCATATGAGGAAGAAGCTTCTGTCATAGTCCGTGTTGCAGAGATTTCAAGTCACAAGGTGGTCTTTCAGTGATCACTTATATATAGGCTCTGTATTTCAAGGCCTTTGGGATGAAGACAAAACCCAACTTTCTGGATCCCAGCATTCAGCAGTGTACTTAGTACAAATCCTGTCATTTCCATGAAGAGGTCTCCTGCCCACATTTCATCCACACATCTTCTTCCTTGCAAAGTTGATTTTGTTTTGAACAGTTTTCCTTCAGAAGTTGTGAGAGCTTCATCCCTAGAATCTTTCAAGAAGAGACTGGACTGCCCTCTGTCAGAAATGGGCAGGGGGAGTTGGACTAGATAACCTACAAGGTCCCTTCCAACTCTGTTGATCTGTTATGAAATCTTTTTTCAGCCCAGCACAGAAGTTTGAGCTTTGATCCGGATGAGCTAAAGTGACAGGGAAAATTTCATCCTTCTGATCTTATTTATTTTATTTATTTTATTTATCAATCGCTTACAAAATACTAGGTGTAAGTACAAACATGAGTAAGAATACAGGAAATAGATATGAATAAATGGGGACAACAGAAGAGGTATGGTAGGCACAATGGTGCACATATGCACAGCCCTTACAGACCTCTTAGGAATGGGGTGAGGTCAATAGTGGTTAGTTTGGGGTTAAAGGAGTGGGGGTTAGAGGATGTAACAACAGAGTCAGGTAGTGCATTCTAGGCATTGACCACTCTGTTGCTGAAGTCATACTTTCTGCAATCAAATTTGGAGTGGTTTATGTTGAGTTTGTATCTGTTGTGTGCTCTTCTATTGTTGCGGTTGAAGCTGAAGTAGTCATTGACTGGAAGGACATTGTAGCAGATAATTTTGTGTACTATGCTTGTCCAACTATAGGCGGCATAGTTCAAGGTTGTCCAAGCCCAAAATTGCAAGCCTAGTGATATAGGTATCTTGATGCAACCAGCATTATTATTTCTGAAGAGTTGCAGCAAAGCATTACACATAGGTGAAACTTAAGGCCATGTCACACTGCCCAACGGATGCAAAAAGGACACAACGGACAAGCAAAATGTTCCATCCGTTGTTATCCACTCTCAAAAGGGGCAAAAATTTGCATAAGCAGAGCGGATAACACGGAAAGGAACGGACGTGGGGAGGACACAGAGCGGATGTATAGAGGATGCAGAGCGGATGTATAGAGGATGCGTAGAGGATGCATAGAGGATGCAGAGCGGATGCATAGAGGATGCAGAGAGGATGCAGAGCAGATGCGTAGAGGATTCAGAGTGGATGCAGAGTGGATGCAGAGCGGATGCAGAGCGGATGCAGAGCGGATGAGCTGCATCCACTTTCATCCTTTCTCCATCCATGCTACTAACGCTGCACGTCCGTTCTGCTTCCTCCCTGCGTCCGTTTACCGCTGGAACGGATTTGAGTTGTGCAGATGCACAGCGGATGCCTAGCAGATATAGCAGATGCGTAATGGATGCAGAACGGATGTCCCCCATATGCCTAGAGGATGCAGAATGGATGCATTGGATACATTTTCCGCTCAAAAGTTTTGGGCAGCTCAAAACTTTCTGAGCGGATGAAACGTCAATAAACGGATGCTGGACGGATAGAGAGGAAGCAAAATGGAGGCAGTGAGTACATCGCGTTAACCAACGGATGGCAAGCTTTTTTGTCCGTTTTACATCCTCTTTGCATCCGTTGGTGCAGTGTGACATGGGCTTTAGTTGAAAATTGGATGAGGCAGGGGAATTCAAACATTCTTCCAATAGAAGACAGAGCTGGCTTGGGGATTAGGGACTGGAACAGCCTCAGTGAAATTGATCAAAAGTATTTCTATCCTCCTTGTAGTATTTTCCTTCTTTCACTTTGACCTTCTAAATCTGGTTTCAAAACCATTCCCAGAAGGAGCCAAATTATTCCCTATTCTGATGAGCATTCCAGCTTCTCCCTTTTTTTTCATCTCCCCTCTTTAAAACTCTTGGCTTACAGTGTACGTTATCTTCTAATTATGAGCAACCTTTCTAAAACCTGTAAACATGGTGGCAATCTGGTCTTTTTTTACTCAAGTGCGTATTTTGAAACAATACCACAATCCCGAAGTTATAAGTGTGTTTTATTAAGCCCTACACCATGACAACCAATCCTACCAACCAAAGTCCAATCTGATTTTGAAGAGGGAGGGGAAGAGTGGCATGCAAATTTGCAGATTTTATGGTTTGCCAGCTCATGACAAGCAAACAGTATGGAAAACTGTGTGGGGAAAAAAATATCAAAAGATCTTTCTGTGTTTTGATTTAGAGTTTGGAGACAAATCATTGGGAACTGAACAAAATCCTCCAAGTGTTGTTTTGTAAGGCTCGAGAAAAAGGTGCAATATTTGAGAATATGAACCACAGAGCTAAGCTCAAAAAATATCTTAAGACCTGGAAATAAAAGGAAATTGAACCATGGAGCTGCAGGAAGTGAAGCGAAGAAGGGAAAATCAATCAGATTTTGTTCCTAATGTATGTTAATTGTAGACAAGGCAAGCCAATTGAAGAAGGTCTCCAGCTGAGCATCACTCTTGGGGACTTCATAAATGCATCCGGGCCATTTTCTTGGAAAATGGGGATTTTTAAAAAAAAAAAAAAACTAACAGAAATTGGCTGCATAATTTAAGATATGCAAAACTGCTGACTGAGAAAGCACAAAGTAAGCCACGATGCAAAGAATGCAGTATCTGTTCTGCAAATATGAACTCAAAACACGAGGTTCAAACATTGCAAAAAAGTTCCGCTCGCTTACCAAGAATGGAAATGATGAATAGTAAAATATGCATTTTGTCACTGCAAAGGTTTTTGACCAGGTGACTTTACATTTTATCCTAGGACTTATCTTTTGGTAAATAGTGAATTGAATTTATTTAATAATGAACAGAAGGACTAGGAGTGATATGATCGCTGACTTCAAGTACTTTGAGGGGCTGTTACAGAGAAAAAGAGGTCAAGCCATTCTCCAAAGCACTGATGGCAGGAAAAGAAATAATGGTGGAAGATCATTAAAGTAGAATAGAGTAGAGTAGAGTAGAGTAGAGTAGAGTAGAGTAGAGTAGAATAGAATAGAATAGAATAGAATAGAATAGAATAGAATAGAATAGAATAGAATAGAATAGAATAGAATAGAATAGAATAGAATAACAGAGTTGGAAAGGACCTTGGAGGTCTTGTATTCCAACTCCTTGCTCGTTCAGGGGATCTACACCATTCTAGAAAAAATGGCTGTCCAGTCTCTTCTTAAAAGCCTCCATTGATGGAGCATCTACAACTTCTGGAGGCAAATTGTTATTTTTCTCACTTTCAGGAAATTCCTCTTTAGCTCCAGGTTGCTTCTCTCCTTGTCCTGTCTTCAGGTGCTTTGGAGAATAGCTTGACTCCCTCTTCTTTGTGGCAGCCCCTGAGATATTAGAAGACTGCTATCATGTCACCCCCTAGTCCTTCTTTTCATCAAACTAGACATACCCAATTCCAGCAAAAAGACTAAAGAGCAATGGTTCAGTTAATGGTTCAGTTAATCAATGGAACGGCTTCCCTCTGGAAGTTGTGGATGCACCATCACTGGAGGTTTTCAAGAAGAGATTGGACAGCCATTTGTTCAGAATGGTATAGGGCCTCCTGCTTGAGCAGGAGGTTGGATTAGAAGACCTCCAAGTCCTTTCCAGCTCCATTCTGTATGTATGTAGAATCAGCTGCTCAAGTAGGAGACCTTCCTGCCCTGTTATTCTATGTTCTATGGTCGATAATATCACTGAAATCTGTATTATTCAGGAGGACAGACAAATAGGTTGCAAACATTTAATATTCCTTTTCTTTGCCCCAAAATTAGTCTTTAGGATGATCCAATGAAGCTGACAGACTTGAGAGCTTATGATCACCTTTGGTTTAAGTACATGTTAAAAATTATATAATCAGAGATCGAAAGGCCTGCTTTGGTCTTAATGGTTAAATAAATTTCTAGATCCAGAGAAATGATGTGCTTGAATATAGTAAGTTAAGTTTAATAATGTAAGTAACCACACAGATCACATCATATAACATAATGAAAAAATAATAAAAACAGTAGTATAGTAAGATTGAAGATGAAATAATGAAAAAAGAGTATTAGATGTAAGAAGGTTACAGCAATCATTTAAATATGGTAACAAATATTTTGACAGATTAGCTGGAGATTTTAAGAACCATAATGTGACCCCTTAGGATAAAATCATTAAGAAACACTGTATTGTTTAATTCTGTAAGACAAGTGAACCATTCCTAACAGTTGTTCCTCAGTAGAAATCTAATCAGATTCAGTAACTAGAAAAATAAAGCTGCATTTGATTTGGCTATTCCTAAATCACCATAGAAATGTTGGTTAGGTGAGGGGAAAATACATAAGAATGGGAGAAATAGTTTTGCAATGGTTTTTGGCCAAGAATATGTCAATTTATACATATCACAAATATAACTGTTTTTCTCCATCCTGAAAGCTGAAGTTTTTCTCTCTCTCATGTCAACTGTAATAAAATTCCTCTCTGTCATTATAAGGGATTCAGCATTTCTTTCTTCCTTTTTTAAAGTATATTCCAGCATTCTAAAATAAGATTTCAATTTATGCCTCGAAGATAAATATATATGTCATTGGGATGAAACTGCAAAAATGAATTGACATAAAGTGCTATAATTAGCCAAAGTTATCAACATACCAAAGCCTTAATGTGAGAATCAATTGGACGGGGAGAGATTGTAAGTAACATCTGCTGTTTTTAGGCTACAACATTACAAACAGCCCCACACCAGGAAGGTCAAAAAAGTCAATGTATCAGCTGCCCTGCAGTCTTTCCCAACCCTTCACTCCTCTTGGCTGTCATAGCAGATAGTTTGCTATCAAATTCTATTATATCCCAAAGATGTAGTAAAACTCATGCTTTTATTTCATACTTGTCTTATAAATCTAGCAAGCCTAACCTGCAAAACCAATTTTACAACGTATTTCATGCCATGTAAAATTGAACATATACTTGGACAAGGTTGCCTTCTCACCACAATAGTCGGATAATGGGGACAAAACAAATATAAGCAGTTTAGAGGCAAATGGTTTTCAATCAAAACATAATTTGATTTCCAAGAGAGATGGATCCTAAGAACTGTTCAGTGGAGGAGTGTTACTGTCGGTTAAAATCTCTGCTGTAGCTTTGCCTAGCTTGAACATTATTTTCTGATTATTATTTTTTTTTGCCAATATGTAAGACAGAGCATTAACTTGTTGAGATTTGAAATTGTCATTTGTTTGGACTTCCGGTTTGAGTTTCTACAGGCAACAGACTGAAACCATGTCTCTGTGTGGTTTCAATCCATGCTCGCCAGTGGAGCGCCCCGAGCCGGCTGGTTTCGGGGCTAAGTCACCCCATAGAGGTGGTGAAGAAGGGGTAGACTGCCTGCAGGGTTAAGGAGAGCCGCATCTCTCCTCCCCACTGACCATTACTCCCTTTCCCAAAGGCGGTTGTAGCAGTGGTCAGAAATGGCCACCACAAAGAAGAACTTGACCAGAAAAGAATGTGCAGGAGGAAGATAAGAAGAGAAAGTTTTGGTTGACCGGGTCAAACAGCAAAAGCAACAAATAAGATACCCTGGAATTGAAACTGAAAATCAATAACATTGTTCCCTAAGAAGATTTTTAAGCTGCAAAGGAGAGAGAAAAGGGAAAAGATTTGGGTTTTTTTCTCCTTTTCTAATACTGACAGCTAAGAGACTTAAGCAAGAAATTGGGGAAAAAATCCATTTTGACATTAATAGGCATTTGATGCTGAAAATAACAAATCAAAGGGATAATAAAGATTTCTGGATAATTAAAAGCTTTTGAAAACAGGAAAGGAGAGGAAAAGAATAAAAGGGCAGGATCTGGAAGGGAGGAGACTGCCTGGAATGAAAAAGAACTTACAGCAAAATCTCAACAAGACTTCCAAAAGATACATCTTAACTGAAACATTGCAACAAAATAATAAAACCCCAAGAAGAGAAAGTGAAAAAAGAAATAAGAAGAAACAGCTTGGGACTATTTGGATTACTTGGTGACCTCTGGATTCTTGGTTATTGTATTTGAATGACTAAAATCAATCAGGTGGTTGTTTAAAACTGTTTAAAATGGCTCCATTTTTAGAAGAACTGAAAATGGAACTTAAAAAGTACAAAGAAGATGCACAAGAAGGGAGAGGTTCTTTTGGCTTCGTATTTCAGTTCTTAGAAATGGAGATTTGGAACTATGAGAAACAGCAAGAAATGCCTGCAGAACAAGAAGATTGCAACAAAGAAGAAGCCATTTTAATGAACAAGTAATCTTAGGTGGGGGGAAAAAAGGAAAGGGGGGAAAGAGAATGGAAAGTTTAAGATTGGGAAAAACAACCCCAAAAAAGAATAGAATGAAAAATAAGTATAAAATCAGAAAGCAACAAAAGAAAGAAATGAAGAAGAGAGAATAAGAAGTAGATAGACAAGGGGGTAAAAAGGGGAGGGAGAAGATGAGACGGAAGAAAGAAAGGTAAATAAGTTATAAAGGACAGAAACAAAATATAGAGAAACAGGGCCTATTTAGAGATAATGGGTGAAAATCTAATGGAAAAAGGGATTCTGCAAAGGTACATAAGATAGTATTGTTATATTAGAAGTAGAAATAATTTCAGAAAATATAAAACAATGTATGATTAAAATGTTTGATAAAATAGCTATCATAACTCAGTGGAATGCTTGTCAATAAATAAATGTAACAAAATGAATATTTAATGATTTATAAAACATATGTGAAGAGAAATAAAGAAAAAATTAATTATGGAGATTATATGTGTCTTTAGGGAAGTATTGAAAAGAAATGTTAAAGATGTTAAGGTTTTAATAATTATTAATGATAAAACGGAATTGGAATGGAATGAGGGTTTACCTTAACAACTTTAAGATGCATGGACTTCAAATCCCAGAATTCTCCAGCTAGCATGCTGAGAAACATTGGTTTGGTCCTTGGAGAGACTGAGTAGATATCCATTTTCAGATCTGATATTTTTTAAAATAAAATGTCATACTCTTATGTTACTTTCCTTTTTCCTCCATATTGTACTGAACCTATTGTTAATATCTCCAGTTAATTCCAGCTGTCTATGTTCATCTTTTCCTTTCCTTCATTTCCAACTTCTACTTTTTCTAAGTATTTTTTTTCAATCTTTCTTTTCTAAAACTGGGTCACTTCTAGTTTCACTTGTATTCCATCACTATCCATTGATCAACTAGCCCAGAGGTCTCCAAACTTGGCAACTTTAAAGCTTGTGGACTTCAACTCCCAGAATTTGAATTCTGGGAGTTGAAGTCCACAATCCTTAAAGTTGCCAAGTTTGAGGACCCCTGAACTAGCACCACGGGATATGCCCTTAAGATGAGTGGCCAGACACTATGCCATGATAAATGAAGAAACAGAGAAACAAACATACTTACAGCACTGGGGACTCAGATCTTCTTGCCAAATCAAGTTGATTTCTCAGTCTTTCCTGTGAATGAGTCAAATGAATTTTATTCTTCCTGAATTCCTAACCCTAACCCTAAGTTGTGTTAACAGAGAGATACAATCAGGATCAAATTAGGTACTAATACCACTCTATAAAGCCTTAGTAAGACCACACCTAGAGTACTGCATCCAATTTTGGTCACCACACTATGAAAAAGATGTTGAGACTCTAGAAAAAGCACAGAGAAGAGCAACCAAGAGGATTTGGGAACTGGAAGCTCAAACATATGATGAAGAACAGTTACAGGAACCAGGCATGGTTAATCTAGTGAAAATAAGGATCAGGGGAGGCATGATAGCAGTCTTCCAGTATTGGAGGGGTTGCCGCAGAGTGGAGGAGGGGATCAAGCTGTTTTCCAAAGCACCGAAGGCCAGACAAGGAATAATGGATGGAAACTGACCAAGGAGAGATTCAACCTAGAAATAAGGAGAAATTTTCTGATGGTGAGAACAATCAACCCATGCCTTCAGAAGTTGTGGGAGATTCATTGCTGAAGGCTTTCAAGAAGAGACTGGACACCCATCTGTCAGAATTGGTGTAGGGCCTCCTGTTTGGGTGGGGGGGTTGAACTAGATGACCTACAAGGCCCCTTCCAACTCTGTTAATCTGTCATATGTATGCATGTATGTATGTACATATTCATTCATTCATTCATTCATTCATTCATTCATTCATTCATTCATTCATTTATTTGTTATGCCATGCTTCTCCCCTACAAGTGGACTTGATGACTCAGGATGGTTTCTATAGCTGAAATTTTCTGATCTCATAAACTGAAACAATTTTGATCAGGGTCAACTTGCACACTCCATGTTGGGCAGCAGAAGCAACCACCATGACAAGGTTTTAACACAGTTTACGCCAACTATTAACGACGAACATTACTTATTTTTTTCTCTCTCCCATTAAAGCCAACATCTTTAACACATTCTTTGGCTCAGTATTTGTAAAAAGCATTGGATAAAGCCCAGTACTTCCTAGTCAAACCATAGACAACTACAATGATCTAATACATATCGATTTTACAGAAGACAATGTTGAAAAAGCACTATGCAAACTAAAACCATCTCTATCTATTGGACCAGATTGAATATGTGCCTACTTCTTAAAAAAGCTATCCACTGCCATAGCCAAACCTCTAAGCATAATCTTTGAAAAATCTTACAGGACCAGCTCCTTGCCAAACTATAGTCACAAGCCACGGTCATCCCCATCTTCAAAAAAGGAGACCCCAGCCTAGTTGAAAATTACAGACCAATCTCCTTATGCTGAGTCACCTGTAAAGTCATGGAATCAATTATTAACCAATCTGTTATCCTCCATTTAGAGACAAACAACCTACTATCTAATAAACAATTTGGTTTCAGAAAAAAATCTATCCTGTAACCTGCACCCCTTACACTGCAAAAACATATGGACAACACAACTTGATCAGGACAAAACAATAGACATCTCTAAAGCCTTTGATTCAGTGCTACACAACAAATTACTCCTAAAACTAAAATCTTACATTATCTCTGGACACCTGCATAACTGGATAGAAACATTCCTGTCAAACAGACAACAAATGGTCAAAATCGGGAGCGTCCTATCAAATTCTGTATCTGTCAACAGTGGTGTCCCCCAAGACAGTGTTCTAGGACCAACTCTCTTCATACTCTACATAAATGATCTCTGTGGTCATATTAAGAGCAACTGCATTCTCTTTGTTGATGATGTAAAGCTATACAACACCATAGACAATACTGCTACTCTTCAAAAAGATCTCAACTATGTATCAGAAAGGTCAAACAAATGGCAACTTCAAATCTCAACAAACAAATGCTGTGTCTTACATATTGGCAAAAAAAAAATCAGAAAATAAAATACAGGCTGAATAGTCAAGACCTTGTTGATGATCCAAGCTCTGTAAAGGACCTTGGAGTACTCATCTCTAATGATCTAAGTGCTAGAGCTCACTGTAACTACATAGCCAAAAAGGCATTAAGAGTTGTTAATCTAATCTTACATAGCTTTTTCTCTGATAATATTACACTACTAACTAGAGCATACAAAACATTTGCTAGACCAATACTCGAATACAGCTCATCAATCTGGAACCCACATTACATTTCTGATATTATTAACACAGTTGGGAAAGTCCAGAAATATTTCACAAAAAGAGTTCTCAACTCCTCTACTCGTTGTAGAATACCTTATGCCACCAGACTTGAAATTCTAGACCTAGAAAACCTTGAATTACGCCATCTTCGGTCTGATCTTAGTATGGTATATAAAATCATACATTGCAATGATTTACCTGTCAATGAATACTTCAGCTTTAATCATAACAGCACAAGAGTACACATCAGATACAAACTCAAGGTAAACCGCATCAAACTTGATTGCAGGAAATACGACTTCAGCAACAGAGTGGTCAATGTCTCGAATACTCTTCCTGACTCTGTGGTTTCTTCTCCAAACCCCAAAAACTTTAACCTTGGACTGTCTACTATTGACCTCACCCCTTTCCTAAGGGGTTTGAAGGGGGTGTGCATAAGTGTACCAACGTGCCTACTTGGATTCATAACTATGTGTATACTTATATCTATTATCTTGTAAGCGATTGACAAATCAAAATAAATAAATAAATAAAAAATCTCTTCGGTTTTCATATATCTTCCCTTGTTTATTCTACTTTTATTTACATGCCTCCTTAGAAGAATTGTGCATGATATTGTCCTGGGTACTTTTTGCAACCTTTCCATTCCAGACTAAAGGGCAGGCTTTAATTAATGGGAATGTGAAGAAAAGAATGATGATTAAATTATGACCTTTTACAGGACAGGGGATTTTCATATCACAAAGGAATGCAGGCTGATACATTGTGATAAATTAGACCTTTTGTGCTTTGAAATTAATTTTGATAGAGTCATTATTAACTCCCATATATCTGGGTGCCCTGCAATAAACCACTGCCAGTTGTTCCAGGGTGGAGATGTTTTTTTTTATTAAGGGTTAGAGAATTCAATTTTGCAAAACTGATTTAGATTTCTCATAAATATAATTAACTCACTTCCTCACTAAAACTTGACTCGTGAGTCCTATCCAAGGGCAACTAGTAACACCAGGACAGACCAAAACCATCCTTTCCTTTCAAGTGAAGGAAGATAGAATAGAATAATAGAGTTGGAAGGGATCTTGGAGGTCTTTTAGTCCAACCCCCTGCCTAGGCAGGAAATCCTACACCACTTGTGACAAATGGTTAAACAACATCTTTTGAAAAACTTCCAATGTTGGAGCATTCACAACTCCTGGAGGCAAGTTGTTCCACTGGTTAATTGTTCTAACTGTCAGGAAAATCTCCTTAGTTCTAGGTTGAATTTCTCCTTGGTTAGTTTCCACCCATTTTGCTTCTTGCTTTGCCTTCAGGTGCTTTGGAGAATAGTTTGATTCCCTCTTCTTTGTGGCAACCACTTAGAAACTGATAGATTGCAATCTTGTCCTTCTTTTTGTTAAACCAGATATGCCCAGTTCCTGCAACTGTTTTTCATATGTTTTAGCCTCCAGTCCCCCAGTCCTCTTTGTTGCTCTTCTCTGCACCCTTTCTAGAGTCTCAACCTCTTTTTTACATTGTGGCGACCAAAACTGAATGCAGTTTTCCAAGCGTGGCCTTATTCAGACCTTATCAAGAGGTATTAACATTTGTTAATATGTTCTGTTAACAAATTAATATAAACTGTTCATATATGATGTTCTGAATTTTTTTTTTATCTGTTCCATCCAATAACCTGATTTAAGTTTTCCAGTTTCTTTGAAACACTGAACAATTATTTGGGCAAATAAATAAAGATTGCCATGTCCAACCTTTGGTTTCCTGGTGACGTTTCTGCCCAGAATGATGCTTTCCATAGCAAAACAAGGCCACAGTCGGGGGGGGGGGGGAGAAATGCATCAGGGAGCAATTATTTGGTTCACTTTCTCTGTCTTAGCCTTGCTATCTCCTTAATGCAGGTGAAAAGTTGTCCTACGGAGAGGATAATAGCAGGAAAGCACTATGGCTAATGACTTTGGTGAGCCACAGAGATATTCTTTCGATTAACACAATAGGTTCGTGGTGTAAAGTTTCTGTTTTCCTCCCTGAGAGAAAATCAGCAAAGGAAGCAAAATGCTACCCCATTATCCTCATGCACAATGTAGAGGCCTGGATATTCCCTACCAGATAGTCCATTACACCTTTGATAATTTAGGGGCATGGGGGGATGCGCTTATCTGCAGATATATATTTTCTCCTGGGTTTCTGAGCTGCCCAACACTTTGAATTAGATGCAGGAATGGCCAGTTTCTTTGTCTGACATTGAAGGATTCTATATACGATGGTCTTATTACATCAACATAATGTAAGAAACAGAACAACAACATAACAGAGTTGGAAGGGACCTTGGAGGTCTTCTAGTCCAATTCTCTGTTCAAGCAGGAGATGATCCTATAGTGTTTCAGGCAAATGGTTGTCTAATCTCTCCTTAAAACCTAGTCCTAGGTTGTTTCTGTCCTTGATTACTTTCCATTCCCTTCTTTCTTGTCCTGCCTTCAGGGTTATCCTGATCCAAGAGGGCACCGCTTATGTTCTTAGGCTTACATCCTTAGGAATTGAAAGAGAAGTATCACACTGCCTTCCTTCCTTCCTTCCTTCCTTCCTTCCTTCCTTCCTTCCTTCCTTCCTTCCTTCCTTCCTTCCTTCCTCCCTCCCTCCCTCCCTCCC
>BLBF01015897.1:0-33016 GCA_015471245.1 Laticauda colubrina
TTTTTTTTTTTACTGTAGCCACACAGACTTCTTTTTGTTGCCTTGCATGCTGACCTGCGCCTGTGCATACATTACAATTTCCCAGCCCCTTACAGATTCCAGGATGGCCACTCATTGCGGCCCAGATGCGGCCCATGGCCCTTGAGTTTGACACTCCTGAGTTGTCTTGTTTTGTGGCTTTCAACAGTTTTGAAAGACACTGCAGTTCAAAAACTGTAAAGATCACTGAGGTACAGAGTTGAATATTTAACAGAGAGATCCTGCTGTAAAAGGAAACAGCCAAGGGGAAAGAGACAGTAAGAACCAGATGGAGTTAAAGAAGCATCTTGGTATTGTTCTGCTCAATTTGATCTTCTTTATCATTATTTCCATGTCAAATAAAAGACTCTCCTCTTACTTCTGCTGGAATTTGGGCAAACTCTGGAGACAGTGGAGGATTGGAAACCTATCCTGCTGTGGCCATGGGTTTGCAAAATGATTTATTGATTGGACATGACTTATTGATTGAACAAGTGTGTCATTGTATTTAGTTATTTGAGATTCAGCAAAGCTAATGAAATCCTTCTTTTTCTTTGTGAGTTGATTTTGTTAGTGATTTTTAATCACAAAGAACAGTTTGCAAAGATAAACCTGATCTAAACAAACAAATGAAGTCTGTAGCTGCATTCTAATGGTTGTCAAAAAAGTTCTATTGCTTCCTACTTCTTCAGCTTCCAGATGCACCTCTTATTTACATTCAAAGCACGGCAAATATTGTACTGAGCTGTTTGTCAGATGTTTATTAAGTGCCAAATGTGTTTTGCAAAGCTGCTATTATTACTATAACTCATAACTGAAATTGCAAATCTGCCATCAAGCTGTTCTAGAAAATAAAGCAAAAAAGTAATTGCAGGGATGTTAGTAGTGTGGAGGAATCACATATTCTCTTGCACCAACATATGTTTCTTCTTTTTAAGGCTTGCATTGAAAACCAAAGCTCATAGAAACTCTAAAGCTTTTCATGCTTTTCAAACTAAGTTTAATGGTTCCAATTTCCATATAAATATTTAGAAGATCATGGCTCTGATCTCTATGAAAAGCAAAACTTGAATAACTCAGTATAACTATTTAAATGCAAGTGACATATGCAAGTCCTATTACCAATAATCTAACAAGTTTGGAACATATTAAAAAAGTCCCCCAAAGCCTTGAGTGAGGCCACAATAACTCCAAATTTAGCTTTAAATTATTGTTTTTGTGTAGAAAGAAGGGAAACATGATCCAATACAGAATAATCATATTTTTTGGCATTTAATTAAACTGAATTGAAAGTATATTAAATAACCACCCTGCTACTTATCTCAGCTTACCATGCTTTTGGGGAGTAGTGCCCCAGAGATGCCATTCATGAAGCCTGGGACAGCACTCAATAAAAGAATAATTCATAGGACAAACAAACATAGGACAAACAAATTCATAGTCTCTTCTCTTTTACTTTCTGTTCCCTTTGAATTACATGCTGCTGATGTATTTAAGAGAGACCAGACTTTTAAAAAAGATTACATCATACCTGAATCTAGAAAGATGGTTCCATTCAAATTGGCATTATGATTGAATACATTCAGATTTCTTCAGATACAGCAACAGAGTGCTGCTGTCTTTGCTCTTATTATTAAATTGGACTAAATCTTCCATCGTCTTATAATATTGCTACTCCTGTTTTTTACACCTCAGGCAGCTGCTGCCTTGCCAAAAGAGAATTTTTTTTATTTTGCAATGTGACAATAATTCAAAGTAGCAGTAAAGTCTTAATTAATGGGTTGAAATGGAATGAGTTCTTTAACAATCCTTAGATTTCCCTGGCTGAATTGTCAGCTTTTTTTTTTTTAAGAATTGCACAAATCCTTAATTTGCATTAATAGCTGAGGACAGACTTGTGTAACGATTAGAAAAATGTGTTTTAATTTTAAAAACCACAGAATAGCCCTCCTTTGTGAAACTTTTTGTACCATTTTTAAAGGAAAAAAGAATATATCCAAATAATCTACAGACTTAAAATGATAGCACAAGTCATTTTCCTTTGGTAATAAATTCAATGGAACTTACAACTAACAAAAACATATCATATTGTTTCTTTATAATGTTATGTTTGTTTTTGACAGTACAAGGACAATTGTTTTTAAAAAAATCCAAAAAATTGCAGTGGTTTCACACTTAAACTGATTCTTATTTATTTTGTTTATTTGTTTATTTGTCAAGCATATATGAGAAAACAAGTATAAGTATGAACATAACATATAAATATATAAGTATAAACCAGTATATACATAATAAATGAGTATAAATAAATGGATAAATGGGAACAGTAGTATAGGGACAGTAGGCACACTGGTGTGCTTACAGGCCTTTTAGGAATGGAGTGAGGTCCATAGTAGACAGTTTAAGGATACAGTTTTGGGGGTTTGAGGATGTAACAACAGAGTCAGATAGTGAGTTCCAGGCATTGACCATTCTGTTGCTGAAGTCGTATTTTCTACAATTGAGTTTGAAGTGGTTTACTTTGAATTTGTATCTATTGTTTGCCCATGTATTATTGTGGTTGAAGCTGAAGTAGTCATTGACAGGTAGAACATTGTAGCAGATAATTTTGTGTACTAAACATAGATCAGATCATAGGCAGTGCAGTTCAAGGTTATCCAGGTCCAAATTTTCAAGCATGGTAGCATAAGGTATGTTCTCTATAATTTCTCTTTGAATAATGTATTCTATTACCCGAGAGACAACTTTAATATAGGTCATTGTCCATTTTCCCAGTTGGGTTCTTAGTCACAGAAACGATCAGGATGAGTTTGGGCCAATTATGCTCATTCAGCACAATATTTTTGTTATGAGGGAAATAGTTGGAGATACTATTGGAGTATCTCCAATAGTTGGAGATACTCCTTGAGGAGTACCAAGTAAAGGTGATGTGTCAATCAATCCAAAAAGAAAGAAAATATATTGGGAGCAAATCTAGGAATTGGAAATTATGTCTGTTTGCATCTGCATAAGATTCTCATTCATGAAATAGTGTTCTTTTGGCTTTCAATATGAAATAAAGTGTTCCCAATGTGATCCACCTCTGTGTGGAAATCAAGGCATCATGATCCAGCTGAGCCAAGAGGAAGGCTTCTATGGGAGATCTCATAGACTACAAGGAAGCAGGCCCAGCTTCACAGTCAAGTCCTCTGTCAGCCTTGAAGATCTTCTACTATCGCTTTGCATCTTTCGGCTGTCATAAGAAACGGGAGGGAGGAGGGGATGAATCTGGGAAGTTGTGCTGGAGGTGTTACATTTTTCTGTTGTGTAAATGAGGAGGGGGGAGCATACATCAGAGTTAGGTTTCTATTTCTCACTTAGCTTTCTTTTCTCTGCGTAACTGCAACCCATTATCAAAATATGCCAAGGTCAATGGACAGAGGCCTCATCATCACCTGAAGATGCCCACATAGATCATATTCACAATTTCTAATTGGAAGTTTCATCTGAACTATTGGGGGTGGGAACATTTCCATCACTTTGTATATGTGATTTACGCGCCTAATTTCTCAGATTCAGAATTCTTTGGTTGCTACCACTTCATTTTCAGTAAAAGATATCTTTTCTCTAACTTAAAGAGTCTAAGTATTTCTTTCTTGGATTTTGAATGGAGCACCACCTGACATTATTCTGAATCTCCCTCAACCAGCCCACCCAGAAAAAACACCCAATTTTCTTCCGAGGGAGTCTGAACATCATGTCACCTTCAACTAGTGACCAGGAAGATCTGGGAGCCATTGCAGGGCAAGATTCTTTGCTGGTACAGGAAACTGAATTGTTAGCAGAGCTCAATCTGGAAGAGGATCCAGCTGTGAAGCCCAGATGGTCAATGGGGGTTGGCTGGAAAGATCCGGAGAAGGACGCCCCCCCCCCCCCCGGGATCACAACCACCTGCTTGCGTGGAAAAGAGGAGCCATGGCAAGAGAGGAAAAAGAGAGAACTCTTACTGGATCAAGCCAGGAGACTCCTTAATGAAGCCTTTGAACAACCCCAAGCTGCACAAAGGTATGAAGGGGAAGGGGGAGTAGCCTCAGCTAGAAGATGCAGAGCAGCCCCCTCTCCCATAAATCAACCTGAGCCAGCAGCAAACCCAGGGCCCCCAGTGGGAGGTGTAATTCCTAGAAGGTGTAGAGCTCCTAAGTTGCCTCCGTGAGAAGTAAAGTATGGGGGAAATCCCAAAACCTTGGGGTTTTTCCTAGCCCAAGTATGGAGCTATATGGAAGAATACGGGGAGGATTTTTCCTCAGAAGCAGCCAAAGTGAGATGTGTTACCAAGGCTCTGGAGGGAACAGCTGCAGAGTGGATGGTGACCCTGCATAATGATAATGCTCCCCAGTTGATGAATTATAACCTGTTCATGACTGTGCTGCGGGCTAGGTTTGAGGACCGACTGGCAGAGCACAAGGTCCGGATCAGGATGAAGACCATAAATTGGGCGGAGGTCAGTGGCTGACTACACCCACGAATTTAGACAGTTAGAAGGTCATATTCGAGGCTGGTCCCAGGAAGCCCTGATAGAAGCGTTTAAAGATGGATTAAACGAAGATGTGTACCAGAGATGCGTTGCTAGAAGAGACCCGAATGACTTGCAGATGTGGTACTTGCTGGCAGAAGAAGTGGAAATTGATTTAACCCAAAGCAGATGGCAGGGAGGTTCTGGGTGGAGCAGGCCTTCCCCCCCCACATTCTCAAGAGGTCCCCAAACCTCAGAGGGGAGGAGTGGCAGCAAGACCCAACCCCTCTGCCTGTTTCCGATGTGGGAAGGAAGGTCACCGGGCTGTGAACTGCAAAGTCAAGCTGAAACCAAAGGGGGCGCCCAAAGGAGGGGAGAAACCTGAAAAATCCCCAGTGAAGCCTCGCGAAACGGCGTTAAGATGAGAGAGGTAGCAGAGGTCATCCCTTCAGCGGGAGAGGAGTCGGAAACCCCGACTACCCCTGAAGAGAGCGATTACGACTCGGAAGACAACTTCCTGGTAAGTCCAAATGAGGGCCCTATGACCATTCCGGTGAAGTTGAGGGTACCCACTTCAGGGGTCAAAGGGGAAATGCTAGCCCTGCTAGACTCTGGGTGCATAAGGTGTGTAATCAACACAGTAGTAATGGAGAAAATGGGCTTAAAACTAAAACCTTTAAAAATGCCCATTGCCTTTTGCCAATTAGATGGATCAGTGGCTGGGGGTTGCCCTGCACATTTTATCACGGAACCTGTAGAAATGACCCAGGGAGAGCATAATGAGACTCTGCGCTTTATTGTGGCCCCTGGGATGAAGCAACCGTTAATACTGGGATTACCCTGGCTCTGGAAATGGAACCCCCAGGTTAACTGGAAAAAGGGTTCATTGCGCAAACGCACCAATCAGCGACTGGAAAAGGAGGGGCAATCTCAGCTGAAGCTTCAGAATCTGATTGAAATAGCTTCCACAGGTACTGAACCCTTGAAAGGGGAGGAGAAAATTCCAAAAGAATATTGGGATTTAAAGGAAGTATTCAGTGAAAAGGCCTCAGATGAGCTCCTGCCTCACCGGTCAACAGTGGTGATTGTGGTGAACAGCTATTGGAATTTTACCTGGGGTGAAGCTCCTGAAACCGAAGTTATACTCAATGACATCATGAGAATTAGAGGAGCTAAGATTATTTATAGATAAAAATCTGGAACGTGGTTTCATCCAACCTGCTTGATCCCGGGTAGCAGCCCCAGTGTTGTTCCATGAAAAGAAAAACTGCTCCAAATGCTTGGTGGTGGACTACAGAAATTTGAACGCCATTTCTGTGGAAAACGTGTACCCCCTCACTTTGATGAAGGACATGCTGGCCCACCTAGCCAAGGTAAATATTTTCACGAAGTTGGATTTGAGAGAAGTATACTACTGAGTTCAAATTAAGGAAGGGGTGATGAGTGGAAGACCGCTTTTAACTGCCCGATGGGTTGC
The DNA here is from genome assembly GCA_015471245.1 of Laticauda colubrina. Classification (NCBI taxonomy): domain Eukaryota; kingdom Metazoa; phylum Chordata; class Lepidosauria; order Squamata; family Elapidae; genus Laticauda; species Laticauda colubrina. The sequence goes on from BLBF01015897.1 coordinate 5,988, forward strand.
TTCCAATTTAACGTTCTTCCTTTTGGCCTACAAGGGGCCCCAGCTGTATTCATGCAGATGATCAATCAGGTGTTACATGAACATTTATATAGGGGGGGTTCTGGTTTACCTTGATGACATCCTTATCTACACGGAAAATCTGGATGAACATGTGAAACTGGTGCGGTCGGTTCTACAGAAACTGTGTGCCGCTAAGTTGTATGCTAAACTGTCCAAGTGTGAATTCCATCAAGAGATTTGGGGTATCGCATTTCATCTGAGGGTATAGAAATGGATCCAGAGAAGGTGCGTGCCGTATTGGAATGGGCTCCCCCACATACCAGAAAACAACTTCAGAGCTTCTTGGGATTTGCAAATTTTTACCGGCAATTTATCCTGGCTTTTGCTAAGATAGAAACGCTCATCACAAATCTCTTAAAAACTAAAGGAGAGTTGAAGCCAAGGCCTAGCAAGCCTTTGGAGTGGTCCATGGAGTGCTAAGCAGCTTTTGAAAAGCTAAAACGACTGTTTGCTGCAGAACCAGTGCTAAAGCATCTGGACATGGAGGCTCCCTTTGTGATCCAAGCCAATGCAAGTGATGTGACCGTTGGAGCGGTGTTACTTCAAATTAATGAGAAAGGGACCTTACAGCCTTGTGTGTATACCTCCCGTAAACTATCTGAAACTGAGAAAAGGAGGGCTGTCTGGGAAAAAGAAGATTTTGCAGTTCATTGGGCCTTACTGACCTGGAGACATTTCCTAGAAGGAGCAAAACATCCATTTGAGGTATGGACTGATCATAAAAATTTGGAGGCCTTAAAAACACCTCGGAAGCTGTCCTCTAAACAAGTTCACTGGGCCCAGTATTTCAAGCGGTTCAATTTCTCACTGAAGTACATTCCAGGGGTGAAGAACTTCATGGTGTATGCTCTCTCTAGACTACCTCAATATAATAGTATTCGCCAGGAAGTGATAAGCCCAATTGTTTCAACCAAACATCTAGCCACCCCTGTGATCACCAGAGCCCAAAAGAAGAAACAAGAAATGGATTTATCGAATGACTTAACCGTACAACTAAAAGAAACTCTAAAACTTGATGATTGGTTCCTGACTCATTTGAATGCTATACGGTTAGAGATGGTTTGGTGTGGGTGGGGACCAAGTTGTATGTGCCACAGGCACTGAGGGGCCAAATACTACAACAAGCTCATGATTCTAAAGCAGCTGGTCACTTTGGATTTGTGAAAACTTTACACCTGGTTAAGCGGCAATTCTGGTAGCCTACTTTGAAGAAAGACATTGAAGCTTATGTAGCTAGCTGTCCAATTTGTGCTTTGGCAAAGAGACCTCCTGGTATGCCAGCGGGGTTGTTACAAAATGTAGCTAGACCAACAGCCCCTGGAAGGAAATCTCTATGGACTTTATAGTAGAACTACCCGAAAGCAGTGGAAACACGGTTATTTGGATGGTAACCGATTTGTTTTCCAAACAAATACATTGCATACCTTGTTCCAAGATTCCATCTGCAAAGACATTGGCTAAACTATTTATTTCACATATCTATAGGTTACATGGCATTCCGGAACGCATAATCTCTGATAGAGGGGTCCAATTTACCTCAAATTTTTGGAAAGAGTTCCTGAAGTTGATAGGCTCCGCCCAGGACTTAAGCTCTGCCCCCCCCCAAAAACAATGGGGCCTGTGAGAGAACTAATGCAGTGTTAGAACAGTATCTTAGATTTTATATAAATTATCAACAAGATAACTGGTCCGACCTACTGCCATTTGCTGAAGTGGTATATAACAACTCCGTACATAGTAGTACTGGATTTACTCCATTTGAAGTAGCTTAGGGACAAGATTTTGTATCCATACCTGAACTTCCTTGTGAAAGGCCTAACATCCAGTCGTTGGATGAATGGATAACTCAACTCCAACTTAACTGGCCAGTAACACATAAAGCATTAGATGAGGCCCATCAAGCTCATAAGAAGTTTGCAGACAAGAAAAGATCTCCACAGAAATTATATAAAGTAGGCGACAAAGTTTTCCTGTCCATCAGATACCTGCAAACCACTCAAAAATCGAAGAAGCTTGGTCCTAAATATATTGGTCCTTTCACAATTGAACGGATTATAAACTCTGTAACAGTCCAGCTGAACTTACTGAAAACTCTTTGACAAATTCACCCGGTTTTCCATGTTAGTTTGTTAAAACCTGAACATACTTCTGATTTAAGACCCATCCAGGCTGACCCTCCCATACGAATACTGATTGTGGGTGAACAACATTTTCAAATTAAAGAAATTCTGGACTCTCGCAAATGGAGGGGTCGGCTCCAGTATCTTGTAGCCTGGAAACATTTCCCTTCTTCCCAAGCTGAATGGGTTAACGAAAATGACGTTAAAGCCCCTAAGTTGATCAAAGCATTTCGTAACAAGTATCCTGATAAACCCTAGGAGTGTATTCATTTGTAATTGTCTAATGATGAATTATTGTCTTTATATTTTTTTCCTCTCTCTCTTTTAGGACTGACAGTTTTCTTTTTCTAGGAGGGCCGAATGTCAGCCTTCAAGATCTTCTACTATGGCTTTGCATCTTTCAGCTGTCATATAAAACGGGAGGGAGGAGGGGATGAGTCTGGGAAGTTGTGCTGGAGGTGTTACATTTTTCTGTTGTGTAAATGAGGAGGGGGGAGCATACATCAGAGTTTCTATTTGTCACTTAGCTTTCTTTTCTCTGCGTAACTGCAACCCGTTATCAAAATATGCCAAGGTCAATGGACAGAGGCCTCATCATCACCTGAATATGCCCACATGATCATATTCACAATTTCTAATTGGAAATTTCATCTGAACTATTGGGGGTGGGAACATTTCCATCACTTTGTATATGTGATTTATGCGCCTAATTTCTCAAATTCAGAATTCTTTGGTTGCTACCACTTCATTTTCAGTAAAAGATATCTTTTCTCTAACTTAAAGAGTCTAAGTATTTCTTTCTTGGATTTTGAATGGAGCACCTCCTGACATCCTCCATCTTTGATACATACATTTGTCATTTTGAAGCCCCAGATGCCCCAATCTGGCTAGAACGGTTTTCCTTAATGCAAAAAACAAACAATAAAAAAAATTACACAGAAGCCAGGTTAAGAATCAGAACCAGAATTTTTAGATTTGTCTCTTGCTATTTCTCAACTGAGTAGCCTTAGAGATCTAAATGATAAATAAATGAGTTTTCTTTCAGCAGGGAAAACCTACCACAATCATTTTATAGTTAATGTAATTTGTTCTCTAGTGCAATAGTGAATGATTTGCAGAACGTTATAAGAACATGCCTGATACAGTAAAGTTTGGCAGCTGTGATTTTTTTCTAAAAATCAATGGGCTCAGAAATCTAAGGAGTATTGACTTTGTTACCTTCTATTAGTTTAGCTAATGCTTTCAAAAAGCTAACTAAAGTAATGTGAATACCAAGGTCCCTTGTGGCAGTAAATATCTTAAATCAATTGTACTTTGAAGAAGTACAGATGTTACTAAGTGAAAAACAATAAGCAAAATTCCAATGGAGTTTAACCCAATTAATGCATGAACAATCCCTCAGCACAGATCTAAAATGAAGTTGTTTCATTTGCAGCATTAGCTGTGAATATGGTTATTATTGTATTCTCCTTCAGCAACAAAATAACTATCCTTTCATGAAGAAAACAAGTATATATGCTGGAAAACTGGCATTTTAAATGCCTATGGAATCAGTTTTGTTGTAGGAACATCGGATTTTAATACAATCTTTTTCAATTCAGACTTCATTTCCTGAGAGTAAGATTCATAGCAAAATCATAAACTTTTTTTAATAGCTCCAACAACAGCTGTCAGGGTTATCTTATCTGGATGCTGAACTTCAGATCTTTATTTCTGAGAAAGTTAATGTTAAATCTATTGCTTAGTACAAAGGACTGCAGCTTCACAAACTGTCTCTGCAATACGGAAGCTGTAAGTTGATAACCTCAAGGAAGCAAGAAAGTAGCAATGAAAGGAATGAAATCAATTTCAATGCTAGGCCAGCCAACCATTTTTCCTGGCAAGAGATATGGGCAGATCATGATGTCAGAGTCAAATGAGAGGCTGACAGGTTTTTTTCATATTTTTTTCAGCACACCAGTACACAAGAAGTCATCTTTGATCCCTCTCGGTGATATACTTCTATCCTTCCCCTCATTCTGAAATTTATATTTTCAGGGTTCTTTTTTTTTTTTTAAAAAAAGTTCTGCTTAGGAGAAATTACCCACTCAGAAGGCATAAATCCACTTTGGTCTTTCAGCAAGTATCTTTAAACAAATGTAACACCATACTGTACTATGATTTATATTACACAAGGGGTCTTTGGGTTCTCATACAATCATCTCTTTTCTTCTTTCTTATATACTCTTTCTGAGTTCTCTCTCTCTTTTTTTTAAACAAATCATGGGTTATCATATTTTGGACTGACAAATTGTAGAGGGAAATAGCCATATAAACTAGTACAATAATGAAATCATGATCAACTCATGCTCCTTTTGTTCTGGCTTTTATTTGGCTATTTTGAATGAAAAAGGATCTATGGAAAACGAGACAGTCATGTAAAACATTGTTGCTCTTGGCTAAGTCATGTCAGTGGTGGGTTCCCACAATAAACCATGTAGGCCATTGTTTTATGAGTAAGCCATAATTGTGTGGGCTCATATGTTGTACGATGGTAGAAAAATGCAGGTGACAAACAGAACATATCTGAATCTCCAGGAAGATTCTATAAATAAGGCACAGTGATTGCACAATACAATATTTAACTAAACTTGTCTTCCTTTTCATTTGCATTAGTTTATGACACTACCACAAATCTTGAGGCTAAATAGTAGCATAAATGTTATTTTTTCACTTGTTTGTTGAAAGAAAGAATAATGTGCTGGTTCACATAGTATTAAATCACATATAATGGTTAATAAGTCATAATGGTTGAATTCACATATTTTACTTAGGCTGATAAATGTGGTTATATTTGGGTTTGGCTTAGCCTGATGTGAAAATCAAGTCAGTATTACTTCTATTTTGTTGAACTGCATCATATTTAGGTAAATCCTTGCTAGTCTGTTAAGCTAGCAATTTCATTACTTCAGCTGTCCAGTATGATTTCTGAAAGTCTTTGAACCTAGTTAACATGTCTGGCACAGTTCTCTCAGATAGCCTGTTTAAAGGATATTAGTTCTTGCTTCCCACAGTGACATCTATAACATTCCATTCTACATTTGTGGATTTTTGTTACATGCTTGTTCTTTGCAAATGGTCATTAAACTTCCATTCTTTAATCTCATTTCTGCTACAGATTACATTTTCATTCCAAATAAATTGCTTTTCTGTGCCAGTAGCAAGAAGGAAGCTGCAAAATTTTTGAGTAGCTACTACTCATTTAAAAATCTGTAATTTGCCCTTCAAATGCTTATTTTCTGATGTGCCGGAGAACAGGATTAAATAAAAAGATTGCAAATAAGTGGAGTGTATACATAAAAGATAAGATTCACATTACCAAAGCCCTCTTATATCCATAATTAAAGTTATGTTTACATTCTGGCAACTTTAAAAAAGTGGTCAGAACTCTGAATTGCCTAGGGTTGACATTGACTAGAGGGTGAGTAATGGAAAAGAATTTAATTCCTGTTCCCATCTACTCATAAAGGCCTTAACTGAAAGCAAGAGTTTTCCACTTTTTTTTTAAAGGAAATAATGAGATCAAAATAAATTCTTGTTTTTCATTTGATAATTTACTCTTATCCTTCCGAAGGTCAGAATGAAGACAAGCATAATATAAAACCATGTCTCAGTGAAATCTTTAGCTTTGGTAGGACCCTGGGTTTTTACACTTAAGATGATACATATAAACCAATAAGTCATTGGTTGGCTTAGCTATCATCTTTGCTCTGCTGACCTGCTGTAAACAGAGAACACAAGCAGATTTACAGGCATGAGCAAATAAGCTATCTTTTGCTCTTGCCGGAGGCTGAATTCAATGTACTTAGACTTATTTAGGCTATTTAGTGAATCGTGTGAATCTATCATATCTTTCTCTGTTCTATTGTCAAGCAAACCATAGCTAATGAGCTTTATGAATCAACAAGGAGACATGAGATGCATGGATTCAGGGAGAGTATTCCAAATTTACCATTCCTATTTAGTAATTAGCCCATATCCATTGATACTTGTTTCTATAGTAGTTTCCCTGATACATAGCAAGGTGGCAGCACCAAGCTGACTTGGAAAAAACTAATGGTCAGTTTTGGTTAATTTTATATATATCAAACTTATTAACTGCCCATCTCCCTTACAGAGGGACACATCGTTGGACACTATAAGGGAATTTCAGGATAATTGGGTTTGTTAACCTTAGCAACTTTAAAATGGGTGGACTTCAACATCCAGAATGTCTGCTGTGATGCTTATCACTCTGATGAAGTCATTGGATTCTGCAGATGCTGTTGGGAAAAGATTGAGAAAAACATAAGACTATGCTATAATTTACCTGATGCTTACTTAGATAACTCCTCCCTCATAAATCTAATTATGTTTAAATAAATATAGGCTGTCTGCTGATTAGAGGTCCTACCACATTGTGAAGTTGTCAAATTGCAAAAGATTTTTTGAAAGAAATCATTGTAATGTAGCTATTAAGGGAAGAAACACGGAATAAATGGATCAGAAAAGGAGAAGTATATCTCCATCAATCAGTTGCATCATTGCAAATTCATGCAAGACCTGATATAGCGTTTGGAAATTTGTCACAAAAATACAATTTGGGATATAGATGTTGAACATGCCAAATTAAAAAGCAGATCTCTAACAGAAATTATGAAAGCCTTTCCCACCAGCACTAGTGATTTGCCAATTGTGACTACCATCCATGGAACATGAGAAATGATACTGGGTTAGAACAAAAGAAATGTCAACAAGAGAATAATGTTCACTTGGTTTAACAGATTTAACAGATAATCAGAGTTGGAAGGGACCTTGTAGGTCACCTAGTCCAATCCCCCACCCAAGCGGGAGACCCTACACCATTTCTGACAAATGACAGTCCAATCTCTTCTTGAAAGTCTCAAGTGATGGCATTCCCACAACTTCCAAGGACAAGCTGTTCCATTGGTTGATTGTTCTGTCAGAAAGTTTCTCCTTATTTCCAGGTTAAATCTCTCCTTGTTCAGTTTCCATCCATTATTCCTTGTCTGGCCTACAGGCACTTTAGAAAATAGCTTGACCCTTCCCTCCCTGTGGGAGCCCCTCAAATATTGGAAGACCGCTATCATGTCTCCCCTGGTCCTTCTCTTTACTAGAATAGCCAAGCCCATTTCGTGCAACCGTTCATTGTATGTTTTAGTCTCCAGTTCCCTAATCATCCCGGTTGCTCTTCTCTGTACTCTTTCTAGAGTCTCAACATCTTTTTTATAATGTGGTGAACAAAACTGGAAGCAATACTCTAGGTGTGGTCTTACTAAGGCTTTATAGAGTGGTATTAGTACTTTCCTTGATCTTGATTGTATCATTTTGTTAATACAATTTAGGATTGCGTTAGTTTTTTTGGCTGCTGCTGTACACTGCTGGCTTAAGCCCATGTCACACTGAACCAACGGATGCAAAGAGGATGTAAAATGAACAAAAAACCTTGCCATCCGTTCAAAAACGCGATGTACTCACTGCCTCCGTTTGGCTTCCTCTCTATCCGTCCAGCATCCGTTTACTGACGTTTCATCCATTCCGAAAGTTTTGGGCTGCCTAAAACTTTTGTGCAGAAAATGTATCCAGTTCGTCCGTTCTGCATCCGCTACACATCCGCTACGCATCCGCTATATCCGCTAGGCATCCGCTGCACATCCGCGCAACTCACATCCGCCCGGACGCAGGGAGGAAGCAGAACGGACACGGAATGGATGCAGAACGGATGCCTAGTGGATGCAGAACAGAAACAAAGCGTTTAAAACGGAAAAAACGTTCGCAGAGGGAACCTATCTCGGATATTAAGGATGTCTAGAGGATGCCTAGAGGATGCCTAGAGGATGCCTAGCGGAAAACCTATACTGCCTAATAAAAGGGGAAGCAACTCACCTGCATCTCACTTTCAGAACAGCAGCCCAGTGGTGCAGACCTCTGCAGCCTTCATCTGGCTCTTGCTCTTCCACAGCATCCAGTCATGTCCACCATGGATTGTGACAAAGTCCTTTCGGCAGCCACCATCCTTCTGCAACAGTGCGAAACCATTTACAGGCTCTGTGAACTCTACTACGGGAAGAAAAGGAGGCACCCAAAAAAAGTCTGGGTCCAAAGATTGTTCGCCAGAAGAGCAGAGGATGGACTGTACAACAAGCTGATGGTGGAGCTCAGAAGCGAAGACACTCGGGCGTTCCAGAACTTCATGAGGATGCCTCCAGCCATGTTTGACGAAGTTGTGCAGCGGCTGACACCCAGGTTGACCAAGACAAACACCAACTTCCTGCCCAGCCTGGAACCTGGGCTCAAGGTGGCACTCACTCTGCGCCACCTGGCCTCAGGGACCACCTACAGGAGCATGCAGTACAGCTGGAGGGTGTCACCCAGCACCATCAGCTTTGTGGTCAGAGAAGTGGTGCAGGCCATCATTGAAGAGTACATGGAGGAGCTCCTCCAGTGCCCCTCCACTGAAGAAGGCTGGAAGAAAGTTGCAGAACAGTGGTATCAGAAGTGGAACTTCCCCCACACTGTTGGAGCCATAGATGGCAAGCACGTGGCCTGCAAAGCGCCAGCCAAGTCGGGGTCCACTTATCACAACTACAAGGGCTTCTTCAGCATCATCCTCTTTGCCATGGTCGATGCTGACTACAAGTTCATGTACATCGATGCTTCAGGCAACGGCTCATCTTCAGATGCCCAGGTATACAACGCCAGTCACTTCAAGGAGGGGCTGGAAAGCAACCTCATGGTGGGCTTCCCAGATCCAGACCCGCTGCCCAACGACACACAAGATGTGCCCTACTTCATCGTGGGAGATGACGCTTTCTCCCTCACAACCTACCTCATGAAGCCCGACACCTGCAGACTCCTCACCCGTGAAGAGAGGATCTTCAACTACAGGCTGTTCAGGGCAAGACGGGTGGTGGAGAACGCCTTTGGCATCCTGGCCAATAGGTTCCAGGTACTTCTCACCACCATGCAGCATAGCCCAGAGACCATGAGGAGGATCGTGGAAGCTTGCTGCATCCTGCACAATCTCATGCGCACCCGCTACCCAGTCTTGCAGAACAGGCTTGTGGACCATGAACAAGGTAATGGGGACATGGAGGCTGGGGAATGGAGGCAAGGGCAAAACCTGATCGACACTGAGGATGTGCAAGGACCCAACAGAGCCTCACGTGAGGCGAAGAAGCAGCACAACCTCCTGAAACACTGGTGCAACTCCCCAGCTGGAGCGGTGGAGTGGCAAGACAGGATGGTAGATGCTTAATGGATGCTTCCTTCAGCCTGTCTCATCACACGGATGAGATTGGGCCATGTATGTTTGGTTGGCCTACAATGAACAGGGCGTTTAATAAAGAGTTGTGTTTATGTTGACATGTGTGGATGATTGATTATATTGTTATTGATAATAAAGGGCCATAGGTGTGGCACCTGGGAGGGTGGACCATACAGTCCCACTATGCTTGCACTGGAGGTTTATCTATCCCACAGCTATTACCCATCCCAAAGGTATCCCTGCCCATCCCACTGCTATCCTTACCCATCCCACAAGCAAGCAAAGGCTTAAACCATTTCTTTTTTTTTTTTTTTAAAGTTTTTATTAATTTTCTACAAACAAACAAACATACAAAACATTAAAAACATATACTCTCATATATACTTCCGGTGTATCGGTTGGTTCATCAGTTTTGTGCATTCATTTTATAGTGTCAATTACAATTATATTGCATAACCACTCATATTGTCAATCCATATTCTAATATTACTAAAAAAAATAAAAATAAATAAAAATCTGTTTCTGACTATACTTTTAATCATTCATGCTTTGCGAGATAACAATACTTCAAACAGTTTATTCTATAATTTGTCGTATAATCATAACAAATCAATCCTAAAAACTCTTCATATATATAATATTAATGCTCTATTATTGTATTTTATCATCTAACCATTGATAAAAAAAACCCCAAATTGCATAAAATTGTTTATCTTCTTGTTCTCTAATTTCAAATGTCAATCTACTCATCTCAGCACATTCCAATATTTTCTTAATAATTTCTTCCTGCAATGGTATTTTCTCATTCTTCCAGTTTTTAGCAAATACAATCCTAGCCGCCGTTAATACATTTACAATCAAATATTTCAAATCTTTATTATATATATCAGGTAAAATTCCCAATAAAAAGATCTCTGGATTCAAGTCTATGTGTTTCTTTGTCATTTTTTCCAACCACATGTGAATTTTAGTCCAATATTTTCTAGCATTCTCACAAGTCCACCACATATGATAGTATGAGCCAGGTATCTGATGACATTTCCAACATTTTTCAGATTTATTCTTGAACATTCTTGCTATTCTTGTCGGGGGAAGGTGCCACCTGTAAAACATCTTATACAAGTTTTCTTTATATGCTATTGACATTGTCATTTTATAATTTTGAGTCCACAATTTTTGCCATTGTTCTAAATCAATTCCATATCCAAAATTCTTCCCCCATGCAATCATAGTTTCTTTAACTTGTTCTTCCTCTAGCTTAATTCCCAATAAATAACCATATAACTTTTTAATCACTTTCTCATCAGTACCCATCAATATCTTATCTAAATCAGTCTGTTTATCATAGAATCCTTCCGTTTTAAAATCTTCAAGATATCTTGAGTGTATTTGCGCATATGAAAACCAATTCATCCTTATACCTTGTTCCTCTAAATTTTGGATCGTTTTAAGTCCACCCTTTTCATCCAACAGTTCCCCATATCTAACTGTTTGTTCCTTTTTATAGATCATAGGATAGGAAAATGCTTCAATAGTCGATAACCAAATTGGAATTTTCAAATAACATTGTTTTTTTATCTTCTCCCAATTTAACCACAAAGACTCCCGTATATAATGTCTTCTGAAATACCCCTGTGTTTTAGTTCCCTTGTACCATAAAAAAGCATGCCAGCCCAACAGTAAATCATATCCTTCTAATGTCAACAATCTATGTTTTCTTAATGTTATCCATTCTTTGACCCACATCAAACTTGCAGCTTGATAATACAATTCCCAATTAGGCAGGCCAAAACCTCCTCTATTTCTAGCATCTTGCAAAAGTTTTAACTTTATTCTCGCTTTTTTACCTTGCCATATAAACTTCAACATAGTTTTATTTAAATCTTCAAAATAGTCTTTTCCAAGTCTAATTGGTATTGTTTGAAAGAGAAATAAAATTCTAGGTAAAATATTCATCTTAATTGTTGAAATTCTCCCTATTAATGACAATTGTAAATTTTCCCATTTCTTCAAATCTGTAATTATCTGTTGTTTAAGTTTAATATAATTATTCTCTTTTAATGTGCTACATCTTGCTGTCAAATATATCCCCAGATACTTAACCTTGTTTGTAATTTGAATTTTCAAAAGATCTGTCAGTTCTTCTCTTTGTCTCAATAACATATTTTTTGTCAAAATCTTTGTTTTATCTTTATTTATTTTCAAGCCAGCCATCTCACCATATGTCTCTACCTTTTCCAATAACTTTGGAGCGGTTTCTAACGGGTCTTCCAGAATAAAAGCTAAATCGTCAGCAAAAGCTTGTAGTTTAAATTCTTCCTTTTTAATTTTCATTCCTTTTATATTTTTGTCATCTCTAATATTTCTATTCAACACTTCCAAAGTTAATACGAATAACAAAGGAGATAGGGGACATCCTTGTCTTGTACCTCTTCTTATATTAATAAGATCTGTAAATTCTCCCTCCATCATTACCTTTGCTGTCTGTTTATTAAATATGGCTTCTATTGCTTGAATAAATTTTCTGGCAAAGCCCATCTGTTCCAATAATAATAACATAAATCTCCAGTTCACGTTGTCAAATGCTTTTTGAGCATCTAGGAATATCAAAGCCATTTGTTTTTCAGGATGAGCCTCATAATATTCCAAGGTATCCAAAATTACTCTCATGTTGTCTCTAATTTGTCTCTTTGGTAGAAATCCATTTTGATCTGGATGGATAAAATTATTTAAATATTTTTTCAGTCTTTCTGCTAAGATTGAAGCAAAGATTTTATAATCTGCATTCAATAAGGAAATAGGTCTATAGTTCTTAATTTGCAACGGGTCAGCCTCTTCCTTTAAAATAAGTGTGATATAAGCCTCTGACCATGTTTTGGGTGTCATCTTTTTTAACATAACTTCATTCATAATTTCTAACAATGGAGTGTTCAATGATTCTTGAAATTTTTTATAGAATTCTGCCGGAAGCCCATCTGGACCTGGTGCTTTCCCATTATTTTGTCTTTTAAATGCTTCATTTAGTTCCATCATTGTTATATTGCTTTCTAACATTTCTTCAGTCTCTTTAGGTATCTTCGGTAAGTTAACATTCTGTAAATACTGTTTAGTTTTTTTCTCATCAATATTCTCTTGATTATATAGTTGTCCATAATAATCTCGAATAATTTCCTTTTTCTCCTTATTACCACAACAAACTTGACCTTGATCATCTATTAGTTTCAGTATTTTTCTTGATTCCTTCTCCTTTCTCAGTTTATATGCTAGCCATCTACCTGGTTTATTTGCATCTTCAAAATAATTCTGTTTAGAATTTCTAATTTTCTGTGCCAGTTCTTCTTTCTCTATTAATTCCATTTTATGCTTAATTACATCCAGTTTCAATTTAATATCTTTTTTCTGTGGTATTTTCTGTAATTCTTTTTCAAGTCTTATATATTCATCTTCCAAGGCCTTAGAGGTTTGTCTTTTCCTAATATTCTTTTTTCTTGTATAGTCTATTATCAAACCTCTTACATATGCCTTCATTGTACCCCAAACATTCTGTATTGAGGTATCTTCTTTTTTATTTTCTTTTAAAAAAAAGACCAATTCCTTCTCCATCCATTGTATAAAATCTTTCTCCTTTAAAATGGTATTGTTTAATGTCCATCTCGATCTTTTTCTTTGTCCCTTCCATTTAATTGTCATTGGACTATGATCTGCCCACGTACTTATTTCAATATTTGTTTCTTGAATAGTAGATATTAGTTCTGTTGAGATCCAAATCATATCTAACCTGGACCATGATAAATGTCTATTAGAATAAAAAGTATATTGTTTAGTTTTAACATTTCTTTCTCTCCAAATATCTTTTAAGGTTAATTCATCTGTCATTTTAAAAAAAGATTTAGGGAGAATCTTTCTATTTTGTTTTGTTGTTGTTGTTGTTATATAGTCCAATTTATTGTCCACAATTCCATTAAAGTCTCCCATCATGATTATGTTAACATAGTCCAGTCTAATTATTTCCATATGTAGTTTTTTATAAAACTCTTCTTGTTTATCATTCGGGGCATAAATTGCAATCAAGAGTATTTTTTTATTATTATCCATTATTTCCACCATTAATACTCTTCCATCTTCATCCGTGTAGATCAGTTTTGCTAGAATATCTTCTTTAATGTAGAGAACCACTCCTCTTTTCTTACATTGAATCACAGAAGTAAATATTTTCCCTAATTTTGGCTGTACTAACAAATGCTCATGTTGCTTTTTAATATGAACTTCTTGTAAGCAAATTATATCAAATTTTAATTTCTCTAATTTGTGAAAAGTTTTCCTTCTTTTAACAGCTAAGTCCATTTATATTCATTGTAATCAATTTTTTTTCTTCCATGATTATGCTTTATATTTAGGTCTAACAGCTCTCATAGCTCTCACTTCACGTTGTTCTTTACTGTCTACCTGTCCACCTGCAACTCCTTTCTCTTTTTCAATCTCCAGTTGTTCCTCCAGAAGCTCAATTAATGAGATCTCTTTCTCTGCCACCTCTTTTTTTCTTCCAAAAAATTCTGCATAAAAATGTTCTGCTTTTTCAATCGAGTCAATTCTATGTCTCTGCTCTTGCCATGTAAAAATTAGTCCTTCTGGTATCAGCCATCTGTAATTCACTTCATTTTCCAGTAGCATTTTGGTCAAAAATCGATATTCTCTTCTCATCTCTCTCACTCTTCTAGGTATTTGTTTTAAAACTACAATCTCTTTGTTTTTATATTTCAATGCTTTTTCTCTTGCCACTTGTAATATTTGTGTTCTGATGGATTTTTTAGTAAACCTAATATGTACTTCCTTTGGTAGTTTATTTCTCATCGCATATCTTGTATAAACTCGGTATATCTCATCTACTCCGTCCATCATTTTTTCCTCAGTAATTTCCAGAAGATCTGCCAATATTTCTATCATTATCACAGCCAAGTTTTCTCCTTTTTCCTCTTCTATATTTTGAAATCTAAGATAAAATTCTGATCTTTCCATCTCCCACCTCAACATCCCATTTTTTTCTTGTTCTATCACTGTTAATCTAGTGTCAATATTTCCAATCTTCTCCTCTCTTTGTTTTCCTTCTTCCTCAATTTTTTGGAATCTCTCCTCATACTTTCCCATCATTTGTTTAAAATTTTCATCAGATTTCTCTATTTTTTTGTCCATGGTATCTATTTTTATCTTAATATCTTGAATTCCTTGCATAATCATCTGTAAATTTACTTTTTCTTGTTCCTTATCTTGCTTCAACATTGTCTGAATTGAAAGTTGTCCTTCAAGTGGTGGGGAAGCAGAGGTAGAAGCAAAAACGCCGAATGATTTTGGCTTCCTGCTCATTTTAATATTTCCAAGTCTTCAAGCTCTCTTTGACTTTAAATCCAGCTGGTGTAGTAACCAAATATAGTCCAAAAAATCAAGAAAAAAAAAGAAAAAGAAAAAATCCAATAGTAAAAAGCCCAAAGCCAAAAAAGAAAAAAGGAAAAAGGAAAAAGAAAGGTCTTCAGGTTCTTCTAGACCCTAATCCAATTAAAATAGATGGAAGAAGCAAAGAAAGAGAAGAAAAAAGAAAAAACTCTGAGGCTTTCCCTTTGAAATAAAAAGCAAAAATGCTAGAGTTAAAATTAACCAAAAAGGCTGGCGAATAGGAATTTCAAAAGTATATATATATATATATATATATGCACTGTACACTGCACTTTATTTCTTTATCCAAGGCTCTTATTATGACTGTCTTCTCCAGCAACTTCAAAGCCAAGCCTCAAATGTTAAAATATTGATAAGAGTCCAAGAGAGCACCTGTAATAATATTTTACTGTATTCTCCCTCTATCTTATCACATTAAAATGTCCTTGAAAAGAAGTGCTTTTCTCCCCAATTCAAATAAAATATTTTCAAGCCTCTAGTTGGCAGTGTTACAGCATCTAAATACTCTTTCCCCCCCCAGCCAAAAGAAAAAATGTTTATAAAGAACTCAAACAAAAGAAAAAGATAGTCAAAGGGAGCCTCTATCCTAAAAAGAAAGTTAAAAAGATAAAAAATAAAAATCAAGTGAAAAATAAAAATATATATAAGAGAAAATTCAATCCGGTTACCTACAAAGTCACCTTAAAGTCCTCAAAGAAAATAAGAAAAAAAAAAAAAAATCCAAGTCTCAATTTGACATCACTTAAACGCCACTCAACCCAGGTTCAGTCAAAAGAAAAATAAAGTCACAGATTTCTTCTTTGTTCAGGATGTCCTTTCAAGTCTTAATCAGTTTATAATACAAAAGAATTTCTCACCCAACCGATACACGCTCATTTAAATCCCTTTCTTTCCGGAGTTGTCCCGGCTTCAGCAGCTTTAGAGGCTGCCTTTCTGCTTCCAGCAAAAGGGCTTCTCCCGGATCAAACCAGAGATTTTGCGATATCTCTGGGATCCTGGGACTGTGCCCTTCACGATCCCCGTCTCTACGGGACGGTTTAGGTCCGTTAGAACCGACCAGAGGCAAAAATATCAGCTGAGATCTCAGAGCCCCTTCTGCCTGCAGTTTCTCTTGATATGATCGCGGAGGTGATTTATGTAGAGTATGAAAAGAGTTGGTCCTAGAACACTGCCCGGGGGACACCACTGTTGACAGGTACAGAATTTGATAGGACGCTCCCAAATTTGACCATTTTGTTGTCTGTTTGACAGGAATGCTTCTATCCAGTTATGCAACTGTGCAGAGATCCCCTAAGATTTTACTTTTAGGAGTAGTTTGTCGTGTACAGAAGTCTATGTAGATTGCGTCTGTTGCTTTCCCCTGATTGAGTTGTTTAGCTCATATGTTTTTGCAGTGTAAGAGTTGCAGATTACATGATAGTTTTTTCCTAAAACTAAATTGTTTATTAGGGAGTAGGTTGTTTGTTTCTAAGTCGAGGATGATGGATTGGTTAATAATTGATTCCATGACTTTACAGGTGACGCAGCATAAGGAGATTGGTCTGTAATTTTCAACTAGGCTGGGGTCTCCCTTTTTGAAGATGGGGATGACCGTGGCTTGTGACCATAGTTTTGGCAATATGTATCCATGTATTCATAACTATGTTTTTACTTATACCTATTATCTTGTAAGCAATTGACAAAAATAAATAAATAAATAAATAAATTAAATAAATAAATAAATAAAAATAAAAATCATGACAAGCTGAAAACAAAGGATTAATATAATTATGTTTAATTCAGCCACAGTCAGAATAATAATTAAATAGAAAGTGTTCTGTATGTAAGTGGATGACTCCAAATCTACAAACCTGATTGGTTAATAAAAAGAACACTGGATTGGTTCACTAGGAACCAATCCAAAGAGCTGCCAAAAAGGCGGCAAATCTAAACAACTGCCATTGGCTGCAAGAGGCAAGCCAGCCTGTATAAAAGGCTGGCCCCGGCTTCAGCCAAGTGTTCCTATTTACTGACTAGTTTACAATAAAGTATTTGTTGTTGGAACCCGGTCTACCTCGTGTGTTTTCCGAACAAAACACTGGCGACGAGGATGGGATCGTCCTGAAGGAAAAAACCTGCACGCAGTGATAAGTCCAGATTACAAGCAAGATGTCTGGAAACAACGCACCGCCCGCACCCTTCAATCCCAACGAAGAGGATTGGGATTCCTATGCTGATCGCTTCCAAATGTACTTGGAGAGCAATGAAATGGAAGGCATTTCCGAGCAACGCAAGAGAGCTGTGTTCCTGACGCACTGCGGGCCAACAGTTTTTAAGATGGCAAAGGCCCTTGCGAAGCCCCGGGATGTTAAACAACTAACGTGGACGGAATTGCAGAGACTCCTCAAAGCACACTACGCTCCGATGGTGTCTAATTTAATAAAGCGACATGAATTTTACCGCAGAGACCAGAGAGAGGGAGAGACCGTCGCCGATTTCATCGCTGCCCTCAGACAATTAGGGGGTGAGTGTGAATTTTTGAACATAGACGAGGCAATGAGGGATCGCGTGGTGCTGGGCCTGAGAGACTCGACCGCACAGAGAAAATTGCTCAACAAGCCCAACATCACCGTTACCGAAGCCATCGCGGAAGCTACAGCCGCTGAAGCCGCGAAAAAATCTGCGGTAGCCATTAAAAAGATGAACACACACAGCAAAGAAACACCAGCCAAAGACAGAAAGCACCCTGCCACCACAACCCACTACGAAGAGTCGGGCGAAACAATTGAATCGAGCGAAGAGGACGACGAGGTCCACCATTTGCTCACGAACAAAAAAGAGCGCGAAAGGAGAAATTGGCGGGAATGCGCTGGCTGCGGAGGAATCCATCCCCGAGCCGAATGCAGATTTCTCGATGCCATCTGCCGACATTGCAAAAAACGAGGGCACATCGAGAAGGTCTGCAGAAACAAAAAATTCTACAGCCCGACGAGACGCAGAAATTCCACAACACGAGCCGAGCCTAAACGAGCCGAAAGAAAATGGCAACAAGAGAAGTGAGCCAATACACACCAAACTGTCATTATACAGAGCGCTCAGACGGAAAGTGGGAGAAAAATTAAAATCATCGTGGAAATCGAGGGAAAACACTGCAAGATGGAAGTGGACTCGGGGTCCTTCCTCTCCATGGTATCGTGGGACACAATTAAACAGCTAGTCCCAGGTATCAAACCCAAAGAATTGAAGAAGCAGCACCTAACCCTCAAGGACTATCAGGGAAACCAAATCCCTGTGGTTGGCATGGGACAATTCCGAGTCGCCTACAAAAATCACGTCAAGGTGCTTCCACTGACCATAGTCAACCAAGACAGACCAAGCCTCCTGGGCATCGAATGGTTCGCGCCATTGGGCATCGGGATGACCGGGGTCAATCGAGTGACTACAACCGGCTGGGAAGACGACCTCATCCGAGAATTCCAGGACGTTTTTGACGGCTCACTTGGCAAGTATCGGGGAAACCCCATTTCTTTCAATCTAAACCCCCAAATAGCCCCACGAAGAATAAAAGCCAGGCGATTTCCTTTTGCACTAAAGGCAAAAATAGAGGAACAGCTGGACAAATTAGTAGCCCAAGAGGTGTTAGAACCTGTGGACCATGCCAAGTGGGAATCGCCTATTGTCACACCCATTAAACCTGACGGGTCCATCAGAATCTGTGGTGACTATAAGGCTACCCTGAACCACGCATTACAACCAAGCGCATACCCGGTGCCAGTAGTCCAGCATTTGCTGCATTCCCTGGGAAAAGGCAAAGTTTTCGCCAAGCTCGACTTGGCACAAGCCTATCAACAACTCCCAGTGGACCCAGAAACAGCAGAAGCACAGACTATAGTCACCCATAAGGGCTCATTCAAATGTCACCGGCTCCAATTTGGAGTAAGCGTGGCCCCTGGCGTTTTCCAGAGTCTGATGGAACGCCTTCTAAATGGCATACAAGGAGTCGTTCCCTATTTTGACGACGTCCTAATCTTGGCCAGAGATGAAACTCAATTAAGGAACAGACTGAAAGAAGTTCTAACTAAGTTTAGGGAATCTGGCCTCAAGGTAAAAAGAGAAAAGTGCTGTTTAGTTAAGAACAGCGTCGAATTCCTGGGCTACTCAATAGACGGAGAGGGTATCCATCCCACAGATAAAAAAGTTAAAGCGATCAAAGACGCTCCTGAACCAAGAAATAAAACAGAACTACAAGCGTTCTTAGGATTAATTAATTTTTACAACATGTTCCTGCCAAACAAAGCCACTATAGCAGAACCGTTACACCGTCTGCTAGACAAAAAGGCAACTTGGACTTGGGGTTACAAAGAAAAAAAAGCCTTCCAAAATATTAAAAGCTTGCTAACATCAACAAACGTTCTCATCCAATTTAGCGACACTCTGCCATTAACAGTGACTTGTGACGCTTCACCATATGGAGTAGGTGCCATCCTGAGCCACCAACTACCTGATGGCAGAGAAGCACCCGTCGCATATTATTCTAGGACTCTATCAAAAACCGAGCGGAATTATAGCCAATTGGACAGGGAAGCTCTAGCAATTGTCGCTGGAGTAAAACGATTCCACGAATATTTATATGGGCGGACTTTTCAAATCATAACGGATCACAAACCGCTAATGGGGATTTTGGCGGGAAACAAGCCAACACCTAATATACTGTCCCCAAGAATGACGAGATGGTCAGAGTTCCTAGCAGCTTATTCCTACACTCTGACACATCGGCCAGGGAAACAAATTTCCCATGCGGACGCTTTGAGCAGAGCACCCTTACCAGCAACCGACGAAGACCCGGCACCAGAGATGACAACGCTACAAATCGAGACTTGCCCCGATCTACCCATATCGGCGTATGATGTCGCCAGAGCCACCGCGAAAGACTCATTGACTGCCCGCGTTCTTAGCTGGGTAGGTAAAGGCTGGCCGGAGAATCAAAAAACTGAAAACTTTAAACCTTTCCGGTCCAGACAGACTGAACTTTCTATCCAAAAGGGGTGTTTGTTGTGGGGTGATCGGGTAGTAATCCCTGCCAAATTACAGCCCAGGGTACTTAAGCTGTTACATGAAGGGCACCCGGGAATGGTTAAGATGAAAAGCCTTGCCAGAAGTTATGTTTGGTGGCCGGGTATTGATAAGGACATAGAGTATTGGGTAAGCTCATGCCACAAATGCCAGGCAATTAGACCATCCCCACCAAAAGCACCCGTTAAGGACTGGGAAACCCCTCGGGGACCGTGGTCAAGAATACACATTGACTTCGCGGGTCCTACCAAGGGGCATACCTTTCTGATTGTCGTTGATGCCTATTCAAATTGGCTTGAAGTAAAAGTTATGCCATCAACGACAACAGAAGCTGTAATAAAAAAACTGGACAACCTTTTTGCCACCCATGGCATACCGGACGTTCTCGTCTCAGATAACGGGCCACAGCTAACCAGCATACCATTTGAGCAATACCTAGCCTCCCTAGGTATAAGACATGCCCTAACCGCGCCGGCTCACCCGGCTGCGAACGGCAGGGCTGAGAGAATGGTCCGGTTTACCAAAGAAGGGTTGGAACGAATGGACGCTGGAGATGTCCAACAGAAAGTAAACCGTTTGCTCACACTCCAGCACATAACGCCCAGTACTATAACAAATAAGTCCCCAGCAGAATTACTCATGGGGCGAAAATTAAGATCTCACCTGGATAGGTTACACCCAAATTTTACCCCAGAAAACCCCCCTGACTCCTCTACACGGTTCAGACAATTCAAAATAGACGATTTGGTATACGCCAAAAACTTCACCGGGGACCCGGTATGGCTACCAGTACAAATTATCCAAATTACAGGTCCCAAATCCTACCGTGTAAAATTAGACGATGGCAGGGAATGGAAGCGGCACATAGACCAGCTTCGATCTCGAATTATAGAAAGAACCACAGACTTACAAACATTCACCGAAAAAACCGGCGAAGTGCAAACCAAGGTGGGGGGGGAAAGGCGAGAAACAAATAAAGAATTGTTTAAAACTAAACCTAACAAACAATACGAACAAAAAGAGCAAATAAAAGACTCACTGTTTGAAGAGACTTGCGGGAAGAGCCCATCGGAAGGGGCCAGCCAAGCCAGCTCGACCTGCCCAGAGGAAACGGGAGGGAGCGGCAAAACCGCCGGCCTAAGAAACTCAGGTGGTGGTAAAATGGCTGACTCACCCTTCCAGACGGCTCCAGGGAGAAGGACGGACGACACAGCAGCTCCATCCGAACCGGTCGAAGTCTTCACTGAGAATGAACCGCGCAAGTCAAGTCGAGTCCGGAAAAGCCCCGCCTACCTGTGAGACTACGTCACCACGTAGGACTGAACTAAGGGGGGAGGGGTGTTCTGTATGTAAGTGGATGACTCCAAATCTACAAACCTGATTGGTTAATAAAATGAACACTGGATTGGTTCACTAGGAACCAATCCAAAGAGCTGCCAAAAAGGCGGCAAATCTAAACAACTGCCATTGGCTGCAAGCAGGCAAGCCAGCCTGTATAAAAGGCTGGCCCCGGCTTCAGCCAAGTGTTCCTATTTACTGACTAGTTTACAATAAAGTATTTGTTGTTGGAACCCGGTCTACCTCGTGTGTTTTCCGAACAAAACAGAAAGTGTTTCTCAAACTTGGCAACTTTAAGATGCATGAACTTCAAGTCTAAGAATTCCCTACTAACTGAAGGATTCTGGGAATTTTAAGTCCGTACATTTTAAAAGTTCAAGTTGAAAAACACTGGAACAGAAAAAAGTTACTTATCTTTGTTACTAAGGCACATAAAAAGATGAAATTCCTGATGTATCTTTCACTTTATCCTTCAGCTTGGCAATTGTGTCAGAGCATTAAGAATAAAATGCCTCCTACCCAAGTTTTCTAATGAGTTTTACAGTAACTCATCAGTTTCATCTTATATTGACTTTAATTCACATCGAGAAATTTGAAGATGTTCCTTATAGTGGTGAGCTCCTGATGTTTTATTCTCTAAGTCATTTTTACCAAAGAACAGAAAATCTGTAGTCAGATGTCTTTCTATAATTTTGCTGCAGGGCTTTGAATTGCAGTATTTATTACTGTCATCCTATATCAGGGGTCTTCAAACTTGTCAGCTTTAAGACTTGTGGACTTCAACTCTCAGAATTCCTCCTCCAGTCATGTTCACTCAGGAATTCGGGGAGTTAAAGTCCACAAGTCATAAACCTGTCCTATATGGTATTGACTGTTATCTTGTATAGTATTTTTGGATTTGTAAAACATTAGATACCTTTAATGTGTGTCTTTAATAGCTGAATGCATGTTTTTCTTTTCACTTTTATAAATTTTCAGTAGTCTTCTGAATTAATCTAATATCACTCTTGTTGTAAAGTATTTCATATGGAAAGAATCTTGATATATTTGAAGTTCTTCAAGATGCATTTTCACAAGCACTGCCAATACTACTGAAAAGATATCTGTTTTTTTGTTTTTAAAGGAAACAGCAGAAAAATTGAAATCAAATAATTTCCAGCTGCTTACATAAATGACCCTCTACATTTGCCTTTCAGAATGTATTATTTGTAATTTTGAAGCTGATCAGTGGGATAATTCAATGAAAAATCTGTTGGCGATGTGGTTGTGCTTAATTTTAATAAGCATTGCTAAAGATCAGCTTATGCAATTAAAGGTTTTTCGGAAGGTTAAAGCATGACATTGCACAAAAACAAGTATTTCCATGACAGGAATATTGTACAAAATGTGAGATGCATCACACATTTGGATACATTAAAAATATTCATGCATTTTCAATACCTGGAAACATTTGGTTCAAATAAGTGTTGTTAGTAACTGCTCATTAACTTATAATTTACTTGGGATTTTCATTTTTCTTTCTTCAGTGTACTGAAAGGCATAAGAAATAGTACCTATGATCCACTTGTGCTGGTAGCCCTTGACTTATCAGACTAGAATTTCCATTGCTAAAGCAAGAAGAATGTTGCCTGAATCTCACCCAGTTTTAGTGCCAAAGTTGTGAAGCAAATAAGGCTTGCCTCCTTGACTGCTTGTCAGAAACTGGCTTGAATTGAAAGGTCACAATTGATGATCTCATAACTCTGAAATGCTGCAACCATTGTAAATACAGGGTTGCCAAAGGCTCAAAATTTTATCACATGACTGATGATGATGCTGTCCCAGTTGCAAGTTCTCGGTCCTTTTTTGGTGCTGTTGAAACTTTGAATGGTTGCTAAATGAATCACCGTAAGTCAAAGACACTTAAATGTTGACTACAATCCTCACACATCTTGCTATTCTCTTATTCAATCCCATTAGGCAAACTTAACTAATCTTTCTGTAGATATATTTGATTCCCATCTCTTCATTCTTTTAAGTTTATAAAATTAACAATGTTCACTTTCCCCTCAATCATCAATTAGTCCTCCAATCTTTTGCATGAAGTATCTAGTTATATATGATTACCTTTTCTTCCCTTTGTGCAGTTGTCTTTTTGTTCATGTTTCTTTTATCCAGCTCCTTATGTATTCAGTACTTTTAATGGGAAATGCCTTTTCTTCCTCCCTTTTCCCTGTTAACTATGTTTTATACCAGAGTGACATACCTAGGATAAGAAATACTTTGAATTCTGTTCATATTATCACCCACTAATGGGTGGATTAGTTGATATGATAGATATTGAATTTATAATTCCATGTATCAGAAGTACTGTTATGAAGTTATTTTCTCAGAGATAAGCTAACTCCTCTTAAAAGGTTTCTTTTCTTAAGAATATTTCAAGATGTGTTTCAGAACAGTGTTATCTTCCCACCAAAGTAGTACCTATTAATCTACTTGCAGTTACATGCTTTTAAATTGCTATGTGGGCATGAGTTGGGGCAAGTAAAGGGAGCTCATCCCTTTGCTTAGCACTCGGGTCTCAAATCTGTGCTGTTAGCTTTCCAGCTGACAAGCTCAGTATCTTTCAGTCACTGAACTATTGCAGTTAAAGGAATATTATGATTGGCAATTACTGTATTAATTATAAATAATAATAATTGGCAATAATAACTGGAAATTGGTGATCTTACAGTATTAATATGAATATTAGCACTACTACCATTAACATGCAAGTTTGATTTTAAAATCGTTGATGTTAATCAGTTCACTGTAACAGCAAATATTTGACTCATCATCTGCTATGACTACATTTTAATCACACATCATGTGCAAAATTGTCTGGTTTGGTTCTGCAACCCAACAGGACAGACACAGACTTCAGATGAAAATTAGGACTGCAGAAAAAACAATTACTACCAACCTGCATTCCATCGAAGACCTGTATACTGCACGAGTCAAAAAAAGGTCTGTGAAAATATTTACAGATCCCTCACATCCCGGACATAAACTGTTTCAACTCCTTCCCTCAATACAAGGTTATAGAGCACTACACATCAGAACAACTAGACACGAGAACAGTTTTTTTCTCGAAAGCCATCACTCTGCTAAACAAATAATTCCCTCATCAATGTTCAACTATTTACAACATCTGCACTACTATTACTATTAATCTTCTCATCACTCCTATAATCCCCTCCCACTTGTGACTGTATGACTGTAACTTTGTTGCTTATATCCTTACTGTTTCCTAGTATGATTTAATTGCTTCTTAAGTATTGTCCCTTATGATTCTTGATGAATCTATCTTTTCTTTTATGTATACTGAGAGCATTTGCACCAAGACAAATTTCTTGTGTGTCCAATCACACTTGGCCAATAAAGAATTCTATTCTATTCTGTTCTGTTCTGTACTATTCTATTCTATAACAGACAGTGAAGATCAAATATTAGCTGCAGTGATAATTTTCCATTCCGGTAGCTTAAACCAGTGACTAAATTAGTAGACCAGAAGGATACCGTGGACATAATATATTTAGATTTCAGCAAGGCATTCGAAAAAGTAGACCACAACCTACTTCTTAGTAAGCTAGAAAAAAGTGAAATAGATAGCACCACCACTAGATGGACTCTGTCAACCTTCAAGATTTTAGCCTTCAAGACCTTCTCCCTTTCCTTTGCATCTTTCGGCTGTCATAAGTAATGGAGGAGGAGGGGGGATAGTTATGGGAAGTGAGCTGGAGGTGTTACAAAATGGAACTGTATAAACTGGGAGGGGGGAGTACATTCTTGCTTAGGTTTCTGTTTCTTGCTTAGCTTTCTATTCTCTGCGCAGCTCCAAACCTTTATCAAAATATGCCAAGGTCAACGGCCAGAAGTGTCATCACCACCTGAAGATGTCCACATGATGACATTCACAACTTTTAATTGGAAGAACCATTTGAACTATCGGGGGTGGGAACATTGCCATCACTTTGTATATGTGATTTACATGCCTATTTTCTCAGATTCAGAATTCTTTTGTTGCTACCACTTGACTTCCAGTAAAAGATATCTTTTCTCTAATTAAAAAGGTCTAAGTATTTCTTTCTTGGATTTTGAATGGAGCACCAGCTGACAGACTCGCAACTGACTGGCAAACCATACTCAATGAGTAGTCCTTAATGGGTCTAAGTCTACATGGAGGGAAGTAAGCAGTGGGGTGCCACAAGGTTCCGTCTTAGGCCCAGTACTCTTCAATATCTTCATTAATGACTTAGATGAGGGAATAGAAGGGGAACTTACCAAATTTGCAGTTGATACTAAACTGGCAGGAACAGCTAATGCCCAAGAAGATCGGCTCAAGATCCAGATGAATCTTGACAGACTAAAAAACTGGGCCATATCTAACAAAATGAAATTGTAGAGAAAAGTAAAGTCCTACACTTAGGCAAGAAAAAACAAAAGTACACAGATAGACTGGGTGAAACAAGGCTCAATAGCAGTAACTGTGAGGGATCTTGGAGTCTTAGTGGACAACCAGCTAAATATAAAGCCCATGGCACACTGGCCAACAGATGCAAAAAGGACACAGCGGACGAGCAAAATGTTCCATCCGTTGTTATCCGCTCTCAAAAGGGGCAAAAATTTGCATAACCGGAGCGGATAACACGGACGCAGGGAGGACGCAGGGCGGATGCAAAGCGGATGCGGAATGGAAGCCCAGAGGATGGAAGCAGATGGGAGTGGATGGCGCATCCGCTGGGCTTCCGGGGGGCCTCAGCGAAGCGGACGCGGAACGGATACAGCAGATGCAGAGTGGACGCCGAACGGATAAAGCGGATGCACAGCGGATGCAGAGCGGAAGCCTAGCCGATGCCTAGCGTTAATTGCGCATGCGGGGAGGATGCATTGCATCAGCCCCGCGGATATAACGGAAGCAGCTCGGAAGCAGGTCGCCATTCAGAGGAAAGATCTGCTGCCGGACACATCGACTGCCTTGCCTGCCCTGCCTGCATGTCTGCCTGCCAGCCTTCCTGCCAGCCTTGCTGCCAGCCTTCCTGCCTGCCTGCCAGCCTTCCTGCCAGCCTTGGTGCCTGCCTCCCTGCCATCCTTCCTGCCAACCTTGGTTCCTGCCAGCCTCCCTGCCGGCCAGCAACCCCACAACCATGCGGAAGCACAGCAAGCCTCAGCCATCTGCTGCCAGCCCTGGCAAGAGGGACAGGGCTACCATCCCGCCCCCTGGCCCTCACTCTGGTTCTCCTGGGGCTTCTGCAGCACGGGCTCGCTCTTCTGGGGCTGGCGCTTCTGCTGCTTCTGCTTCTGGAGGAGCTGATGACAAGCACTCCAGCACCAGCCACCTCCACAACACCTGCACCCTTCACCCCTGGGACTGAGAGACCAAGAGAAGTGCCAGAGACTCATTTTTTCCTTATAGCTTGTTGTTAATAAAGTCTATTTATGATTCAAACACTTGCTTCATTTCTTTTTTTTTAATAAAGTCTTGGTGGAAACTTTTAGAAATGGTGAGAGAAGGCGGAGCTACGTCTCGGTGTTACAGCTGCGATCTCGGGGCTCTGAGATCTCAGCTGATATTTTTGCCTCTGGTCGGTTCTAACGGACCTAAACCGTCCCGTAGAGACGGGGATCGTGAAGGGCACAGTCCCCGGATCAAACCAGAGATTTTGCGATATCTCTGGGATCCTGGG
>BLBF01015904.1:0-11007 GCA_015471245.1 Laticauda colubrina
AGTATTTTCACCTAAAACAGTTAGGGTGAACAATGTTATCCCTAACAGAGGGGACCTATCTCAGATATTAAGGATGTCTAGAGGATGCCTAGAGGATGCAAAGGAACATATAGTGGAAAACCTATATTGCCTATAAAAAGGGGGAGCAACTCACCAGGATCTCACTTTCAGACCAGCAGCCCAGCTGTGCAGACCTCTGCAGCCTTCATCTGCCGCCTCCTCTTACAAAGCATCCAGTCATGTCCACCTTGGATCATAACA
The DNA here is from genome assembly GCA_015471245.1 of Laticauda colubrina. Lineage (NCBI taxonomy): Eukaryota > Metazoa > Chordata > Lepidosauria > Squamata > Elapidae > Laticauda > Laticauda colubrina. The sequence continues at coordinate 262 of BLBF01015904.1, forward strand.
AACTCCTTTTGGTAGCCAACATCGTTCTGCAACAGTGTGAAGCCATCTACAGGCTCTATGAACTCTACTACGGGAAGAAAAGGAGGTGGCCATGAAGTTTCTGGGTCTGAAGATGGATCGGGAGAAGAGCAGAGTACGGACTGTACAACAAACTGATGATGGAGCTCAGGAACGAAGACCCTCGTGCATTCCAGAACTTCATGAGGATGCCGCCAGCCATGTTTGATGAAGTTGTGCAGCGGCTGACACCCAGGTTGACCAAGGCAAACACCAACATCACTCTGCACCACCTGGCCTCAGGGACCACATACAGGAGCATGCAGTCCGGCTGGAGGGTGCCACACAACACCATCAGCATTGTGGTCAGAGAAGTGGTGCAGGCCATCATCGAAGAATACATGGAGGAGCTCCTCCAGTCCCCCTCCACTGAAGAAGGATGGAAGAAAGTTGCAGATCAGTGGTATCAGAGGTGGAACTTCCCACACACCGTTGGAGCCATAGATGGCAAGCACGTGGCCTGCAAAGCACCAGCCAAGTCAGGGTCCACTTATTTCAACTACAAGGGCTTCTTCAGCATTGTCCTCTTCGCCATGGTCGATGCTGACTACAAGTTCATATACATCGATGCTTCAGGCAACGGCTCATGTTCAGATGCTCAGGTATACAATGGCAGTTACCTCAAGGAGGGGCTGGAACGCAACCTCATCATGGACTTCCCAGATCCAGACCCCCTGCCTAACGACAGGCAAGATGTGCCATACTTCATCGTGGGGGATGAAGCCTTCTCCCTCAGAACCTACCTCATGAAGCCCTACACTTCCAGACTCCTCACCGGTGAAGAGAGGATCTTCAACTACAGGCTGTCCACGGCATCGCCCACAGTCCGTGAGGAGGATCGTGGAAGCTTGCTGCATCCTGCACAATCTCATGCGCACCCACTACCCAGTGTTGCAGAACAGGCTCATGGACCACCAGCAAGGCAATGGGGACATGGAGCCTGGTGAATGGAGGCAAGGGCGAAACCTGATAGACACTGTGGATGTGCAAGGCCCCAACAGAGCTTCACATGAAGGGAAGAAGCAACGCAACCTCCTGAAACACTGGTGCAGCTCCCCAACTGGAGCAGTGGAGTGGCAAGACAGGATGGTAGATGCTTAATGGATGCTTCCTTCAGCCTGTCTCATCACACTGAAGAGATTGGGCCATGTATGTTGGGTGGGCCTACAATGAACAGGGCATTTAATAAAGAGTTGTGTTTATGTTCAAATGTGTGGATCAAGGCTTACATTAGTATTGATAATGAAGGGCCATAGGTGTGGCACCTGGGAGGGTGGACCATGCAGTCCCACTATGCTTGCACTGGAGGTTTTTCTATCCCCACAGCTATCTCAACCCATCCCACAGCTATCTTAACCCATCCCAAAGGGATTCCCTGCTCATCCCACAGCTATTACCCATTCCAAAGGTATCCCTGCCCACCCCACTGCTATCCTTACCCATCCCAAAGGTATCCTTGCCCATCCCACATCTATTACCCATCCCAAAGGTATCCCTGTCGACCCCACTGCTATCCTTACCCATCCCAAAAGCATGCAAAGGCTTAATCCAATTCTAAAAGTTTCCACCAAGACTTTATTTACAAAAATAAATGAAGCAAGTGTGTGAAGCAAATATAAACTTTGTTAATAACAAGCTGTAAAAGAAAAATGACCCAAGTCAAGTGTCCAAATAAACTCCACAGGTAGCCACCCAGTCTCTGGCACTCTTCTTGGTCACTTGGAGGTGTGCCCAGTCTCAGGGGTGAAGGGTCCAGGTGCTGTAGAGGTGGCTGGTGCTGGAGTGCTGGTCTGAAGCCCCACTGGGGTGCCTGGCCCTGAGACGACAAGAGGTGATGGTGTGTTCAAAAAGCTCGCGGACAGCTGGCTCAGACCCGTTATGTTGAGAGCTCCTTCCTCCATGCCATGGGGTGTCAGCCCCAGTACCGAGGACAGATGTACTGTGGCCGGGCTTGGCTGTGGGGTGGAGGAAGGAGCAGTGTAGTGGGGCCGTCTGGTCTGCAGCTGGGTGAGGACTGGCGTTGGTGGCATCATTGGCATCGGTGGCATCGGTGTCGTGGGTGGCATTGGTGGCATCAGTGGAACTGGTGGCAACGGTGTCGTCCGATGACTCTGTGTCTGGACTGGGAAGGGCTGCTGCCTGTGCTGTTGGACCTCCTGGTAGCCATAGCCCTGGTAGGTGAGGGGCTATGGAAATCCTTGGAATGGGAGGGACATCACCTGGGGTGGAGGAGCAGACCTGGACTGGGTGGGAGCAGGTTCCTCTGGGTCTGGAGGGTTGTGAAGCAGCTCATTGATCCTGGTACTGGGGTTCTGCCATGTCCATGAGGGTCTGGTTGACATAGGTGAGGAAGGGCTTGCGGTTGGAGGATGAGGAGTCAGTGTGGACCAGCTGAGAGAGGAGATCTATGCTGCTCTGGATGCTGTCCCTGATCTCCAGCTGGACAGTGTGACTCTGCCTCTCCTGTCTGGCTCTCTGCCTTTCTCTGGAGGTGGAGCTGGGGGTGGATGCAGGTAGGGCTGTGGTGGACGTGCCGTCTCCTTTCTCCCACTGCACCAGGGAGTCCTCCACGGGCTCCACCACGGTTAAAACAGCTGTCCGCGGATTCTCCGCCGTGGGACGCTCCACAGAAACCTGCCTGGAGACAGGAGCTGACTCTCGGCCGGAAGAGGACTGGCTCTCAGAAGGCTGCCGGAGAGAGAGGGTAGACAGAGGGGCTCCTGGTGCTCCTCGGTGGCGGATCTCACCCTCCAGGAAGCTGCACCTGGCCATGACATAGGTCTCTCTGTCCGTCAGCTTAACCGTGGCCTGGTCAGATTTCTTGAGGTGCAGCTTCCCGTACCAGGTGTGCATGTGCTTCCACCAGATGAGGATCATCTCCTAACTGTAGCCCAGGCTCTCTGCCTTCTCTCTCCAAGCAGCCTGCTTCCTTTTGGTGTCCCTGTACAGCCGGTGTCCCTTCCGCCACAGATAGTCCTTCCCTCTCAGCCACTCCAGCACCTCATCCTCGTGTTCCTCCTCAATGGAGTATTGCCTCCTCTCCCTATCACGCGTCTGCCTCTTCCTCCCTCTGGCAGGGCCATATGGGCCCTCATCAGAGAGACTTCAAGGTTGTAGAGGCTGCTCCTCCACACTACCAGCAGCAGCAGAAACAGCAGGATCATCATCATCAGCAGCAGCAGCAGCAGCAGCAGCAGCAAGAAAATCATCATGATCAGCAGCAGCAGCAGCAGCAGCACCAGCACCAGCAGGACTAGGATCAGCAGCAGCAGAGTAAGCACCAGGAGCCCCAGCAGGACCAGGAGCATGAGCAGTATGAGTAGGATAAGCAAGTCCAAGAGCACGAGCAGGATGAGCAAGACCAGGAACACGAGCAGGACGAGCAGGACGAGCAAGTCCAGGAGTACGAGCAGGATGAGCAGGACCAGCAGGACGAGGAGCAGCTTCAGCAGAGTAAACAAGCAGAAGCACCACCGCCAGGAGCAGCTTCAGCAGATTAAGCACCAGCAGAAGCACCACTGCCAGAAGCAGCATCAGCAGAGTAAGCATCAGCAGAAGTACCACCGCCAGAAGCAGCATCAGCAGAGTAAGCACAAGCAGAAGCACCACCGCCATAAGCAGCAGCATCAGCTCCTCCAGAAGCAGAAGCAGCAGAAGCCCCGGCTGCAGAAGAGCGAGCCCATGCTACAGAAGCCCCAGAAGAAGCAGAGTGAGGGCCAGGGGGCGGGAGGGTGGCCCTGTCCCTCTTGCCAGGGCTGGCAGAAGATGGCTGAGGCTTCCTCTTTTTCCCCATGGTTGTGGAGTTGCTGGCTGGCAGGGAGTCTTGCAGGGAATCTGGCAGGTAGGCAGGCACCGAGTCTGGCAGGCAGGCTGGCAGGCAGGCAGGCAGGCACCAAGTCTGGCAGTTAGGCAGGCACCAAGGCTGGCAGACAGCAAGGCTGGCAGGGAGGCTGGCAGGCAGGCAGACAGCAAGGCTGGCAGCAAGGCTGGCAGCAAGGCATGCAGGCAGGGCAGGCTGGCAAGGCACTCGATGTGTCTGGATGCAGGTCTTTCCTCTGAATGGTGACTTTCTTCCGAGCTGCTTCCCTTTATATCCACGGGGCTGATGCAATACATCCCCCCCCCCGCATGCAAAATTAACGCAAGGCATCCGCTAGGCTTCCGCTCCGCATCTGCTTCATCCGCTGTGCATCTGCTGTGCATCCGCTTCATCCGCTCAGCGTCTGCTCTGTATCTGCTGTATCCATTCCGCGTCCGCTTTGCTGAGGCCCCCCGGAAGCCTAGCAGAATGTGCCATCCGCTCCCTTCCCCTCCCATCTGCTAGTTTTCCGCTCTGCATCCGTTTTCCATCCGCTTTACGTCCTCCCCCCATCCGTTCCTTTCCGTGTTATCCGCTCTGGTTATTCAAATTTTCGCCCCTTTTGAGAGCAGATAACAACGGATGGAACATTCTTCTCGTCTGCTGTGTCCTTTTTACAAACATTTTGCATCCGTTGGGCAGTGTGACAGGGCCTTAAAATGCAATACACAAACATTCCAATGGGTTCTCTCTGGCCCTATGCCTGTTGGAAGAAGAAAGAAGAATATTTAAGGGCTACCTAATGGATAATAGGTCAAAGCCATACAGGTATCCTTGACTTACTATCACAATTGGGACCAGAATTCCTGTTGCTCAGCAATGCAATTGTAAATAAGTCACACCCAATTTATAACCTATTTTGCCACAGTTGTTAAGTGAATCAGATAATCATTAAGTGAATTTGGCTTCTCCCCCTTCCTTGTTAGAAGTCAGCTGGGAAGGCCACAAATAACAGTTACATGAGCTGTGGTGGCTTGTGGTTAGACTGTAGTACTGCAGGCTACTTCTGCTGACTGCTGGATGTCTGCAATTTGGCAGTTTGAATCTCACCAGACTCAAGGTAGACTCAGCTTTCCATCCTTCCAAGATGAGTAAACTGAGGACCCAGATTGTTGGGGGCAATATGCTGACTCTGTAAACTGATTAGGGAGGGCTGTAAAGCACTGTGAAGTGGTATATAAGTCATAAGTGCTATTGTTACATAACCCAGGGTTGCTGCAAGCATTGTAAATACATACCAGTTACCATATGATCAAATTTTGATCATGTAATCATGGGGATGTTGCAACAATCAAAACTGCAAGGAATCGTTGTAAGTCTCTTGTTTTCAATACCATTGCAACTTTGAATGGTTGCTAAATCAGTAAATGTAAGCTGAGGATTACTTGTACAAACTTTGGAAGAATGTGGTTTCAAAAACCAGGTGGAACAAGAGAAGGCACACTTTCTGGGACCCATAAGATGGTATTACTTTATTGATGGGACCCAGAGTAATACATCCTACATGTGTTTAGCCTAATTTAGTGGGAAAGCTGCCACCACCCAGGACTGTTAGATAAACTAAGGTCCTCTGAGTCAACCTTCTTGCTAGGTCTATATGATTAAGAGATCATTTATGTAATTTAATGAGACAGAAGGAAAAAATAGCTTCAGGATGAAGACTGCAAACAGTCTCCAATAATTGAAAGCTATAACAAGAACTAAGAATAGAAGAAGTTTTTAAGTGGGGGGGGGGAAGGTTCATGTGTTTTATTCACCTTTGCTGCAAATAAAGTACCTTTCGTTGTATTTATGATAAGAAAAGTAATAGAACAGGCAATTTAATGGATCTTTGCCCCTTCACCTCTCATTACTTTACACACGACAGTGTAATCAGTGAAAAAAAAGGTGGTGGGGAGGCTGGCAAGTTGAAGGAAGGCTTGGTGACTTAAACCCCGTCACACTGCACCTACGGATGGAAAGAGGATGTAAAATGGACAAAAAAGCTTGCCATCCGTTGGTTAACGCGATGTATCCATTCTGTACTCACTGCCTCCGTTTTGCTTCCTCTCTATCCGTCCAGCATCCGTTTATTGACGTTTCATCTGCTCAGAAAGTTTTGAACTGCTCAAAACTTTTGAGCGGAAAATGTATCCAATGCGTCTGTTCTGCATCCGCTAGGCATCCGCTAGGCATCCATTCTGCATCCGTTACGCATCCGCAATATCCACGAGGCATCCGTTCCACATCCGCGCAACAAGCATCCGCTCGGATGCAGAGAGGAAGTAGAACGGACGCAGAACGGATGCAGAACGGATGCCTAGCGGATGCAGCATGGAAACAAAGCATTTAAAACAGAAAAAAAGTTCGCAGAGGGGACCTATCTCGGATATAAAGGATGTCTAGAGGATGCCTAGAAGATGCAAAAGGACACCTAGTGGAAAACCAATACTGCCTATAAAAAGGGGGAGCAACTCATCTGGATCTCACTTTCAGACCAGCAGCCCAGCTGTGCAGACCTCTGCAGCCTTCATCTGACTCTTCCTCTTCCACAGCATCCAGTCATGTCCACTGTGGATCGTAACAAAGTCCTTTTGGCAGCCACCATCGTTCTGCAACAGTGCGAAGCCATCTACAGGCTCTGTGAACTCTACTATGGGAAGAAAAAGAGGCGGCCAAGAAGCATCTGGGTACGAAGATGGATCACCAGAAGAGCAGAGTACAGACTGTACAACAAGCAGATGGTGGAGCTCAGGAACGAAGACACTCGTGCATTCCAGAACTTCATGAGGATGCCTCCAGCCATGGTTTGACGAAGTTGTGCAGCGGCTGATACCCAGGTTGACCAAGGCAAACACCAACTTCCGGCCCAGCCTGGAACCTGGGCTCAAGGTGGCACTCACTCTGCGCCACCTGGCCTCAGGGACCACCTACAGTAGCATGCAGTACGGCTGGAGGGTGCCATACAACACCATCAGCATTGTGGTCAAAGAAGTGGTGCAGGCCATCATATAAGAATACCTGGAGGAGCTCCTCCAGTGCCCCTCCACTGAAGAAGGATGGAAGAAAGTTGCAGAGCAGTGGTATCAGAAGTGGAACTTCCCACACACCGTTGGAGCCATAGATGACAAGCACGTGGCCTGCAAAGCGCCAGCCAAGTCGGGGTCCACTTATTTCAACTACAAGGGCTTCTTCAGCATCGTCCTCTTCGCCATGGTCGATGCTGACTACAAATTCATGTATATCGATGCTTCAGGCAACGGCTCATGTTCAGATACCCAGGTATACAATGCCAGTGACCTCAAGGAGGGGCTGGAACGCAACCTCATGGTGGGCTTCCCAGATCCAGACCCACTGCCCAATGACACGCAAGATGTGCCCTACTTCATCACGGAGCATGATGCCTTCTCCCTCAGAACCTACCTCATGAAGCCCTACACCTCCAGATTCCTCACCCGTGAAGAGAGGATCTTCAACTACAGGCTGTCCAGGGCAAGGCGGGTGGTGGAGAACGCCTTTGGCATCCTGGCCAACAGGTTCCAGGTACTTCTCACCACCATGCAGCATCGGCCACAGACTGTGAGGAGGATCGTGGAAGCCTGCTGCATCCTGCACAATCTCATGCGCACCCGCTACCCAGTCTTGCAGAACAGGCTCATGGACCTCCAACAAGGCAATGGGGACATGGAGCCTGGGGAATGGAGGCAAGGGCAAAACCTGATAGACACTGAGGATGTGCAAGGCCCCAACATAGCCTCACGTGAAGAAGCAGCGCAACCTCTTGAAACACTGGTGCAACTCCCCAGCTGGAGCAGTGGAGTGGCAAGACAGGATGGTAGATGCTTAATGGATGCTTCCTTCAGCCTGTCTCATCACACTGATAAGATTGGGCCATGTATCTTGAATGGCCCTACAATGATCAGGGCATTTAATAAAGAGTTGTGTTTATGTTGACATGTGTGGATGATTATTACATTATTATTGATAATAAAGGGCCATAGGTGTGGCACCTGGGAGGGTGGACCGTACAGTCCCACTATGCTTGCACTGGAGGTTTATCTATCCCACAGCTATTACCCATACCACAGGTATTCCTGCACACCCCACTGCTATCTTAACCCATGCCACAAGCATGCAAAGGCTTAAGCCATTTCTAAAAGTTTCCACCAAGACTTTATTAAAAAAAAAGAAATGAAGCAAGTGTGTGAATCAAAGATAAACTTTTTTGAACAACAAGCTGTAAAAGAAAAATGACCCAAGTCAAGTGTCCAAATAAAGTCCACAGGTAACCAGCCAGCCAGTCTCTGGCACTCCTCTTGGCCACTCAGAGGTGTGCCCAGTCTCAGGGGTGAAGGGTCCAGGTGCTGTGGAGGTGGCTGGTGCTGGAGTGCTGGTCTGAAGCCCCACTGGGGTGCCTGGCCCCAAGAGGACAACAGGTGATGGTGTGTTGAGAAAGCTCTCGGACAGCTGGCTCAGACCCATGATGTTGAGAGCTCCTTCCTCCATGCCATGGGGTGTCAGCCCCAGTACCGAGGACAGATGTACTGAGGCCGGGCTTGGCTGTGGGGTGGAGGAAGGAGCAGTGTAGTGGGGCTGTCTGGTCTGCAGCTGGGTGAGGACTAGCGTTGGTGGCATCGGTGGCATCATTGTCGTGGGTGGCATCGGTGGCATCAGTGGAACTGGTGGCAATGGTGTCATCTGATGACTCTGTGCCTGGACTGGGAAGGGCTGCTGCCTGTGCTGCTGGACCTCTTGGTAGCCGTAGCCCTGGTAGGTGAGGACCTGTGGGAAGCCTCGGAATGGGAAGGACATCACCTGGGCTGGAGGAGCAGACCTGGACTGGGTGGGAGCAGATTCATTTGGATCTGGAGGGTTGTGAAGCAGCTCGGTGATCTGGTCCTTCACCACCTGGTACTGGGGTTCCGTCATGTCCACGAGGGTCTGGTTGACATAGGTGAGGAAGGGCTTGCGGTTGGAGGATGAGGAGTCAGTGTGGACCAGCTGAGAGAGGAGATCTATGCTGGTCCGGATGGTGTCCCTGATCTCCAGCAGGACATTGTGGCTCTGCCCCTCCTGCTGTCTGGCTCTCTGCCTTTCTGTGGTGGTGGAGCTGTGGGTGGATGCAGGTACGGCTGTGGTGGACGCATCATCTCCTTTCTCCCACCGCACCAGAGAGTCCTCCACGTGCTCCACCATGGTTACAACAGCTGTCCGCGGGTTCTCCACCATGGCACGCTCCACAGAAACCTGCCTGGAGACAGGAACTGACTCTTGGCCGGAAGAGGACTGGCTCTCAGCAGGCTGCCGGAGAGAGAGGGTAGACAGAGGGGCTGCTCCTCGGTGGCAGACCTCACCCTCCAGGAAGCTGCACCTGGCCATGACGTAGGTCTCTCTGTCCATCAGCTTGACTGCGGCCTGGCCAGATTTCTTGAGGTGCAGCTTCCCATACCAGGTGTACCACCAGCCGAGGAGCACCTCCAAAGTGTAGCCCATACTCACCGCCTTCTCTCTCCAAGCAGCATGCTTCCACTTGGTGTCCCTGTACAGCCAGTGTCACTTCCGCCACAGATAGTCATTCTCTCTCAGCCACTCCATCACCTCATTCTCGTGTTCCTCCTCAATGGAGTATTGCCTCCTCTCCCATTATCGCATACACCTCTTCCTCCCTTTGGCCGGACCAGATGGACCCTCATCAGAGGGGCTCCCAGGTAGTAGGGGCTGCTCCTCCACACCACCACCACCAGCAGCAGCAGCAGGATCATCATCATCATCATCATCATCACCAGCAGGATCATAATCATCATTATCATCAGCAGCAGTAGCAGCAGGATCATCATCATCAGCAGCAGCAGCAGCACCAGCAGGATCAGCAGCAGCAGCAGCAGCAGCACCAGCAGGACCAGGATCATCATCAGCAGAGTAAGCACCAGGAGCCCCAGCAGGACCAGGAGCACGAGCAGTGCGAGTGGGATGATCAAGTCCAGGAGCACGGGCAGGACAAGGAAGACCAGGAGCACAAGAAGGACGAGCAAGTCCAGGAGTACGAGCAGGACGAGCAGGACGAGGAGCATCTTCAGCAGAGTAAGCACCAGCAAAAGCACCACCGCCAGGAGCAGCTTCAGCAGAGTAAGCACCAGCAGAAGCACCACCGCCAGGAGCAACCCCAGCAGAAGCTCCAGCACCAGAAGAGCGAGCCCAAGCAGCAGAAGCCCCAGCAGAAGCAGAGTCAGGGAAAGGGGGCGGGAGGGTGGCCCTGTCCCTCTTGCCAGGGATGGCGGCAGGTTGCTGAGGGTTTTGCTTGTTCCCAATGGTTGTGGGGTTGCTGGCTGGCTGGGAGGCTGGCAGGGAGGCTGACAGGCACCAAGGCTGGCAGGAAGGCTGGCAGGAAGCCTGGCAGGCAAGCAGGCACCAAGTCTGGCAGGAAGGCTGGCAGGAAGGCAGGCAGGCAGGCAGGCACCAAGGCTGGCAGGCAGGCTGGCTGGCAGGGAGGCTGGAAGGCAGGCTGGCAGCAAGGCTGGCAGGCATGCAGAGAGCAAGGCTGGCAGGGAGGCTGGCCAGGAGGCTGGGAGGCAGGCTTGGAGGCAGGCTGGCAGGAAGGCTGGCAGCAAGGCTTGCAGGCAGGCATGCAGGCAGGGCAGGCAAGGACTCGATGTATCCAGCAGCAGGTCTTTCCTCCGAATGGTGATCTGCTTGGGAGGTGCTTCCCTTTATATCCATGGGGCTTATGCAATGCACCCCCCCCGTATGCGCAATTAACGCTCGGCATCCATTTGGTTTCTGCTGTGCATCTGCTGTGCATCCGCTGTGCATCCGCTATGTTAGGGATAACATTGTTCACCCTAACTGTTTTA
>BLBF01015904.1:11407-22374 GCA_015471245.1 Laticauda colubrina
GTTTAGCTTGTCTACCTAACCCTGGTTGGGGAACCCAGGCTTAACACGCTTCATCCACTGTGCATCCGCTAGGCTTCCGCTCTGCATCCATTTCTTCCGCTGTGCATCCACTGTATCCATTCCGCATCCGCTTTGCTGAGGCCCCCCGGAAGCCTAGTGGATGTACCATCCGCTCCCATCCGCTTCCATCTGCTGGGCTTCCGTTCCGCATCCGCTTTTCATCAGCTCTGCATCCTCCCCGCGTCCGTTCCTTTCCGTGTTATCCGCTCTGGTTATGCAAATTTTTGCCCCTTTTGAGAGCGGATAACAACGGATGGAAAATTTTGCTCGTCCGTTGTGTCTTTTTTTCTAATGTTTTGCATCTGTTGGGCAGTGTAACAGGGCCTTTAATTTGCTGCATAGCCCATCTTGCTCAGTCACATAGAAAACAGGTGGAAAAGAGAACTTTGATGCCACCAGTCTACTCAGCTTCTGAATGTGAGTGATTATATAGAATTCCCTGCCAAAGGATGAACAGTGGAAGAGGGATGCAGAGGAGTTTCTCCCCCAACTACTAAGCTTCCAAGATTTTTTTTCCCCCTGTCCTACTTCTGTGGCATAATTTGCATGAAAGTTTTATTTAAATCTGCCTGATATTTTAGAATGGACAGTTGATCCTTTAAAGAGGTTCATGAGCTCAGAATTGGTTCAGATTATTTGGAAAGTGTGAACACCAGCATGTAACTTAAGAGGCTACCTGGTATATCATAGGTGGAAGGACATGCAGCAATTGGTATGCCCATATTCCTTTTTCCCCATCTTTCCTATAATGGCTGTGTTCTTAAAAATATTATCTAAGAGGAGCTTTGGAAACTCAGGCTTTAGAAGCCATAGAATAGAAATATATTGTAGAGATATGAGCTCAGCTTCCAGACAAACTCAACACAGCCATATCAGGAATTACTCATTATTTAAAGCCCTAGACCATGGTTGCAGATTCCAAAATGTTGTCCAGTGAGGTCAATGCTCCACCAACATATAGCAAGCTATACAAATCATTAAGATGAGGAGGGGAGAAGATCAGAAAGTACCTGAAGTGCCAGTGAAAAAAGACTAAACTACAGAAAGCCTAAAGCATTACATGGCTTAGAAGGAAACGAGGTAGAATATATAAATAGATGGATAGAAGATAGAATTCTTTATTGGCCAAGTGTGATTGGAATTTGTCTTTGGTGCATATGCTCTCAGTGTACATAAGAAAAAATAAAATTCATTCATCAAGAATCATAAGATACAACACTTAGTGATAGTCATAGGTTACTAATAAGCAATCAAATAATACTAGGAAACAAATAAAACAATATGAATTGTAAAGATACAAGCAACACAATTATAGTCATAAGTGGGAAGAGATAGGTAACTAGTAAGGATGCGAGGAATAATTGTAATACAGTCTTAGTAAATAAGTTGGCAGCGTTGTAGTAATTAGTTGTTTAGGAGAGTGATAGCATTTGGGGAAAAACAGATAAATCATAAAATAAATCATAAATCATAGAATCATAAGAGAGTTAGTGGTTATTGGAATCAGCCTTAACACCAGGACACTGCCCATTGTAGTTTTGCCTTAGGCACAAGGACAGCTGAGTGACTTTAGACCAGTCACTATTTTTCACTTAGGAAGAAGGCAACAACAAACTACCTTCAGAGGAGGAACAGGAGGAGACCCTAAAATATGTTTTGTGCTTTATATTTGCTCCAAAATTCTAGTATGGAGTAATTATGTTTTGGAGTGTAGGAACAATTGACTTTGTCTTTCATGTGCTCCCAGCCCATTGTTTTCATACTAAAATTTTATCTTAAACTATTTTAATACCGTCTGAGTGATTGGTCTAACACCATTCAAAGAAGTGTCATCCCAAACTCTGATTGGCTACAGAACCCAGCATCTCCCCCCCCCTTTTTTTTCCTTCAATGGCATTTCATGCTGGAATCGCTGCTCTCAGATAGCCCACAGCTTCTTTTTCTATCTCACCAATATTACAGCAACCCATAAAAATAATGGATTTCAATTACATCATATTTTTCCCTTGTTTTCATCCAGCACACCTCCTTTTGAGGGGTCCTTGGTGGTCTCTGAGCTTGCTTGTTTTCTTTCAGACATTTCATTACCCAAACTAGGTAACATCATTGATGGTGTTACCTAGTTTGTTACCTGATGATGTTACCCTAACCCTAATTGATGATGTTACCTAGTTTGGATCATCTGCACAAAAAGAAGCAAGCTCAGAGACCACCAAGGACCCCTAATGTTAACCCTGAGCTAGAAATATTCTCCTTTATTAGTACACCTCCTTTTCATCCTTTTATCTCCTTGTGGACATCATTTGGCTTCCACCCAGGTTTAGGAAAATATGCTTCTTTTGGTTGCCACTGTATAGCATTGGTTCCTTCTTTTCACTCTAAGTCACAACATAGGAATGTTGGAACATAACTAAAGTGTCAAGAAATGCTACTCCTTTGTTCTTCCTTGCTACAGAGTTTCTGTGGAACTACAGTGCATTGACAGTCAAACAAAGAAATGATGAAATGCTGCATTCCCTTTGCTTTAACAAAATAGCATTAAAGGGACCAGGTATAATAAGAGGACAGATGAAAAATTCTGGGTTAATGCCAAAGGACAGGAAGTGGGAAAAGAATGCAAAGGCATACATATCTATACACATTTGTGAAAACAAAGGAAAAGAATAGGCGGTAGAGTGGATAAGGAGGGAGAAGCAGACTCTAAAATTAAAAAGCAAATTACTAGATACATAGAGACTTACCATACAGGGAACTACATTTATAGGAATGGTGAGAAGCAGGGGAATGACCAATCAGATCCTCTAGTGGCTGTAGGTCAGACTGAGTACAAATCTCCTCCCATTGTCAAATCACTGCAGTCCAAATTGGAATTTGTTAAATTGATTTTATGATGAGCCAGGAGATAAGAGATAATGCAGATTTTATCTGAGGTAGAACCTCAAGAAAAGATAGATTCAGATGAGAAATAAGAATGAGGAGAAAATTTTAATAAATATGAGAATAGAAATCAAAATTATGGCATAAAAGAAACATTATTTTATATAAAACTTATTTTTAAAAAATCAACTCTACATGAAAATTAGCATTTTTTGACTTCAGCCATCTGTAGCAGGTAATGATTAGTCTGTAACTCTTACACAAGAGAGAGCCCAGTTCAAGTCCTTATCTAGTGACAGAGTTTGCTGGGTGACCAGGGACCATCTCTCAGAGGAACCTATATCATAACTTTGTTGAAGGAGAAGCTTATAAGAACCTCCTCTATCCTCAGAAGAAAGATGATAAATTCAGAAAGCAATATTAATACTTACTATATCTATATACCATATTGGGCTGGGATGTGCCTATCTGATCAATTCACACAGAGGATTCCAGTTCAGGGAAGGGAATTAGAAAATAATTGCAAGCAGAAATGAACTGTGACCCTGAAAAAAGTTGGCAAACCTGAATTGCACTTCAGCAATATTTCAAGGAGCTCAGGGTACCCCATTCCTATCTTAGTATAATTGAACCATAGGTGTGTGAAACTAATTAAATATTCTTCCCCTATTTAGCCTTGTTTTAATTTCCAAGTGTATTTTCTTAATTTTAGATGATACACCCTTGGGATAAGACCTGATGTGGTTGTTATTTATAAGCTATAGTATTCGTAATGAAAGGAGGAGGAGGAGGAGGGGGGAAGGGGAGGAGGATATTATAATTTCATTTTATACTGGAGGTTTTTTTCCCAAGGGACTCCTGGTGACATACAACATAAAACATAAAATGAAACACCCAGCAACATCATAATTTTCTGGAATTATACTAAAATAGGAAACTCCCAACTATAAGATTTAACCATTAAAAGCTTGAGTGAACAGCAATGTTTTCACTGCCTTCCTACATCCTAGGAAAGAGGAAACCTTTTGAATCTCTGGAGAAAGCTATTCCAGAGGGTAGGGACTTCCACAGAGAAGCCTTGACTTTTGGCCCCTAAAGTATTTGTAATAATGGGCCATAATGAATACTTGGTTGGTTAACATGACCTGTGACACAAGGGTGGTGATGGAAAATATCTATTCTTTAATTATACCAAAATATGGGAATTATTCAGAGTTGGTTTCACATTTGAACATGCTGATATGATGTACACAATAAACAGGATCTTTGAGAAAAGCCATAGCCTCAGAGTCTTGAATTGATTGGGAGCCATGACACTGACTTTGTAAACTGCTTAGAGAGGGCTGCAAAATACTATGAAGTGGTATATAAGTCTAAGTGCTATTGTCATTGCTACATCTAGTAGATGTTGGGCAAACAATAGTCTATCAGATCCCCTTTTTTCAGTGGGACTGTACAGTTGTGATTTGAGTGCCTGCCAGCCTTTCATGGTCCTTAGGGATAATTTTATTGCTTTGGCAATTAGCCTTTCTGTTGGTTACAAGATGTAGTCCCCCTCTGTTATTTCATCCTGACAATTTCTTGGCCTTGTTGGCAGATGGAGTTGAAGTTCTCATCACTCCCTCCTGCCATTGCTAGGGCATGTTCAGCTGACCTTAGTTTTCATGAGCCTTGTTGCTGTTATGTCTGGCACTGCAGAGGAAAACATTCTACATTCTTCACATCCCCCTCACCCCCATATGCATGGCAACTTAGAAATGAAGCAAAGTAAAGTATGGCTTCAGCTAGGGTCATTTTCAGAATTGAGAGTCAGCATATTGCCCCGAACAATCTAGATCCTTATTTGACCATCCTCAGAAGGATGGAATGTTGAGTCAATCTTGACCCAGTGAGAATCAAAGTGCTGGCAGTCAGCAGAATTAGCTTGCAATATGGTATTCTAACCACTGAGACACCGTGGCTCATGGTATCTGCAACTTGCCTTAACTGAGATTCAAATGGAGAGTCTATTGGCTTATAGCTCATTTGTTCAAGTACTGTGTCCAATAGCAATTGTTTTAGATGAGTTAGGGACAAGATCCCTGAACATGTGGATGATGCTGAACTCCAGGGAGCAGAGTGTCTCCTAAGGCTATTAAAAAGGCAGAAGCATGAAGGCAAATGTATTCAAGGAGAACCATTATTCTTTGTGTTGAAGTAGTCATTGGAATAAGTGAAAGCACAACTACTTGGAAGGCATTTTTAAGATGCCAGGAAGTAAATATCCTGCAATTGTGCTCCACCTCTTAATGGCACATAGAAACACAAAAGGCTTTGATATTTAGTGTATTTAATTAATGCTTTGCTCCAAGGAAGCAATTATACTGATATACTGGTAAGGATAGGAACCAGGAGAAACACTTGGAGACTCAAGGAACATCATTTTGTTTGATTAATATTCCTTGCAGTCTTTTTCTTGCTTTTTCAATGTTATTTTTTATTATTTTGTGAGCCACCCAGAGGTAGTTGGACTTGGATGCTCTTTTTTTTTTAAAAAAAAAAGTATATTGGAAGAAAAAAATCTTTTTTGTAAAACTCATTCAAAACTGTTAGGATATGTGCAAAGTAACCCTTATATAAAAAGGATATGCACACAGAAAATGGTTTATGAGAACAGTTATGAATAAATATACAGCAACACAGAGTTGAACAAGTTCTATTAATTTTTTACTTGAAGAAATAGCACAGTCCAATAAACAGTCCATGTCATACACGTTTTTAACAGTCCAACAATATCTAGTTCTAAAGTCTTCTTACCGGTTTCACGTCTTTTACAGCAGACAAATATCAAACCATAATAAAACAAATAACCTTCAATGTCAACAGAATATCAAAATAAACAGGGTTAGTCGGTATTGGTCCATAGTCAGTATCAGTATCAATATTCAGAGAGATCACCAGTGAAAAAGAAAAAGAAAGAGAATTTATAGCTCTATAAATTCTATAGCTCCCTCTTATGGCAATTTGTAGCATAATTAACCAAGTAGAACACAGCATAATACATTACAGTATTTTTCCTTAAAGCTACAAACATATATATTTGTAGTTTATGTATTGTCAACCCAATGACGTTATTTACATATACATAACAAAAACTATTTATGGTACTGTTGATAGTCCCAGTTAATGGGTATTCATAACAACCATGTGGCTTCTGAATGTGTTTTGCAATTGAATTCACAATTCTACAAACAGAAGAAAGTCTCTTTCCTTCTTTGTCCAAAATGTACTGTGTATTAAAGTAACTGAAGCCAAGTACAGAGACAATGAGAAATGTGTGTGAATTAATTAAATTTCAATAAACTGCAGATTATTCAAGAAGAAGAGACTGAGGTGACATTGCTAGATAGACCCCTGGTATTTGAGCTTGCTCTTGCACAGCATTAACAAAATGCAAAAGTAAGCTAGAAATTGGAAATTTATTTCTTATGTGCTAAGGATATAAATTGGCCACAAAAAACCCTAAAAGCTTTTGTTACGAATAATTGAAATGAAGGGTAGCTTGGGCTGCTAGGTCCAACCAGAATCTGGTAACTTTCTGATAATCAACAAGAGTTTTTTAAAAAAATATTCTTCCAAGACAATTAAATGTTGGAAATAAATGATGTGAAGTAGGTCAGGACTCTGGGCACTGATGTGTTACTAAATATTTAACAATCAGCTCAACTGGCTCCAACTGCCAGCTACAGAACATCTGATTAGTGAACTAGATATCCTAATTCAGCTCGGCTCTCACCTCACAAAAGTCCAGAAAATTTTAACAGTCAGTTATTGTTTTTCTTATATGTATCCATGTATTCATAACTGTTTTTACTTATACCTATTATCTTGTAAGCAATGACAAAACAAACAAAATAAATAAAATATTGTGAGCTGGTATGAACTGTCTCCATCATGCTGCTGAATGGATCACTTGGGAGCCTAAGGAGAAATATATTCTTGATTTTTTTTTTCCCTCAACCCTCTGGCAGAGCAATTGGACATTGACTCAAAAAGCCTACTCCATTTTAATCTTCTTTCCCTCTGAGTCATGTGATCCAGAAGAAATATACTATATATAGCTTCTGTTGATAACTGATTGCAAAAAAATTCCAGAAACCCCATTCTACATGCATAGACAATCACCAAGGAGTAAAGGAAAAAATTTGTATCCCAAATTTGTTTAAACATTTGCGAAGTTTCCTCAAGAGATTCTTCTTGCATGAGCACACATATTTTAAGCAACTATATCACTACTTCCATGTTCTCTCTTAGGTTGGTTTAATAATTACTTTAATAATTACATACATTTTAGAAAGAATGATACCCTAATCACTACAAAAAAATGTACATATACATGGAGAATTTCTTCCACCCATTCATTATGCAAAAACAGTTCTGACATTTATTTTGCTCTATCTTAACATTGTGAGTCATACTTGGATTGCAGAAATCAATAGATTGGCCCTCGACTTCCTTAGATTTAATTTTCAGTACAGTATTATTTAATGAAGAATTTTGAGTGATTTCCTAGCTGTGAATTTTTGGGCTGGAAGATGATAAACTTCACAGCATTGCCAGTATTTTCTTTCAGCAAGGAAAGAAATTTGCAGTTTCATTTTTATGTCACATAACTACATACAAAGGACAGGAAGACCTGGAGAAATGTTGTCCATGGGGTTATGATGGGTCAAACATGATTTCAAAACTAACAGCAACAATTACAAATAAAAATCAATCAATCTTCAGGAACTTATGTACCATTTTTTAAGGGGAAAAAATCCTTCCCATCAGAATCAATGAGAGAATATCCAGTACACAACAAGAGAGCACTTGTGAATTAAGACACCTTCCTTGCTTTCCAGTTAAAGACACTTGTCAGCTTGCAGCCTGGGTTGCTGGAAACAAGTGGTAGTCACTTGGTGCAAGATCAGGGCTGTAGGGCAGGTGAGGAAAAATCTCCCGCTTGAAAGCATTCAGGACTTCTCAAGTGCGATTTGCTGTGTGTGGTCGGGCATTGTCATGCAGAAACAATTTTTTTGAGCTTAACTTTCCTCTACGCTTGTTCTGAATTGTTTTTCTTAGTTTTTGCAACGTTTCACAATACCTCACAGAGTTTATTGTTGAACCATGTTCCAGAAAATCGATAAGAAGCACACCTTGCCTATCCCAAAAAACAGTCACCATAATCTTCCTTGCAGAGAACGTTTGCAAACATTTTCTTGGTTTTTTGGGGGAATTTGTGTGCCCCCACTCCATAGCCTGCAATTTGGTCTTGCTGTTCACATGTTTGACCCAAGTCTTGTCTCCAGTTACAATTCGATCAAGAAATGAATCTCCATCTTTGTCATAAGAGTACAGAAATGTCAATGATGCGGCCATACGCTGACTCTTGTGGTTTTCTGTCAGGATTTTTGGCACCCATCTTGCACAAAATTTGTGGCAGCCTAGCTTTTGTGTAACAATTTCATGCAACAAACTGCGTGAAATTTGTGGAAAACTAAGCGAAAGTTCCATTACTGTGAAACGGTGGTTTTCACGAATCTTGTCATTGACTTTCGCGACCAGTTCATCAGTCACAATGCTCGGACATCTACTCCACTGTTCATCATGAATGTTAGTTCATCCATTTTTAAACTTAATGCAACATTGACGCATTCCACCTTCAGTGATGATGTTGTCTCCGTGCATTTCACACAGTTGCCGAAAAATTTCAGTCGGTTTATGGTTTTTTGCCAACAAAAACCTTATCATTGATCGCACCTCACAACTCACGGGATTTTCAATTGCAGCACACATGTCAAATGTTTGCTGTGAAATAACGGGCAACGATACGAACCTCCCACTAGCACAACTAGATGCAGACTAAGCAGCAGATGCACAGACCAAAGATGGCCACGCTAGCTCTGCCCCTTCTTGCTACAGATGAAAACATAATCTATTTTGTGGATAGCCCTCAAACAATGTTCATGTGCCTTGGCATGTAGTAATGTTAGTCTCATGACCATGAAAATGTCTTCAGACAATGCTGGCTGGAGGTGAAAAACATCCTCAAGAGTCAGACATGACTGGAGAGGTAAAACATTTACCTTTTTGTTGATTTCAGTTAGATTTCTGTTAACTTTCAGAACATACATTTTCTTAGCAGAAGTACAGAGATTGATATTATTTCATCTTGTCAGTCTAGCCTAAATCTGTAATTTCATTCAGAAAATCCAAAAATTAACTAACTCCTACCTAATTTAGTTTTTCAAGATCATTCACAATCAGCTACCATTTTAATAGACTTTCTTTCCCTCCCCCATCTCTTTCTCTTTTTTCTTCCTTCCTTCCTTCCTTCCTTCCTTCCTTCCTTCCTTCCTTCCTTCCTTTCCTTTCCTTTCCTTTCCTTTCCTTTTCTTTTCTTTTCTTTTCTTTTCTTTTCTTTTCTTTCTTCTTTCCCTTTGAATTAGCATTGATTCCTGATGACTGCTTGACCCCCTGCAGTTTTCTTGGCAATGTTTCACAGTGGTTTGTCATTGCCTGCTTTTAAAGAACTGAGAAAAAGTGATTGACCCAGACTATACGTACCCCTGACAGCAAGCCAAGGCCATTTTGGATCCAACAGAACCCTAGCCCTTCCCAGTATGCCACTGATTGTTGACCAACACCTAGCATCAAAGGCTAGCTGAAATTATGGATGCAGGTTTCCTAATACATACTTTGCTCCTGTTATAGTTGATCAATTTTTAGAAAGACAGAGGTGGAATTCTGTAAATATGGCTTAGCATTTCTAAAGTCTGTAAGTGGGAAATCTCAGCATTCTCATTATTTAAGAATATAACAGCATAAGAGCAATGGTACTAGATCAAATTAATTTTCAATGTAGTTCAGCATTCTGCCTCTCAAATAATCAACTAGATGGCTATGTAAAAACAACAGAATAACAGAGTTGGAAGGGACCTCTGAGGTCTTCTAGTCCAACCTCCTCTTCAGGCAGGAAACCCTATACCATTTCAGACAAATGGTTGTCCAATCTCTTCTTAAAAACTTCCAATGTTGCAGCATCCATAACTTCTGGAGGCAAGTTGTTCCACTGATTAATTGTTCTAATTGTCAAGAAATTTCTCCTTAGTGCTAGGTTGTTTCTCTCCTTGATTAGTTTCTGTCCATTGCTTCTTTTCCTGCATTCAGGTGCTTTGGAGAACTGACAACACGGCACAAAAATGCACCCATTCTTTGTAATCAGAGATGTTGAGATTCTCAAGCTGCTAATAATATTTCTTAAAAGGGGAAAAGGGAATTGGGTTACAGAATCTTGAAAATTTCATAAATGTACTTTAGTACTCTATTGATCAGGAAGTTCATTGGGGCACAAATTCTTTGGTCTTCTTGCTCACTGCCTTTTGAAGATGTGAAGAGGATGCTACTCCGCTGGTATAAAGGAACTGATCTAGCTCTGTCATTTTGTGGAACTAATCTCCTCCCCATCCTTTTTCACAGGCTCTGAGAAATCTACTACATCACAAAGTAAATGCACAGAAATATTAGTGGGAGTTTTAAATACTTTCCCTATCTTTCAATCTTTATTTTTTAAAAAACAAATTTTATTGATTTTACAATTAAAAACAAATCAAACACAAATAGAAAACAGAAAAAGAAAAGAAAAGGAGAAAGTACGGATAGAAGACAATTAAGAGCATTCTCATTTTCAACATTTTATAAGATCTTTTCTTTCTTTAATTTATGCCATATACTCACACCTTGTCCTTGCATATGTTTGTATATCACTTGTATGAATTTGTCCTATTTTTTTTTATCTTATAGTGTGAGATCTATCTTTGTTCTAACCATTTATACTAGCAATTCCAGCTATCATAGTATATTGAAGTGTCTTTGTTATTTAATGCTAGAGTTAGTTTATCCATTTCTGCACAATTTAATATTTTTTGGATGATCATTTCCTCTGTAGGTATGTGAGGTTGCTTCCAACATTGAGCAAAAATTAATCTGGCTGCTGTTAATGTTTTGTT
>BLBF01015906.1:0-11450 GCA_015471245.1 Laticauda colubrina
CTTTGGGATGTGTATATATATATATATATATATACACATCCCAAAGGTAGCAGTGTCATCAGTTCACCTTTTAAGCCACATCCTTACCTGTAACCTAATCCAAACCTTACTCCACTGAGCTTCATTCTGACCAAGCCACACCCATTTATCGCCTAGTAACTCTTTGCCATCAACAGCAGTTCAACATTTCCTTGCCAAGAGGACTCTTCTCCAAAACTGGTTGGGAAGAACGGAAAGAGTGAAATTTTGTCTCATTGTAAAAAGGAGGAAAGGGAAAAAAGAGAGAGAGCTATTTGTTTAATAATTTGTCATGGAAACTATCATCAACCATTCAGGTGGCATATTGGAGGAAATCCAGCATTACAATCTGAGATTGAACAAATCTGTCCTGAAAAGAAACCATCAGGATGGGGAGAAGATTATGGAACATCCATCAACATTAACTTCACTCCTTCTGGTTCTGGTCAGAACTCTCAGTCAACAATTGGAGTCCACAACTGAAGTTCTTCAAAATACCTGCCAGTTGGTGAATATAGCCTATGATCAACATCAGCAAGAGGTATCCTGCCCAGGCAAGTAATACTTGATCTTTTTCAGCCAGGAATATGGGTCCATGTTGCATTTTGAATACATCTATGAATCAAAGGGACATGGTGACTCAGTGGCTAAGATACTGAGCTTGTCAATCAGAAAGGTCGGCAGTTTGGTGGTTCAAACCGCGTAACAGAATGAGCTGTCATTACTTGTCCCAGCTTCTGCCAACATAGCAGTTCAAAAGCATGTTTAAAAAATGCAAGTAGAAAAATAGGGACCACTTTGGTGGAAAGGTAATAGCATTCCGTGCGTGTTTAGTCATGCCGGTCACATGACCATAGAGACGTCTTTGGACAGCGCTGGCTCTTCAGCTTTGTAACGGAGATGCGCACCAACCCCTAGAGCTGGAAATGTGTGAGGAAAACCTTTATCTTTACCTTTATGAATCAAAAGCTCTGGCTTCAGTTGTAAAATCCTATAAATATGTACAGCAAATCGGATTCAATTTGTCTCCCGGGAATCTAAAATGTGTCCCTTTCCAGAGCTGTTATCTCCCATAAAAGATACTTTTAAGAATATGTTTTTTCCTTTATTTTCCTTAAAAATAAGATCTTTGATGGCATTTGTTTGTTTGTTTGTTTTTATTATTATTTTGAAGAGCAACTAAGATAATTTAAGGCCTGGAGACTAAAACATATGAAGAACCATTGCAGGATTTGGGTTCGGGTAGTCTGGAGAAAAGGACTGGGGGACAGGATAGCAGTATCCCAGTATTTGAGGGTCTGTCATAAAGAGGAGTGGGGTCAATTTATTTTCCAAAGCACCAGAAAGCAGGATAAGAAACAATGGGTGGAAACTAATCCATTATTAATCCACTGTTCCAGAGAAGCAACCTGGAATTTAAAAGAAACTTCCTAACAGGGAGGAAAATTAACAGCTTGCCCTCAGAAGTTGTGGATGCTTCATCACTGGAGGTTTTTAAGAAGAGACTGGACAGTCACTTGTCTCAAATGGTATAGGGTCTTCTGCTTGAAGGGGGGCTGGACTAGAAGATCTCCAAAGTCCCTTCCAGCTCAATTCTGATTCTGCATCCAGTTTTGGTTGCCACAAAGTAAAAAAAAGATGTTGAGACTCTGGAGCAAAGGTCTTCAAATTGGCAAGTTTGAGACTTGTGGACTTCAACTCCCAGAATTCCTGAGCTAACATGCCTGGAGGAGGAATTCTGGAAGTTGAAGTCCACAAGTGTTAAATCTGTCAAGTTTGAAGACTCCTGCTCTAGCAAAAGTGCAGAGAAAAGCATCAAAGGTGTTTAGGGAACTGGACGCTAAAACTTATAGAGAACAGTTTCTGGAACTGGGTGTGTCTAGTTTGATGAATAGAAGGATTAGGAGTGACATGATAACAGTGTTCCAATATCTCAGGCGCTATCCCAATGAAGAGGGAGTCAAGTTATTCTCCAAAGCATCTTCAGGCAGAAGAAGAAGCAATGGGTGGAAACTAATCAAGGAGGGAAGCAACCTAGAATTAAGGAAAAATGTTCTTTTATAAATTGTCAGTGAGACAACTTGCCTCCAGAAGTTGAAAATCCTCCAACACTGGAAGTTTCTAAGAAGAGATTGGAAAACCATTTATCTAAAATGGTCTAGGGTTTCCTGGATTGGACTAGAAGACCTCCAAGATCCCTTCCAACTCTGTAACTCTCTTCTTATTCTATCTATATCCAAGATGTTTGCAGCAATGGCCAGCAGATGGCTCTGAAGAACATTAAGCTTGGTTTTCTTCTCATCTTACTGGAGCTTAAGGCCGTGTCACACTGCCCAACGGATGCAAAAAGGACACAACAGAAGAGAAAAATGTTACATCCGTTGTATCCGCGCTCAAAAGGGGTGAAAATGTGCATAATTGGAGCGGATAACACGGACGTGGGGAGGACGCAGGGTGGATGCAAAGCGGATGCGGAATGGAAGCCCAGTGGATGGAAGCGGATGGCGCATCCGCTAGGCTTCTGGGGGGCCTCAGCAAAGCGGACGCGGAACGGAAACAATGGATGCAGAACGGATGCACAGCGGATGAAGCGGATGCACAGCGGAAGCCTAGCGGATGCACAGCGGAAGCCTAACGGATGCCTGGCGTTAATTGCGCATGCGGGGGGGATGCATTGCACAAGCCCCGCGGATATAAAGGGAAGCAGCTCGCACGTGGCCAGCATTTGGAGGAAAGACCTGCTGCTGGATACCTCGAGTTCTTGCCTGCATGTCTGCCTGCAAGCCTTGCTGCCAGCCTGCCTCCAAGCCTGCCTCCCAGCCTGCCTCCCAGCCTTCTGGGCAGCCTCCCTGCCAGCCTTGCTGCCAGCCTGCCTTCCAGCCTCCCTTCCAGCCTTGCTGGCAGCCTGCCTTCCAGCCTCCCTTCCAGTCTTGCTGGCAGCCTGCCTTCCAGCCTCCCTGCCAGCCTTACTGCCAGCCTGCCTTCCAGCCTCCCTGCCAGCCTTGCTGCCAGCCTGCCTTCCAGCCTCCCTGCCAGCCAGTCTGTCTGCCAGCCTTGGTGCCTGCCTTCCTGCCAGGCTTCCTGCCAGGCTTCCTGCCAGGCTTCCTGCCAGGCTTCCTGTCAGGCTTCCTGCCAGCCTTCCTGCCAGCCTTGGTGCCTGCCAGCCTTCCTGCAAGCCTTCCTGCCAGCCAGCAACCCCACAACCATGGGGAAGAAGCGAAAGCCTCAGCAACCTGCCGCCATCCCTGGCAAGAGGGACAGGGCCACCCTCCCGCCCCATGTCCCTGACTCATCTTCTGCTGGGGCTTCTGCTGCTTGGGCTCACTCTTCTGTTGCTGGAGCTTCTGCTGTAGCTGCTCCTGGCAGTGGTGCTTCTGCTGCATACTCTGCTGAAGCTGCTCCTGGCGGTGGTGCTTCTGATGCTGCGTACTCTGCTGAAGCTGCTCCTGGTCCTGCTGGTCCTGCTGGTCCTGCTCGTTCTACTCATGCTCCTGGTCTTGCTGACCCTGCTGTTGGTGCTTACTCTGCTGATGATGATCCTGGTCTTGTTGCTGCTGCTGCTGCTGCTGCTGATCCTGCTGCTGCTGGTGGTTATGATCCTGCTGGTGATTATGCTGCTGCTGCTGATGATGATGATGATGATGATCCTGCTGGTGATGATGATGATGCTGATGATGATGATGATGATGCTGTTGGTGTGGAGGAGCAGCCCCTACAACCTGGAAGCCCCTCTGATGAGGGCCCATCTGGTCCTGCCAAAGGGAGAAAGAGGCATATGCAACAACGGGAGAGGAGGCAGTACTACATTGAGGAAGCGCACGAGGATGAGGTGCTGGAGTGGCTGAGAGAGAACGACTATCTGTGGCAGAAGGGACACCGGCTGTACAGGGACACCAAGCAGAAGCAGGCTGCTTGGAGAGAGAGGGCGGAGAGTCTGGGCTACACATCGGATGTGCTCCTCGGCTGGTGGAAGCACATGCAAACCTGGTACGGGAAGCTGCACCTCAAAAAATCTGGCCAGGCCACAATTAAGCTGACGGACAGAGAGAACTATGTCATGGCCAAGTGCAGCTTCCTAGAGGGTGAGGTCCGCCACCGAGGAGCACCAGGAGCCCAAATCTCTACCCTCTCTCTCCAGCAGCCTGCTGGGAGCCAGTCCTCTGGCAGCCGAGAGTCAGTCCCTGTCTCCATGCAGGCATCTATGGAGCGTGCCACGGCGGAGAACCCCCGGGCAGGTGTTGAAAGCATGGTGGAGAGCGAGGAGGACTCCCTGGTGCGGTGGGAGAAAGGAGACATCGAGTCCACCGCTGCCAAAGCCGCATCCACCCACACCTCCGCCTCCACAGTAAGGCAGAGAGCCAGACCGCAGGAGGGGCACAGCCACAAGGTCCTGGTGGAGATCAGGGACACCATCTGCACCAGCATAGGTCTCCTTTCTCAGCTGGTCCCCATCGACTCCTCCTCCTCCAACCGCAAGCCCTTCCTCAATTATGTCAACCAGACCCTCAAGGAGATGGCGGATCCCCAGTACCAGGTGGTGAAGGAGAGGATCTGCACGCTGCTTAACAACCTTCCAGACCCAGAGGAACCTGTTCCCACCCAGTCCAGGTCTGCTCCTCCACCCCAGGTGATGTCCCTCCCATACCAAGGCTTCCCACAGCCCCTCACCTACCAGGGCTACAGCTACCCGGAGGTCCAGCAGCACAGGCAGCAGCCCTTCCAAATGCAGGCACAGAGTCATCGGGCGACACCGTTGTCACCGGTTCCAATGATGCCACCGATGCCAACCATGACAATAATGCCACCCACGACAGTGATGCCAGCCATGCCAATGATGCCACCCACGCCAGTCCTCACCCCGCTGCAGACCAGGCAGCCCCACTACACTGCTCCTTCCTCCATCCCACAGCCAAGCCCGGCCTCAGTACATCTGTCCTCAGTACTGGGGCTGATACCCCATGGCATGGAGGAAGGACCTCTCAGCATCACGGGGCTGAGCCAGCTGTCTGATACCTTCCTCAACACACCGTCCCGTTGTCCTCTCGGGGCCAGGCACTCCAACAACACCTCAGACCAGCATTGCAGCAGCACCCACCTCCACAGCACCTGCACCCTAACACCTTAGACTGGGCACACACCTCTGAGTGACCAAGAGGAGTGCCAGAGACTGGCTGCCTGGATATTTGTGAACTTTATTTGGACACTTGACTTGGGTCATGTTTATTTTACAGCTTGTTATTAATAAAGTTTATCTTTGTTTCACACACTTGCTTCATTAATTTTTTTCTATAAAGTCTGGGTGGAAACTTTTAGAAATGGTTTAGCCTTTGCATGCTTGTGGGATGGGTTAAGATAGCAGTGGGATGGGCAGTGATACCTTTGGGATGGGTTAAGATAGCTGTGGGATGGGAAGGGATACCTGTGGGATGGGAAGGGATACCTGTGGGATGGGCAGGGATACCTATGGGATGGGTAATAGATGTGGGATAGATAAACCTCCAGTGCAAGCATAGTGGGACTGTATAGTCCACCCTCCCAGGTGCCACCCCTATGGCCCTTCATGATCAATTACAATGTAAGCATTGATCCACACATGTCAACATAAACACAACTCTTTATTAAATGCCCTATTCATTGTAGGCACACCCAACATACATGGGCCAATCTCATCAGTGTGATGAGACAGGCTGAAGGAACCATCCATTAAGCATCTACCATCCTGTCTTGCCACTCCACCGCTCCAGCTGGGGAGTTGCACCAGTGTTTCAGGAGGTTGCGTTGCTTCTTCACCTCACATGAGGCTCTGTTGGGCCCTTGCGCATCCTCAGTGTCGATCAGGTTTTGCCCTTGCCTCCATTCCCCAGGCTCCATGTCCCCATTGCCTTGCTGGAGGTCCACGAGCCTGTTCTGCAACACTGGGTAGCGGGTGCGCATGAGATTGTGCAGGATGCAGCAAGCTTCCACGAACCTCCTCATGGTCTCTGGGCGATGCTGCATGGTGGTGAGAAGTACCTGGAACCTGTTGGCCAGGATGCCAAAGGCGTTCTCCACCACCCGCCTTGCCCTGGACAACCTGTAGGTGAGGTATTTGGAGGTGTAGGGCTTCATGAGGTAAGTTGTGAGGGAGAAGGCGTCATCCCCCACGATGAAGTAGGGCACATCTTGCGTGTCGTTGGGCAGAGGGTCTGGATCTGGGAAGCCCACCATGAGGTTGCTTTCCAGCCCCTCCTTGAGGTGACTGTCGTTGTATACCTGGGCATCTGAAGATGAGCCGTTGCCTGAAACATTGATGTACATGAACTTGTAGTCAGCATCGACCATGGCGAAGAGGATGATGCTGAAGAAACATTTGTAGTTGTGATAAGTGGACCCTAAGTTGGCTGGAGCTTTGCAGGCCACGTGCTTGCCATCGATGGCTCCAACGGTCTGGGGGAAGTTCCACTTCTGATACCACTGCTCTGCAACTTTCTTCCATCCTTCTTCAGTGGAGGGGTACTAGAGGAGCTCCTCCAGGTATTCTTCGATGATGGCCTGCACCACTTCTCTGACCACAATGCGATGGTGTTGTGTGGCACCCTCCAGCCGTACTGCATGCTCCTGTAGGTGGTCCCTGAGGCCAGGTGGTGCAGAGTGAGTGTCACCTTGAGCCCAGTTTCCAGGCTGGGCGGGAAGTTGGTGTTTGTCTTTGTCAACCTGGGTGTCAGCCGCTGCACAACTTCGTCAAACATGGCTGGAGGCATCCTCATGAAATTCTGGAACGCCCGAGTGTCTTCGCTCCTGAGCTCCACCATCAGCTTGTTGTAAAGTACATACTGTGCTCTTCTGGCGAACCATCTTCGGAGCCAGACTTTTTTTGGGTGCCTCCTTTTCTTCCCGTAGGACTGTTCACAGAGACTGTAGATGGTTTCGCAGTGTTGCAGAAGGATGTTGGCTGCCAAAAGGATTTTGTCGCAATCCATGGTGGACATGACTGGATGCTGTGGAAGAGGAAGAGGCAGATGAAGGCTGCAGAGGTCTGCACAGCTGGGCTGCTGGGCTGAAAGTGAGATGCAGACGAGTTGCTCCCCCTTTTTATAGGCAGTATAGGTGTCCCTTTGCATCCTCTAGGCATCCTCTAGGCATCCTCTAGGCATCCTCTAGGCATCATCTAGACATCCTTAATATCCGAGATTGGTCCCCTCTGCGGACGTTTTTTCCGTTTTAAACGCTTTGTTTCCGCTACGCATCCATTCTGCATCCGTTCTGCATCCGTTCCACGTCTGTTCCGCTTCCTCCCTGCGTCCGGGGGGATGGAGTTGCGTGTATGCGCAGCAGATGCCTAGCAGATATAGCGGATGCGTAACGGATGCGTAACGGATGCCTAGCGGATGCGTAGCGGATGCAGAACGGACGAATTGGATACATTTTCCGCGCAAAAGTTTTAGGCAGCCCAAAACTTTTGGAGCGGATGAAACATCAATAAATGGATGCTGGACGGATAGAGAGGAAGCAAAACGGAGGCAGTGAGTACATCGCGTTTTCCAGTGGATGGCAAGGTTTTTTGTCTGTTTTACATCCTCTTTGCATCCGTTGGTTCAGTGTGACATGGGCTTTAGCACCTGCTATCCAGGCAAGTTGTTCAGCCTCTCATTATCAGGAACCCTGACAAAACTTTGACCCAACGGGAGGCAGCATCAAGTTAGCTAGATGCCTTCAAGCCTTTAGCTGAGCATGGCTAGATAAGACTCTTTACTGAAGTCAAGGATGAAGCTACATAGCAGTTGGAATAGAAGAACAATGTGTTTTCCCTTTGCTTAAAAAAAATCCCCTAGAGTCAAATTATACTGCTTAGAATCTAAGATAGGTTTGGGTCGTTTGTATGGAGATCAAGTTGAATTTAGCTTAAAGAGCACTTAAATGGAAATATTGGAAAATTCTGCCCCAAAAGCAGATTAGTTATTAACAGATTGGTAAAAAATAAAAGTCAGCAAAATAATATAGGATAAATGTTATTGGAGAATGGTCAGAAGTCAAAGGGGAGCTGATTCACTCAGCAATCTTGTTACTAACTTAAGAATTTGGGTCTTTAATGAGGACCCAGACTGTTGGGGGCAAGAGGTTGACACTGTAAACTGCTTAGTGAGGGCTGTAAAACATTGTGAACCGGTGTATAGGTCTAAATGCTATTGTTTGGGAAAGAAGGAAGGAAGGAAGGAAAAAGATGAGAAGGAAGGAAGGGAAATGAGAAGGAAGGAAGGAAGCCATGGTGGCACACAGCGTTTAGTAGAGTGCCATATTACAAGCGAAGTGCCCACTGCCAGAGGTTCAATACTAACCAGCTCAAGGTTGACTCAGCCTTCCATCCTTCCGAGGTCAGTAAAATGAGGACCCAGATTGCTGGGGGAGAGAGGCTGACTCTGTAAACTGCTTAGAGAGGGCTGTAAAGCACTGTGAAGTGGTATATAAGTCTAAGGGCTATTGTTAAGGAAGAAAGGAGGAAGGAAGAAGATGAGAAGAAAGGAAGGGAAATGAGAAGGAAGGAAGGAAAGAAGGAAGGAAGGAAAAAAGGAAGGAAGGAAAGAAGATGAGAAGGAAGGAAGATAGGAAGGAAGATCAGAAGGAAGGAAGATCAGAAGGAAGGAAAGGAAATAAGGAAGGAAGGAAGGAAGGAAGGAAGGAAGGAAATAATGGTGGCACAGTGTTTAGTGGAATGCCATATTGCAGGCGAAGTGCCCACTGCCAGATGTTCAATTCTGACTGGCTCAAGGTTGACTCAGCCTTCCATCCTCCCAAGGTCAGTAAAATGAGGACCCAGATTGTTGAGGGCAAAAGGCTGACTATAGACCGCTTAGAGAGGGCTGTAAAAGCACCGTGTCTAAGTCTAAGGGCTATTGCTATTTACAGCTGGAGTGATTCACTTAACAACTATGGCAAGAAAAGTCATGAAATAGGACAAAATGCATTTAACAAGAGGAATGTTGAGTTCTTTTGCAGGCATATATTGAGGATGACCTTGTATTCAAAACACCAGCCATCCGAACTGTGCATTTATTAAATTTCTGTAATTCTCAAGAATGCTCTCTGCCCAAATCTTATTTTTCCTTCTTTAGACAGAAACCACCTGCCAATATACTTTCAAGAGACTTTCAATATATTTGTCAAGAGTGAAAATATTGCAGTTACATGCCTCTTCATTTCGTTTATTTTATTTGATTGTCATTGCATCTCGTACAATAAAATTAAATATCATCTTCAGTGTACATTATGACTATGAAAATAAACACAACCACACATCCTTCCCATTCTATGCAATGAATGGAAAACCCCTGATATTGCATTAATATTGAACTTATACAGGAGAATTCAATAGAGTTACTGCCCTGAGATAGAAGCTGTTTTTCAGCCTATTTGTCCTTGTTTTTATTATTCTGAACTGTCTGCCAGATGGTAGTAGTTCAAACGTAAAAAGGGTGCCCAGGGTGAGATGAATCTTTGGGAATGTTTTGAACTTTCTTAAGGAAGCGGGAGCTATGAAGCTCTTCCAAAGAGGGGAGAGGGCAGCCAATGATCTTCTGGGCAATAGTCATGCCCCTGGTGGACTCCTCTGAGGGAGGAGAGGATCTGGGAAAAATGTGATCTACTCGGGAGAAGAGAGCCATGATCCTCTTCATGGGTTGCATGTGTGAGATCTGCATAAGAGTTTGGACCTGCGTGCTAAAAAACGCTGGACACAAATTAGTGTTTCATTCCTAGATGAGATTGATCTTGGTTGGTGTTCTTCCAACGGACTGTACTACCTGGTTATCTTCCTGAAGTTTGTAATTATTTATCCTGGTCTGTCCTGGAACTTTATTTAGTGTGGTTTGTTTATGGTTTTTTGCTTCGTTATCTGCTTTTTGAATTTGAACTGTGTTTCTTTTGCTTGGAATGTTATTTTGAAAATAGTTTAATCTTCAACTGTGAACAATTAAATAGTGAAACCAAGTTGAAGGCATTAAAGGACTTTTATTTACATTTTGGTCTTTGTTATATTTTTGATACACTCCAGGTCATCACAACAATGATGTTAACCCTCTGGAGTGTTGTCCCATCGGCCACTGTGCAATTGGCAAACCCTACACAGGTGCAGTAAGTTAAGATACTCTATAGTGCAGTAGTAGAAGGTCACCAATTAAATTTCAATTTACCATTAGAGTAAGGAGAGGGCTATGGGGATGGGCTCATACTGATTTGTCTTGGTTTGGGCCATTTTGAATGCCAGGTAAGTACAAAGTCCGCATGGAGCCTCAGAGTGGGTGAAAAATGGGCCTTCCAGAAGTTCCAAAAGGCCGGAAACAGGCCCATTTCCAGCCTACAGAGAGCCTCCAGAGCCAGGGATCCTCCGGAGCCTGGGGAGGGCAAAAAGGCCTCCTGCCTTGGTGCAGGAGGCTGACAAGGCCACACCCACCATGGCCATGCCTACCCAGCAACCGGGCAGAGAACCCGTTGCTGAAATTTTTGAAGGCCACCCCTGCAGAGGAGGCAAATACCTGCCACCTTCTCTTCCTTGATACCCCCCCCCCCCACAAAAAAGGATCTATACAGCCATATTGTACCATAAGCAGCAGGTTACCTTGGGAAACCCCCTACCTGTTTATTAATGCTATCAATATCTCGGAGGCTTTGTGATCAATTGCTCTGTTTAGTCGTCTCTACCTGAGAAGGAAGAACTTGGCAAATACCCAACTTTCACACACAGACACACACAGAGAGAGAGAGAGAGAGAGGGAAGGAGGGAGGGAGGGAGGGAGAGAGAGAGAGAGAGAGAGAGAGAGAAAGAGAGCATGGGAGGCTTTCCAGAGGAGGCTGTTAAAACATTTCTTACCATTTAATTGCAAAGTGAAGGTTTCCGGCACAGCAGTTTCTGCCTTGGTTGCAAATTGGTAGGTGAGAAGATTGGGTTACTCATTATTTCCTTCTTTATTATTATTATTATCATTATTATTATTATTACACTCTGATGCTAAGGTGTTTTACTCCCCATCCCCACCTGAAAAGAACTCTCTTCCAAATGCAAAACACAAGCAGAGGGGAGGAGTTTCAGTTTTAGTTTCACAGCAGCAACTATTTTCATTACAGTTGAGCGAAACCACACCCAGGCTCCTTGCTGTCTCCTTCTTGCTCACACAGCAAATACTCTTTCAATTTCCAAACAGCCCTCAACTCTCTCACACACTGATGGGACGCTAGCCAGATGAATACTGATAGATGCTGGTCGGCAGAGGCAGATTTTGTTTCCCTTATTTTCCTCCCCAAAAACTAAGCCCGACCACATAGTTGCATAGCAAAGCATAGGAATCGAGCCAGTGTGAATATATATATAAAAGGAATTGCTCCTAAAAGGTCCTTGTGTATTCTCTCTCTCTCTCTCTCTCTCTCTCTCTCTCTCTCTCTCTCTCTCTCTCTCTCTCTGT
>BLBF01015909.1:5252-18194 GCA_015471245.1 Laticauda colubrina
TCATCATCATCATCATCATCATCATCATCATCATCATCATCATCATCATCTGTTAAATTTGTTTGCCACCCAACTTGCCACAGAGAGTTAGGGCAATGGAGCTTCTGCTAAAAGTCCTATGGACTCTGCAAGCAAGGCATAATTGAAGATTGCAAGTAGTCTTTCACTTACAACCAGAACTAGGGTCAGATTTTCTGTGGTTCAGCAAAGCAGTTGTTAAGTCTGATTTTATGAGCTTTTTTGTCATAGCAGATAAGCTAAAGATATGCATTGAAATGTCAATATCATAAAAGCAAACCAACCAGTTTTGTGCTGAAATATTTGTTGTGGAAATTTTTATGCCGACTTGACTTTTCTGTGAATAATGTAGAGGTCATGCTTATAGGAAGAAAGGTAGGATTTTAAAGCCATAAAACCCAAAAGCCATCCAATAGGATATAATGAACAATTTTATCTTGAAGAGCCCATAATGAAAGTTAAATTATGATCATTGCTATACTTTATACATGCACAATGCCATTTGTTTAATTATAATTTGCATCTTTATGTATGGTAAATACATGCTGTTTTTACAAAATCAAATGAATATGTACGCATCTACAATATGTATGTTAATGTCTTTCTTTTTTGTGGAAATGAAAACTGATCAGTTGCAATTCCCTGCTACCGGTAGATAATTAATGTAAATTCTGCTGACATGGTGCATTATATAAAATATGCACAGAAAGATGTATCACCCTGCTTTCTTCTGCTGCTATGATTTAATGTACCAGGATATGCAGAGCAATCTTTGAGACTGGATGACAAGAGGAAAACACACACACACACACACACACACACACACACACACACACACACACACAAAACCCTCTAGCTGATCTTTTGCATTTAGATGTATTTTATAACTGACTACAAAGGAAATCAATGCCTCTCTTATGAATCTTGTTTGTTCTTCCATCTAGATGAGCTGGGTAAAAATAGTCACATGGAAGTTTTGTAAAATCCCATGTAATTCTTGACAAATATCACTGCTAGGTGTAAAGAAATTGAAGGCCTTGACAATCTCCAAAAGAGTGTCTAATAAGGACCTAATTGCTACCCGCCTTACCCTAGCTAGACAAGCTTGCTAACAATGGTGTAGTTATGAAAAGTATGTGACTGCTGTAAACTTTATACCATTTGCCTCCGTTAGGCCTTGATTTGACAAGTTCTTTCTAGAATATACCACTGTATATTTCTAACACTGTAGTTAGAAAGCCAACACTTCTGACTGCCTGGGGTGGGAAACAAAATGTTGTCACTTTCCATTCTGTATGCAAAAACTGACAAGGGAAGAAGCTCAATTTTACTCCAGCAATAACACAACAGCATGCCTAGCGAACATGATTGCTCTGCAGTCATATCATTGCCTTGCTACTGACTACAAGCAATTAAGAACCAGTATTATTCAGCTAGTATGTTTCAGTATGAGTTAGAAGACACAGCAGATAGGTGGAAAGGATTAATTTGCTTTCTCTTCTAATCAACAGACAAAGGACATGGGAAGCCCAAGCACAACCTGGGCTGGAACTGGGTCTACGAAAGGGGTAGAATAATGGCGATTTTCCTCAATTCTTTGAGGTTGGATTGAGGTGTAGCATGGCAAATCAGGAAAGGGTTTGATCTACAGACTTCAAAGCGCTTGCGGTTCTAACCTTATCCCAAAGGGTGGGGGAATTACATTGACAACATGCTGGGAAGGATCTAGGCCAACTTGCCATGGCCAACTGCCCATGGAACAATTTGCCACAGTACAAGAGTGACATTTAGAATAGAATCATTAAAGAAAGGACCCAAAAGGAGCAACAGAATGAAATGTGAATGAGAAAAATTAAAATATTAAATTGAATTGTTGAGTTGTCCCACAGCAAGTTGTCTTGTGGTGAGTTGGTTATGGCGAGCTGTCCCACAGCGAGTTGGCTATGGCAAGCTGGATGTGCTGAGTTGGCTGTGGCAAGTTGGCTGAACTAACCTGTCCTGTTCCATGTTGGGAAGCCATGGGGCCTTACTCCTAAAAAGAAAAAAGTAAAGTACATATAATCCTCAATTTACAGCCATTTGTTTAGCAACTGTTCAAAATTAAGTCACTGAAAAAAGCTTTAGTTTTTTCCTGTTCTCTTTATGTCATTCGGCTTTCTTACACCATTGGCACTGGTGCTCAGGCTGTAAAAGATTGCTGACATTGAAAGAGGCATCTAATTTTAGACAGCAACCCAGGCTTAGTACAAGTGACATCTCATAAATCAGCAAAATAGCTGGACTTTAAGTTTTCCATCCTCTCTCCTCTTTTGTCCTCTCCCTGCTTTTCTTTTTGAATGGCCAGTTATCAAGCACATCTGTTTAATTGCTGCTCTGTGAACCAAATGAAGAAAGATCAATAAACAGTATGACATACACAGCAGAGTTCATCTTGTAAATATGAAAAGTGTCTCCCAACATCACATGGCAATTCGGAAGCAGAAGAACTTCAGGTACAAGAAAAAACAGATTCCTCCTTAAAAGAAGAAATATTGCCCTGAGGATCGCGCTTCCCTAAAGAAAAGGTTTTTAGAGGCTGCTTTTCTTTTATCTGACCAACGAAGTTAAGGAGACGTAACCTGCTCAAAAGGGGCTGCCACATATGAATCAAAAGAAAAGTTTTCTATAAAAACAGACAAAATGGTAGGGGAACCACCAGAGGGTGCAAAAGAGTAAATTATATTCAGCAAGTGAAGCTCCTAGAATAAAAATGATCATTCATCATAAAGCAGTTCCTGGACTGAAATACGAAATGTGGGTAACCTCCTATATGTGAATTGCCTGGAGGACCTTGAACACAATTGGACAACCAGAGCTTCATGAAAAAGGCAAAGCTATTCATGGTTAGATATTTCACATGGTAGGTAATTCATGAACACTAAGCCACCAATTACCGGTAGTTCCTCACACTTGAAACTTGTCATGCCCCTGGTGGAGACTGACTCTGAGGGAGAGGAGGAACAGCTGAAAGGGAGGGAAGTGTGGCTCCGGAGATTGTGGAGGAGGCTGGGGAAGAGCAGAAGCTGGCTGAGCAGTCAGAGGAGGACCCAGGCCCATCCCCTCTCTTTCCTAGGGCAGGCAGGGAGGAGAGGATAAGGGAGAGACATGGTCTGCTCGGGAGGAGGGG
Organism: Laticauda colubrina; assembly: GCA_015471245.1. Classification (NCBI taxonomy): domain Eukaryota; kingdom Metazoa; phylum Chordata; class Lepidosauria; order Squamata; family Elapidae; genus Laticauda; species Laticauda colubrina. The sequence goes on from BLBF01015909.1 coordinate 8,437, forward strand.
GCCTTGATCCTCTTCATGGGCTGCAGCTGTGTCAACTGAGAGGGCGGACATGCGTAAGGGTGAGGGCTGGAAACAAAGTATGGAAATATCTCTAGTTTATGGTTCCTCTCTGAGTTTGGTGTCCTTCTCAGTGTGTGTTCTGTTATCTGTGGACGTCCTCCAGCCCTTATCTTGCCTGGTTTGTGTTGTTTTTTACTCTTTATAATTTAAATGACATTTCCTCCTTCTGGTAACTGCTTGTGTGGGAGTTTTTTTTGTCTCCAGTCAAGGATATTCGGAGCTTGGAAGCAAAGTGAAGGAATAAACACTTCACCTGTTTTTTGTGACTGTTTATTTTGCATCCCACCCTGGGTCGTCACAAAACTGTGGACACCAGTTCTATATGATGTCAGGTCTGTCTGGTGGAAAGGAATGGGCCTTATTTGTGTACAGTTGGGCTCTCACCTTTAAACAAATGCAAAAATCAAGATTAGTTTTGAAGCTCATTAATTACTGTATGTTTGAGAGGCAGAACACAACCTTTGCAGAGTGGATAAGGTCTTATGATATACTGGATACAGAATAACAAAGTTGGAAGGGACTTTGTAGGTTATCTGGTCCAACCCCTTCTACATCATTTCTGACAAATGGCAGTCCAGTCTCTTCTTGAAAGCTTCCAGGGATGAAGGTCCCACAACTTTTGAAGGCAAGATTATGTATGTTCATCACCTTGAGTTACTGATAATATAATAAAAGCTGGATAAACATCTAATACAGGGAGTCCTCGACTTTCAATCATTTGTTTGGAGAGCATTTGAACAGCACAGAAAAAAGTTACTTATGACCATTTTCACACTTAGACAGTTGCTGCACCCCCATGGTCACGTGATCAAAATTTAGACTCTTGGCAAATGTCATGTGTGCCAATCTAGTATGGGTAATGAAACATCTGCAAAAAAAAACCCAACCAAGCTCAGAAAGCATCAAGGACTTCTCACTTCATCCCTGTATTCTCCTGTTTTGAAAAATTAAGTTAATTGCAGGGGAATCTGCAGAGAGTAGTTAAAAACATAAAGATGTCAGCCTTATTTGCAGAAGTGCAGTTGCCATTTTGACTTTTTTGACCTTAAGAATGTCTCTGGTTAATTGAGTAAACCTTCATTAAATTAACCACAAGTAGGAGTCTCATGTGAGTCAGATACTATAGCAAAGCCTGCACTATTTAATTTTTACAAATTTAAAACTGAAGTTATGAACATATTCTTTAGTTATTAAAACTTAAAAAAAATACCCAGGGCTAATATGGCATATCATATACTAATCTCAAAATATATAGTATTATAAATTATTGATGAATAAATTCCACATATTTTTGAAACAGACAACTTAGCAGACAAGAGATTAAAAGAAAATGCACTTGTTCTTTCAACCATATTCTCATTGCAAGGTTGATGGTGCTCAGTTTTTAGGCTATGTTCAGATAATAACAATGAATTTTATTTAAATGTGCTTTTTAAAATGCAGAAGATTATTCAACCAGATACTTCTTAATTAAAATAAAAATGCATCCATAAACAATCATGTTATATTATTACAGATGTGTACAGCTTCTGCTAATACAGTAACAATTGATATCAAGCCAAGAAATTTGCTATCTATAATTTTCTAGTAACCCCAATAACAGCTACACCTCAAACATAAACTGCTATAATTAAAAGGTTTAAAGGTTTTATTTGTCCAGTCATCTCCAGTTCTCAGTCTTTGGTATTGTCTGAAATACACTTCTATTATCATGTGGCCAGCTTAAAAATGCAGAATGCAGTAACCTTCTCACTTAAGTGTACCTATTTATCTACTTGCATTTGCATGCTTTCGAACTGCTTGGTTGGTAAGACCTGGAGCAAATAATAGGAACTCACTGTGTCACATCACCCTTGAGGTTCTTTTCAGCTGACAAGCCTAATACCTTAACTGCAGGGCTATCACGCTGCCCATAACTGCTAAAATAGCTGTAGGAAATCTCTTTTTCATATAAAACGGGTTGGCTTATTAGTGTGTGCTGTACAATATATGGCAGCATACTGTCTTCAATGGGCTTAAATGTACACAGATTATAAATTTATAAATAGAGTCAGTTTGGTCTTATGGTTAAGGCATGTTAGGATTGATAGTCACCTAAAAGTTGGGTTGGCAATATATAAACCAAGATAACAATTTACTACTGTATCTTTAAGATAATGCTGTAAGTGTGATTGGCTGAGGTTCCTCCAATGGCCATAAGATGGAGCCAGAAACCTGGTTTCTCTCTCCTTGCATTTCCGGTTTTGACCTATTTGCCTGATCATAGTTCTACTTGGATTGCTATGAGTTTTTGCAACTGTTAGCAAACTCCGTTTACTGAACTCTGTTTATGATACTTGACTTCATTTTTGGATTATTCCTGAACTGATACTAACTACTTTAACTGTGTGTATGATTTGAACTGTTTATTGGACTTTGTTTACCCATTTACTGGAAGTAAAACCTACATTTTACTCTTCAGTGTATCTGTATGATAGTCGTGTGTTACTCAACATCACTCTCACTACGTTTCCCTGAGTGCATTCATTCTCCTAATGGGGAATACTTCAACAAGACACCAGGCTAGAAAACAGGAGACTGAGTTATAGCTTATAACTCAGGTATAACTGAGTTATACCTTAGTCATGAAAGCGAGCTTTGGCCCAGCCTAGCCCACCTCACAGTGTGGTTGTTGTAAGGGAAAATAGGAGGAGGAAGGAATATTATCTTTGTTGAGATATTTGCACAAATAAATAAAGGTGGGATAAAAATAATGTGGTGGCATCATTACAACTAAGCTTTACATATAGCGTAATCATGATGCCTAAATAATGACAACTACATGATGCCATATATCTGGATCCAACCTAGTGCATTACATTGGTCTTCATTGCATGCTTTGCAATATTTCCCAAAAGACAGCAGAACAGGTTATGACAAACTAATATTTCCCTCTGCTTATCAGTAGTGTATTCTCTTCAAGTATTAAATACTATATTAGTTAACATTTTAGAGGTCTTTCCTCTCACAGGTAAGCCAGAGATAGATAGATTCATTTATGAGCTTTTAATTTCCTAGCCTAATTAGACTAATCAGTGAAGGAGATTTAACTTCTGTTGGTAGACATCCAGATGAATTTTAGATTTGCAGGCATTATTACTTCCTAATTGTTCAAGAAAAGAAATAATTAAAATGAAAATTTCCCTCTTTCCTCTCATTCCTTGCTAGATAGCTGAAGCAAGGAAAGCTTGAGAAAGAGGGACTGAAAATATTGAAAGAGAGCAAATGATTTAGAAACAACACAAACACTTGCCCAATCCCACTGTTGTTTGGCCACAATTCCTGTAGGTAGACCCAAATATTCTATTTAAAACAAGAAAAATCCCGAAAGCTGAGATGTTTCTCTCTATGGTATGGACTGGGGTGGGAGGTGGGGAGTCCAGCACTTTAAAACTTACAGATTTCAACTCCCAAAAAAAGGGAGATACTCAATTCTGGAAGTCCACAAGTCTTAAAGTGGCCAAAATTGGACACCTCTGTATAGACTATATCTTGTGTATGTTATTTTTCTTCTTGTCACCTATTATCAGCCAATCTACCTTACATATGTCAACCCTAATGATCAATATGCTGTCCATTCAAAGTAGCTGGGGAAATACCTTCTTTGGGGCTGTGGGCTACAGGCCCAAGGATCTGAATGAAGAGAATGGCTTGTTTTCAGGCATTGACAGTGACAGATGGTGTCTTCTGTAGCATTGCCAGTATGGCCTGAGCTGAAACAATCAAGAGAATGAAAGCTGTTTGCAGCTTCTGGCACCTCCCTTTCACGGTTTTGAATTTGTCTAAAATAAACTGACAATGAGTCAAATAGGCCCAATATTATGGAACATATTAATAATGTGTTCTGCTAAATATTTTTAAGTAAATTGTTAGCCCTATTAATAACTGCTCAATGACAGGGGGAAAAAGTCAAACCTTTCACTTCATTGTGGCCATATGGTTATGTGGAAATATTAACATTTGCCACAAAATTATCATCAAACATTTGTTTGTCCATAGGATAAATTTATAAATCACATCACAGTTAGACTTCCCATGAAGTTTAAAGATGAAAAGCATGCAAGGAGAAAAAAACAAGGGCTACATCTGATGAATCAGACCAAAGTTATTCTTCAGCTTATCAAGTTTATCATTCAGTTTCCCAGAATGTCTTACTAATAATTCTTTTAGCACATTTAAACTCTATTTAAAGCCATCTCAAATATTGATGATAATCAGATTTTGAGATAGTAAATTCCACATTCTTTCTGTGCAGAAGCCTTTTCTTTTGAGTGTTGTGACTCTGTAGTGCTATTTTGTGGGATTACTAGAATGCTGCCCAGGCATTCTAATTCTGACTTTAATCAACATACAGGAGGTGAGACCTCTGGACTTCTCATTTCTGTTCAATTGTGCTTGATGAGTTGGAGAGATAACTTCTACAGCAGGGGGGCTTCTGTAGCTACATGGGGCTGATGTTATAGGCCTCCTGCATAATGCACAGCCTTGATTTCACATTGTTCCAAACCACATAGACAGCTCACGTGACTTTAGAGCCATTGCTTCCAAGTCAGATAGGGATGGAGGGTAGAAGCAGCTCTCTTGCACTTCCCATTTTGAATTTTATTAGACAGATCCAGAAATAGATGAAATAGGACTCGTAACTTTTAGATGTATCACAGCAGTATCCTGAGGTTTCCTGCCCTATGCCTAATTTATAGATGGACATTTCTCTCCAGGGTTGACTGTTTTCTCCACTTCAAGCTTCCAAGACATTTATATTTCTCCATCTTTTATGACAGTGGTCCTCAACCTTTCCAGCTTGGCATCCCAGCCTAGCGTATGTGGGGGGGGGCATGTGAGTGGCATAGCTCTATTTGTGCAAGCAGCATGTCTGTGTGCCCTCCACTTGCCAAAATAGAGCTTCATTCATGAGTGGAGAGCACTTGGCGCAAAACTCCATTTGTGGAAATGCTTGCTTTAGTGGAGCTTCACGTGCACGAGCTTGCCAATTTCTCCTGCCACCCAGTTTCAAACAGCCGCAGGGTTGGGTACCCCTGTTTTGTGATACCAATTTTTTTTAAAACAAACAAACAAAATAAAGAACAAAGTGCCTTTTCTCTATAGGAAATTACTCTAGAGCCCCAGCACAATATCAGAATATTTTTACCCTGAATCATGAGCAAATCTGAGAAGATATGCAGTAGTTCAGACAAATTGGAAGAAACATCAGGATATTTGATGATGCAAAATTAACCTTTTGTGGATCCAGGAGTTGCCATTACCAGAGGAAGGTGTTCCAGTTATGAAAGAGGGATTCTCCCTCTCTTTATGTTTTCTCTAGAACTGATTAGGAGACCTAATTAGATTAGGGAATCTAAGGGGATGGAGAAATCCTATTTTTCTTCAGTGATGTTGGCTTACATCTTTAGCCTGGTATGTATTTACAAGGAATCCCAGACTACAAAGAAAGAAAAACCTCACCACAACAACATGGTTATAGAACTCAGCAACACTCCATCATTAACAAGAGGAAAAAGAAATTGATGCTGCACTTTGCTGATATATATAGATTATCATAGATTTTTTTTTTTCCAGTTGAAGGGTTTTCGTTTTCACCTGTTGGAATTACTATGGTAAGACATAACACCCACTCAATCAATCCCTATATTCAGATTTGGGCAAGCACACCCAACAGTTCAGCAAGCTAAAATGAGAACTTGATGTTTCTTTGTTAAGCAGTAGCAAACATAGAAAACAAGTAAGAGAGGCAAAAGCCAGGGGACACACACATACACAAACTTCAGAGAAGAACTTATATTGTTTTTATCTCTATCTATGAAAATGGTCAGACCTTTTCAAGAACTGTGGAGAAACAGAACTGAGGGTAATTCGCATGGATGGCACCAAATGGATGGTGTGGCCGGTGGTTATTTCAGTACCCTTTTGTGTACATAACAGAAGTGGAATAGAGATGGAAAGTAGGACACCCGGCAACCTTCCCTCTATTCTGCACCACTTAAGGAAATTGAAAAATTTGTTCACATGAGGAAACAAAACCACAATTATGCTAAATCTCCCCAGATGAGTGGTGCATTGTGTCGCCAGGATGTATTATGTCAGATGCCATATACATTACTGATGGGAAAAGAAGGGACTATTCTATTGCAGGCCAAATTGCTGAGACAGCATTCAGCTTTGATGTACCATATAGGAAACTGAAAGTGATTCTAAGGACACAGATGGGAGACAGCTGCCTAACCAAATTCTCCAAATGGAGAAGCTTGTTTGTCTGGAGTAAACTAATTAAAAAGCTGTTTCCTATGAAACAGTGCACTAAAGAAGCAGTGGCTTTATACCTTTGGGACCCCTTCTCTGCCCTTCTAGGCAATATCCTCCTAGGTAATCTGCTTGCTAGGTGGCAACACCTGGCTATCCTTGTTTGGGCTCATCAAGTAAGCAGAGTTGAGCCTGGCTAGCATAGGATGAGCTATCCCCAGAGAATTAGCTTCCCAGCTGGAGGCCAACCTGGGAAGTCATAAAAACATCCCCAACAGAGGCAATGACAATCCATTTCTGAGAAATCTACATAGGCCACTCTAAGAAGTCAGTTGGACTTGAACCTGAGCTGAAGGAGACTTTATATTTTAATTCATTTTGTAATGAGAAAATCAAAGTTTATTCATAAATTCTTTTGAAAATGCTTAAAAAAAGACTATCAACAATGGTTGAGACCACAGAAACTTCTATCCTTAAATAGAAGCAAATCCATATGCAAACGAATGTTTAGAAATCTGTCCTATGCAGGTAGTCCTTAATGACTGTTCGAAGTTATAGCAGACTTCAAAAAAGCTACTTATGACCTGTCCTCAAAATTATGACTGTTGCCTTCTCCATGGTCAGTGATCACATTTCTGGTGCTCGGCAACTAGTTTGCATTTATGACTAAATGCAGTGTCCTTTGGTCACATAACTACAATTTGTGGTTTATTTATTTACTTTTTTTGTTGCCTCGCAGAAAATGCTCATTGGATATTCTGGATTTGCTTAACAACCAAGTGGTTCGCTTAATGAACATATGATTTGCTTAACCTCGGTGGCTTGCTTAACAACCATTATAAAATTGATCCTTAAACTGAGTCAGGTCATGTGGTGATCCATCACATCAACTTATAACCAGAATTCCAGGCTTAATTGTGGTCATTAATTGAAGATTAACTGTACGTATATGGATTACATCCAACATGTAATCAAACTGGTCAACAAAGTGAGACTTCATGTATGCTTTCTGTCTCTTTATCTTGATGTCTTCTCTTGCATGACATGAGTGGAGAAGTGGAGATGGAAGAAAAGGAATTAGGTGACTTGAACTGCATAACTTACCCCTTAAAAAATTAAGACAATTGTACATAAACATTACATATAAAATTGCCCTTTCTTCTACTAATGAAATTTAGGAATGTGCATATTTCTATCTCTGTGTGTGAGCTTTTATTTCACAGTGTGAAATAAATAATCTCTCCCTTCCCTATCTCTCTTCAGAATAGAATAGGATAGGACAGGATGGGATAGGATAGGATAGAACAGAACAGAATAGAATTCTAATGCCAAACTTGCTGGCTGTCACCATCTCTTGCATCACTTGTGTATCTTTGACTATTTTTATTCACACCATTATGCTATCCTACTTAGTTTGGAGAGATTTGCTTTGGTACAAATTTAATTTATAGAAGTAATTGACATGTTGGAGGCAAAAGTGTCATTGAGCTGGCAGTTTCTCAGCAACCCAATAAGAAAAGCACCATTACCAGGCCAATCCCAGAACCAGGAGGCAGATTTTCAAGAGCGAAATATAATCTTTTTATTAAAGATACTAAAAAAGCTGCTAGGATAAATTAAGGAAGAAAAACTACAAACTGTAAGATTCAGTCCATACTTCAAACTTCAAATCTTACACCTATTTTTTCCTCCTTGTACATTGTGATAGCTTAAGGGCCATTTGTTTGTGGGCAGGTGAAGGGGTGCATGCCTGTGAAATTGTATATTTTAATGGACTAGCTTGATTTCAGACACTGAGTTCTAACCTCGCTGGATCTAAATTTCACATGATTGAACCAATAATGTGCAATAGGAGATATACTAATAGGAAATAGATCAGTGTAAGATTTCTTTTGTGCCTTGCTGCAGAGCTCTGTGAAGTATAGAATCACCCGATCGGTTAAGCAGAAGGTAAGCTCCATGTTTAGCACCTTAAGAGTTATTTATCTTCAATGAAACTTGCACAGTTTAGAATGATGATTTTAGCCATATTATATCAAATGCCTATTTTATTCAAAATGAGTCCCAGTAAGATAAGAATCAAAGGTTACTAAGAGAAAAATAGTAAATATTCAACGATATTGCAAGTGCCCAACTTCAAGGCTATTAAGCACCAAAGCAGCTATCCAATCATCAGAAGGCTAGGAAGAATATAATATATTTTTTGATGTCATTTCTTAAATTTAAAATCCCTTCCTTCCTTCCTTCTTTTCCACCATCCATATCACAATGCCTGGCAGTCCCTTTTGTAAAAAATGAAAATATGCTTTATGTCACCAAGATAAAAGAATGAGTGGGAATTAGTTTGGACCAAGAAAATATTTATGGTGCCAGAAAGGCAGTGTGAATTGGCAAGCAAAAGCAAAGATAGCGATTAGCAGTGAGGCTGGAAACATGCTAATCAACTTCAGCAAAAGCAGACTAAGTTCAGGATGATAATTATCAGGTACATGACCTCTTTCTGGATCCGGTCATAAAAATAAATCTGTGCAAGATGAAGTGGCACATAGAAAGGGATTAAAACATTGCTGATTTGTGATTCAAAACCATGTAAATTCTGCAGAATAATTACTTCTCACTTAAGACCATGAAAAAGCTAGGAATTAGCAAGGCAAATAACAGTGGAATGTAGAGAGGAATGAAGCAAAAATAACAGATTTAAGCATATCTCAATTCAGGTGAGTTCTAATAATGGAGTCTGAAGGTCTGGCAGATACTTTGACTTATGTCTGCATGGAATAGGATACTGACATTGAATAATATATTGTTCTCATGAAAAAATGACAGATTTGCTTAAAATGAAACAAACAAATAAGCTATGTTCTATTCTTCTTTTAAGAAAATGATTTCCAAAGCTGATAAAAAAGCATAGAACATTATGATAACCATGCTAGATGAAAGCTTTTTAAAGCTTCTGTTGAAAGGAACTAACAAATGAAATAACGCCTTTTATAATGTGAATTATAAAAAAGGTGCTATTTGCTGGATACAAACTGATCCCTGAAAAGAAGTGACAAAGAACAGTTAATCCAGCCATTGCCTATCTGAACCCTCACAATTTTGCTTGGCTAAAATTGATCTTTTCTAGATAAACCCATCTAAGTAAAAATAGAGTCTAGAGTACGAGTGTAAAACTCGATCGCGTGACATGATGTCACATGATGTTATTGTGAAGTTTTTTGTCTTTTCAGAGCCTGGGTGGGTTTGGCCTCCACACGATGCATGCGGCTCATGAACTGCCAGTTTGACACCCCTTGTGTAGAGTTTGGGTGTCCAATATTGTTTGACTTTCCTGAGTCACATTGAGTGAAGATGAATTATTTTGGGCTGTATATATATTAAAACAAAAACAAAAATGTGTA
>BLBF01015910.1:0-15011 GCA_015471245.1 Laticauda colubrina
TATATATATATATATATATATATATATATATATATATATATATATATTTCTGATTATCATATGTTAATACCCTAAAATTGCTGAGATAAACAAAAGCAGTACTAGCTTAAAAGGCCCCAGAGAAATTGTCTATTAGACATTGCACAAAATGGCCCATGGAAGAAAGCATGAATCGTTTCATGCACCTAGAACTTCCGAGCCTAGAATCTGGAATTCTGGTGCCTGCATTCATTTGAAATTCCTATGCTTAATCATTTAAGAGACACAGAAAAACTTTTTAGTATGTTTAAAGGCCACCTTAGAAAGAACACTTTGATTCCCACAACTACACTATTTCCTACGTCAGGAAATGTACAGGAAACGTATGCTTGTGAAGACCAGGAAGAGTCACACCAATGGGGCTTTTTCTGGTGACCACAAATTGTGTCATCAAAGAGTTCTCACATGCAAGTGCCATTTACTAACAACACTTATGCTGCTTGTTCTTCCATCTTTCTTGACAACATGCTCAGCATATTATGAAAATGGAGTAACAATCAAGTCCTTACCTAGACAATTTTTAGATATTATGTCATTAGCCCGAAGAGCTGGTCTTATGATCTTGCATGCATCTGCTTCCCTTTAACAAGCTCTACCACCTCTGGAGGAGGTGAAGAATAGGAGGTAGTTTCTATATTAATAATCACAAAATAGCCGCTCAACAGATATTTTCACTCTTGGAGGGTTCTTGATCCCCTCTGACTTGGACTAACTACAAATACTTCAGATTAAGCCAAGACAAAACAACTAATTAACCCAAGTCCTCAATTTTCATCTCGATGTCAATATCTATTGGTTTATCTGCTCACTTTCTGTCTAAAATACTTCCTTTCTCTCTTCATTTGCAATCCTCACCTCAGCCACGTCCCTCAACTCTGCATCTATCAGAGCACACATAATAGTGTCCTCCAGATATCTGCTGTGATTCTCAGACCAGCACAGCACACATCTGGAAGGCACAGCTTTGGATGGGCTGACCTAGGTTTTCCTGTATCAGGAAATAAAACTGGGTCTATATGCAACAAAAATTAGGCAAACTGGAATTGTTCTGGAGAGCTTTGGGGGTGAAATGAAATGCAACCCATAGACATCAATTCTAGATTAATGGGTTATTCACTAATCATTTGTTTATTTATTTGTTTGTTTATTTAGAAGCCCCTGAAAATCCACCTTCCTACTGAATCGACTCAAGCTTCATGACAGACTTTATTCTAAACACTCTGGCTATCAATTAATAATAAAATCAGCATAAAAAATAATGAAGGTCTTAAATTTTACCCGTGACTGAACATAGGCTCAGCAGAGCATGCACTGAGAAATAGCTCTTGCCGGCAACTTAATGTGTGTAATTATAGCTTTGTGGCAGGGTCCTTGCTTTGCAAACAAAAGTTCCCAGATTTAATGGCTGGCACCTCCATTTAAATGATCAGATTGCAGAGGATAGGAAAGTCCATGGCCCAACTCCATGGAGCCATTTAAAAGCTTTTCCAAACCTTGCCGTTAAGAGTTTAGCAGGCAGCAGGTTCAAGAGCAGAGATAGTTTGCATCAAGAAGTAGAAAAACTATTCTGAAAGAATTCCAGTGACTGCCAAGTATAAAATGCAAAGCCTACTTATGATTAATTGAAGTTTAATTCAATTAATCTGTGTATCTCTTTCCCCCACCTACGCAGTGCAACCACCTAGGAACTTTTCTTCTGGGAAGGAGGAAAATTTTCCACCGGCTCCTTGTTATGGTAATGGACTTGTCTGGTTTCAGGTTGTTGGTTTCAGACTAGTTTGCCAGGATTAGTTCTCACACATGCTAGAAAATCTGCCATTGTAGTAACAATACATTTAAATGCATCTAAAGGACATCAGACTGCAGGAGAGACTTATATAATACCAGGCTAAAATGGAGGTGCACAAATTGTAGTTTGGGGCACAGATCCAAAGCCTCTCCAAACATTATCTCTTCTGACATAACAGAAGAGGAAAAAAATAAGCTCAGAAGAGATATGCTTAAGTACATTATTAAATATGTTACTATGTTATTTTAAAATGAATTAATTTTTGTTCTTGTCTCACCCAAAAGTCAAATTTAGCACCTGGCACAGAAAAGATAATCTCTAGCAAGATGGTCTTTCTACAAACAGGATGGAATAATCTTGTGCTTGACCAGGGTCCGCAGTATTGTCAGGGATGCTACACAATCTCCCCAGTTTTCTGTTGAACTAAGTTGAACAGTTGAACTAAGCCCCCCCTCCCCCCCGGCTCCTTTCTGTCTTCTTCTTGCTCACACAGCAAATACTGTTTCAGTTTCCAAACAGCCCTCAACTCTCTTACACACTGACTGGACGCTAGCCAGATGAATATTGATGGAGGCTGGTAGGCAAAGGCACAGTTTCCCCCTTTATTTTCCTTCCCAAAAAATTAAGCCTGATCATAGATTCATGGCGAAGCATGGGTATAGAGCTAAGTATGTAAATATGTGTGTGTATTCTTTTAAAATAAGCATCAAAATATCATTTTTTAATGTGTGCCAGTGTTGAAAGAAAAAAGTGACAATACAAAATTATCTTATGTCTCTATTTCATCTTTGTCCAAAATGCCCTAATAATCCAAACTCCTGTACCAGGTAAATCACACTAGAGCGATCCAAACCGCTATAATACAACTTCTTCGTTTCATGCAGCCAATCTACTGAAGTTAACCAAATAGGCATTCCATAAAATTCAAAGAAATGTTGGAAAACCAATGGTTTAGAAATTGTCAAATTGGAGGGGGGGGGGGAACAGATCACAGGACTGAGCAAATGAAATTGCTGGGAACAAAGGAAAGCACAGACAGTAACTAGGGCATGAGGAAAATGAAGGGGGAAATGAAATAGACAAGGAATAAGTTGAGATAGGTCATGTTGAATCAGGAAGAGGGGAAAAGAAAGAACATCGTTTATGGAGCTATGCTGCAGAAGCCAATATGAGTGAGAAATCAGATTTTAGCAAAAACCTTCCCTCTCACCCCTATTTTAATGTGGAATGTTTTTCTGATGACCTTCCCCATGATAAAGCTCTTGACATTACAAACTAAAATTTGACTTCTTCCTAATAACAATGGGACAGCTAAGTAATCATCTCAAGAACTTCTTTAAGGCTGGTAACATGCATGTGATGTACAAAAAATTCTCTGTCCCAAATTTATAGACAAGGCAAGCCAGACAGAACAAATCAAGTGACTGGATAAAGAAGGTGAGGTGGCCAAACCAGGATAATCTAACAAGATGCTGCAAGTCAGATTTCAGCATTAACAAACCAATCACTCCCGCACTAGTAAAACTGTTGTCATGTGCCTGAGGATGGGAAGACAGGATACAAATATAATACTGTATATAAGTGACCAGTTGTAATTTTTTTAAAAATGAGGGTTGATGAAGGATATGTGTAAGATTAGATATTGGCTTGGCAAATGGAAAGCAGCAGTGCTGAATGCTTCAAGAAAGAGCTCAAAACAAGGACGGAAGGAGTTGGGCAACCACTATTTATAGAAAAAAATATTTGTAGCTCAGGGTTGAATTGTAGGTCCTTGTTGCTCTCTGGGCTCAGTTGTTTTCTTGCAAATTTTTTATTCCCCAACTAGGCAACATCAGTGCTAGAAGGCAGTAGGGTTTGTTCAACTTCGGTGGGAGTATTCCTAGATGGTTTCTCTACCCTGGTAGTTCCTTGAGCTTCACTCAGGAAACAATAGTCCAATCAAGCAACTTCCAACTCAGACATACAAAAAAACAGCCTCATCAAGGAACCACCAATGAATGAATGAATGAATTCTTTATTGGCCAAGTGTGATTAGACACACAAGGAATTTGTCTTGGTGCATATGCTCTCAGTGTACATAAAAAGAAAGATACATTCATCAAGAGTCAGGAATCATAAGATACAACACTTAATATAGTCATAGGGTACAAATAAGGAACCAAATCATACTGGGAAACAATCCTAGTTTCAATCTAGTATCAATCCTAAGGATACAAGCAACAAAGTTACAGTCATATAGTCACAAGTGAGAGGAGATAGGTGATAGGAGTGATGAGAAGATTAATAGTAATAGTAATGCAGACTTAGTAAATAGTTGGACAGTATTGAGGGAATTATTTGTTTAGCAGAGTGATGTTTGGAAAAAAAAACTGTTCTTGTGTCCACTTGTTCTAGTGTGCAGTGTTCTATAATGTCATTTTGACGGTTAGAAGTTGAAACAGTTTATGTCCAGGATGTGAGGGGTCTGTAAATATTTTCACAGCCCTCTTTTTGTGCCGTATACAGGTTCTCAATGAAAGGCAGGTTGGTAGTAATTGTTTTTCTGCAGTCCTAATTATCCTCTGAAGTTTCTGTCTGTCTTGTTGGGTTGCAGAAACAAACCAGACAGTTATAGAGGTGCCACAAATGAGACGGTTATAAGAGTGTAAATAGTTGGACAGTATTGAGGGAATTATTTGTTTAAGACTCAATAATTCTTCTGTTGAACTGTATCAGCAGCCCCTTGTAGCAGAAAGAACATTCTTTGTTGTGTTTTTTTGATGATGGTTTTGATGTTATGTGTCCATTTTAGGTCTTGAGGTATGACAGAACCTAGAAATGTGAAGGTCTTTACTGTTGATACTGTGTTGTCTAATATTGTAAGAGGTGGTAGTATGGGAGGCATTCTCCTAAAGTCTACCACCATTTCTATGATTTTGAGTGTTCAGTTCCAGACTGTTCCAGTCACACCACAACAACCTCCTGTCTCTATGCGGATTCACTGTTGTCTCGAATGAGACCAATCACCGTTGTATTATCTGCAAGAACACACCACCAACACTGAGGTGAGCCACTTGCATATAAACAGGGAGCAAACACCATTCCCTTCGAGCACTGATGATATTGCCTAGTTGGGTGATAAAATTCCACTGAATTTATTTTCATACAGTTTATTTTTAATACATTGTTCATCTTCCCATCTTTTTCTTCCATAACTAGGACCTCCCAACAGACTTAAAAATCAAGAAGTCAACATATATTCATTTGTTTTAATCCTGATTTGATGAATGAAACATGTTGGTTAAATTCATGCAGTGTGATAAACTTTAAAACATAGTTTACAATCTACCGTAGCTGAGTTCGCACAACATGTATCTGTCTGAAATTGTGAAGGTTCCCTCTGCAGCTACAATGCAATCCCTGGGGGAAAAAAATCCATCAGCTTTAAAGAAAACCTATTTGCAACCTGAACTGCAATTCTTCCCTACTTAATAATAAAATGGAGCTTCATTCACAAAACAAAAAATTGCAAGGACCTAAAGTGCTCTTGGCTATTATTTGTGGAAATGTAATTTCTTTAGTTTCCATCTGACAGCAGGAAGAAAAGAGGCCAGCTGATTTTCCAGAGCAAATTTAGGTCACATGGCAACCAACCACAGGCAACTGGGCATCTTCATTCCCAATTTCATTTTAGAAGTCTATTTAATAGAAGAATCCAATAAAAAAAATAATGAAATGAAAGCTGAAAAGAAAGACTGAAATACCACATTTAAAAAAAAAAAGGGCAAACTTGTTTTAGGAAGGAAATGCCTGTCTCCTTCAGAAAGTAGTTACTATACTAAGCTCAACTTTACAAGTCAACATAAACAGCTGGAAAACCATATTATAACAGGAATTGAGATAAAAGGGAGAATATGGAAGGTTGTTTTTTTTCATATTACCTTATCTCCAATGAAACAGGAGCCTCCTGTCTCAACTTCAATTTCTACTTGTAAATGACATCATGGCACAAGAAAGACAACTAGTGCAAGTTCTGAGTAGCTCATGTTTGTATATATGTATGTAGTAAAATGCAAGAAACATCTTTAGCCTCCCTAGGAAAATAACCAAACCTCATTTCTGCTTGCAATAAAAAACATATATAATAAAATATACTTTTTAAAAAATGTTATTATCCTACTTTTAATTATTTTTACAAATAACTCAAAGTGGTGAACCTATAGCCCCTGTCACACTGCACCAACGGATGTAAAGAGGAAGTAAAATGGACAAAAAAGCTTGCCATCTGTTCGAAAACGCGATGTACTCACTGCCTCCGTTTTGCTTCCTCTCTATCCGTCCAGCATCCGTTTATGGACGTTTCATCCGCTCCAAAAGTTTTAGGCTGCTTAAAACTTTTGCGCAGAAAATGTATCCAGTTTGTCCGTTCTGCATCCGCTACGCATCCGCTACACATCCGTTACGCATCCGCTATATCCGCTTGGCGTCCGCTGCTCATCCGCGCAACTCGCATCCGCCCAGACGCAGGGAGGAAGCGGAACGGACGCGGAACGGATGCAGAACGGAAACAAAGTGTTTAAAGCGGAAAAAACATTCGCAGAGGGGATCTATCTCGGATATTAAGGATGTCTAGAGGATGCCTAGAGGATGGCTAGCGGAAAACCTATACTGCCTATAAAAAGGGAGAGCAATTCGCCTGCTTCGCACTTTCAGACCAGCAGCCCAGCGGTGCAGACCTCTGCAGCCTTCATCTGCCTCTTTCTCTTCCACAGCATCCAGTCATGTCCACCGTGGATTGCGACAAAATCCTTTCGGCAGCCACCATCCTTCTGCAACACTGCGAAACCATCTACAGTCTCTGTGAACAGTACTACGGGAAGAAAAGGAGGCACCCAAAAAAAGTCTGGCTCCGAAGATGGTTCGCCAGAAGAGCGCAGTACGTACTTTACGACAAGCTGATGGTTGAGCTCAGGAGTGAAGACCCTCGGGCGTTCCAGAACTTCATGAGGATGCCTCCAGCCATGTTTGACGAAGTTGTGCAGCGCCTGACACCCAGGTTGACCAAGGCAAACACCAACCTCCGACCCAACCTGGAACCTGGGCTCAAGGTGGCACTCACTCTGCGCCACCTGGCCTCAGGGACCACCTACAGGAGCATGCAGTATGGCTGGAGGGTGCCACCCAGCACCATCAGCTTTGTTGTCAGAGAAGTGGTGTAGGCCATCATCGAAGAATACAAGGAGGAGCTCCTCCAGTGCCCCTCCACTGAAGAAGGATGGAAGAAAGTTGCAGAGCAGTGGTATCAGAAGTGGAACTTCCCCCACACCGTTGGAGCCATAGATGGGAAGCACGTGGCCTGCAAAGCTCCAGCCAAGTCGGGATCCACTTATCACAACTACAAGGGTTTCTTCAGCATCATCCTCTTCGCCATGGTCGATGCTGACTACAAGTTCATGTACATCGATGTTTCAGGCAACGGCTCATCTTCAGATGCCCAGGTATACAACGACAGTCACCTCAAGGAGGGACTGGAAAGCAACCTCATGGTGGGCTTCCCAGATCCAGACCCGCTGCCCAACGACACGCAAGATGTGCCTTACTTCATCATGGGGGATGACGCCTTCTCCCTCACAACCTACCTCATGAAGCCCTACACCTCCAGATGCCTCACCCGTGAAGAGAGGATCTTCAACTACAAGCTGTACAGGGCAAAGCGGGTGGTGAACGCCTTTGGAATCCTGGCCAACAGGTTCCAGGTACTTCTCACCAACATGCAGCATCGCCCAGAGCCCATGAGGAGGATCGTGGAAGCTTGCACATCCTGCACAATCTCATGCGCACCCGCTACCCAGTCTTGCAGAACAGGCTCGTGGACCTCCAGCAAGGCAATGGGGACATGGAGCCTGGGGAATGGAGGCAAGGGCGAAACCTGATCGACACTGAGGATGTGCAAGGGCCCAACAGAGCCTCACGTGAGGCGAAGAAGCAGCGCAGTCTCCTGAAACACTGGTGCAACTCCCCAGCTGGAGCAGTGGAGTGGCAAGACAGGATGGTAGATGCTTAATGGATGCTTCCTTCAGACTGTCTCATCACACGGATGAGATTGGGCCATGTATGTTTGGTTGGCCTACAATGAACAGGGCGTTTAATAAAGAGTTGTGTTTATGTTGACATGTGTGGATCAATGCTTACATTGTAATTGATAATGAAGGGCCATAGGGGTAGCACCTGGGAGGGTGGACCATACAGTCCCACTATGCTTGCACTGGAGGTTTATCTATCCCACAGCTATTACCCATCCCATAGGTATCCCTGCCCATCACACAGGTATCCCTTCCCATCACACAGCTATCTTAACCCATCCCACAGGTATTCCTGCCCATCCCACTGCTATCTTAACCCATCCCACAAGCATGCAAAAGCTAAAACATTTCTAAAAGTTTCCACCCAGACTTTATAGAAAAATATTAATGAAGCAAGTGTGTGAAACAAAGATAAACTTTATTAATAACAAGCTGTAAAATAAACATGACCCAAGTCAAGTGTCCAAATAAAGTCCACAAATATCCAGGCAGCCAGTCTCTGGCACTCCTCTTGGTCACTCGGAGGTGTGTGCCCAGGCTAAGGTTTTAGGGAGCAGGTGCTGTGGAGGTGGGTGCTGCTGCAGTGCTGGTCTGAGGTGTTATTGGAGTGCCTAGCATTCCCATCGTCTCAGGGGTGAAGGGTCCAGGTGCTGTGGAGGTGGCTGCTGCTGGAGTGCTGGTCTGAGGCGCCATTGGGGTGCCTGGCCCTGAGAGGACAACAGGGGATGGTGTGTGGAGGAAGCTCTCAGACAGCTGGCTCAGACCCGCGATGCTGAGAGGTCCTTCCTCCATGCCATGGGGTGTCAGCCCCAGTACTGAGGACAGATGTACTGAGGCCGGGCTTGGCTGTGTGATGGAGGAAGGAGCAGTGTAGTAGGGCTGCCTGCTCTGCAGCGTGGTGAGGACTGTCAAGGTTGGCATTGGTAGCATAATTGGAACTGGTGGCAGCGGTGTCGCCCAATGACTCTGTGCCTGCATCTGTAAGGACTGCTGTCTGTGCTGCTGGACCTCGGGGTAGCTGTAACCCTGGTAGGTGAGGGGGTGTGGGAAGCCTTGGTATGGGAGGGACATCACCTGGGGTGGAGGAGCAGACCTGGACTGGGTGGGAGCAGGTGCCTCTGGGTCTGGAGGGTTGTTAAGCAGCGTGGTGATCCTCTCCTTCACCACCTGGTACTGGGGATCCGCCATCTCCTTGAGGGTCTGGTTCACATAATTGAGGAAGGGCTTGTGGTTGGAGGAGGAGGATTCGATGGGGACTAGCTGAGAGAGGAGACCTATGCTGGTGTGGATGGTGTCCCTGATCTCCACCAGGACCTTGTGGCTCTGCCCCTCCTGTGGTCCGGCTCTCTGCCTTACTGTGGTGGCGGAGGTGTGGGTGGATGCGGCTTCGGCAGCGGTGGACTCGATGTCTCCTTTCTCCCACCGCACCAGGGAGTCCTCATCGCTCTCCACCACGCTTTCAACACCTACCCGGGGGTTCTCCACCGTGGCACACTCCACAAATACCTGCATGGAGACAAGGACTGACTCTCGGCCGCCAGAGGACTGGCTCCCAGCAGGCTGCCGGAGAGAGAGGGTAGAGATTTGGGTTCCTGGTGCTCCTCGGTGGCGAACCTCACCCTCCAGGAAGCTGCACTTGGCCATGACGTAGTTCTCTCTGTCCGTCAGCTTAACCGTGGCCTGGCCAGATTTTTTGCGGTGCAGCTTCCTGTACCAGGTGTGCATGTGCTTCCACCAGCCGAGGAGCACCTCCAAAGTGTAGCCCAGACTCTCCGCCCTCTCTCTACAAGCAGCCTGCTTCCGCTTGGTGTCCCTGTACAGCCGGTGTCCCTTCCGCCACAGATAGTCGTTCTCTCTCAGCCATTCCAGCACCTCATCCTCGTGCGCTTCCTCAATGTAGTACTGCCTCCTCTCCCGTTGTTGCATATGCCTCTTCCTCCCTTTGGCAGGACCAGATGGGCCCTCATCAGAGGGGCTTCCAGGTTGTAGGGGCTGCTCCTCCACACCAACAGCAGCAGCAGCAGCAGCATCATAATCATCATCAGCAGCAGCAGCATAATCACCAGCAGGATCATAAGCAGCAGCAGCAGCAGCAGGAAGACCAGGATGAGCAGCAGCAGAGTAAGCACCAGCAGCAGGGTCAGCAAGACCAGGAGCACGAGCAGAACGAGCAGAACGAGCAGGACCAGGAGCAGCTTCAGCAGAGTACGCAGCAGAAGCACCACTGCCAGGAGCAGCTCCAGCAGAAGCTCCAGCAACAGAAGAGCGAGCCCAAACAGCAGAAGCCCCAGCAGAAGCAGAGTCAGGGACATGGGGCGGGAGGGTGGCCCTGTCCCTCTTGCCAGGGATGGCGGCAGGTTGCTGAGACTTTCGCTTCTTCCCCATGGTTGTGGGGTTGCTGGCTGGCAGGGAGGCTGGCAGGGAGGCTGGCAGGAAGGCTGGCAGGAAGCCTGGCAGGAAGCCTGGCAGGAAGCCTGTTAGGAAGGCTGGCAGGAAGGCAGGCACCAAGGCTGGCAGACAGACTGGCTGGCAGGGAGGCTGGAAGGCAGGCTGGCAGCAATGCTGGCAGGGAGGCTGGAAGGCAGGCTGGCAGCAAGGCTGGCAGGGAGGCTGGAAGGCAGGCTGCCAGCAAGGCTGGAAGGGAGGCTAGAAGGCAGGCTGGCAGCAAGGCTGGCAGGGAGGCTGCCCAGGAGGCTGGGAGGGAGGCTGGGAGGCAGGCTTGGAGGCAGGCTGGCAGCAAGGCTTGCAGGCAGACATGCAGGCAAGAACTCTGAGGTATCCAGCAGCAGGTCTTTCCTCGGAATGCTAGACGTGCGAGCTGCTTCCCTTTATATCCGGGGGGCTTGCGCAATGCATCCCCCCCGCATGCGCAATTAACGCCAGGCATCCGTTAGGCTTCCGCTGTGCATCCGCTAGGCTTCCGCTCTGCATCTGCTTCATCCGCTGTGCATCCATTCTGCATCCGCTTTTTCCGTTCCGCATCCGCTTCGCTGAGGCCCCCCGGAAGCCTAGCGGACGCACCATCTGCTGTGCTTCCGTTCCGCATCCGCTTTGCATCCACCCTGCGTCCTCCCCGCGTCCGTGTTGTCCGCTCCAATTATGCAAATTTTCACCCCTTTTGAGCGCGGATAGAACAGATGTAACATTTTTCTCTTCCATTGTGTCCTTTTTGCATCCATTGGGCAGTGTGACACACCTTCCTCCTCCTAGTTTCCTCACACAATAGCTACCTTGTGCCCCAAAGTTATTGGCCCAAAATTAATTGATTAATGTTAGTTTTCACATTTTTGAACTGCCTGTCTCCCTCACAGAGGGACTGTAAAATGTAAATAAATAAAATGTAACCATTTAATGAAAATTTGGAATTCAGGAAGAGGCATGAATGACTAAATGCTATTGCAATTAGTTTAAAAGGCAAAGGGAGGTGCACCAGCCAGTCCTATGGCAGCATGCTTCTCTGGGCTCCCCATGGGAGGCTGCAGAGCCATGTTCTGACGCCTGTGCAGAAGGCCAGGAGATGGGAGCCTGTCCCACTTCTGGAGGAAGGATATTCCCAGGGGTGGGATTCTAATGATTCGGCCCAGTTTGGGTGAACCGGTAGCTCCGAAGATCAGCTGTGAGCGAACCAGTTTGCTCCGATGATCAGCTGTTGGGCCCACCCTCCCACTCCGGCTCTAGTCTGTGCTTTATTTCCAGATTTTCCAGCTCAGCGGATTGCTGCATGTCAGCTGTTTTACACACAGTGTTTGCAGTGGAAGGTGAGTTGCAAATGCTATGCACAAAGCCCACGCTCACCAAACCGGTTTTTATACCAGTTGAATATCACCCCTGGATATTCTGTGTGTGTGTGTGTGTGTGTATGTGTGTGTGCATGCAATGGCAGAGAAGGCTTTCTTCCTAGAGCCGCCATTCAGAGTTGTTTAACTGACAGGGTATTTCCTGCCCAAATAAATGAAGCTTAGGTCACACCAATTTGCTTGCTGACAATGGATGGCCCTCAACACATCTCCTTTCTTCTGAAGGTTACTTGTGGACATAAACCTTGGAAGATGGACATAAGCAGGGGTAAGTGCAAACCAACAATAAGTATTGCAATAAAATATTTATTTCTACAGCTTGTTATCTCTGAAGAAAACCATTTGGTTTAATGCATATTGGATTATTTTACACATCTCCATAAATTTGTAACTGTTGCTTGGATCATAATATGTGAAATGCTAAGGGTTGGCTCTGTCAGGACTTTTGGGAGATGAAGTCCATAGGTCATCAAGTTGCTGAAGCTGCTGATCCCTGCTCTAAACCCTGTTTTTTCAACAAACACCGAAAAAGGTAGTCGGCTATTTTATTTCTACCAGGCTTTGTAAATTGGGAAGAATTTGTTGATATATTTCTTTCTTGCTTTCTTTTTAAAACATTCCAGATCAAACGTGTTTTCAAAATTATTGATTCCTATATTTACCTCTGCTGCTACTGTTGCTTCCCATTCCATTCTGTGTTTGATTGTTTTTAAGTAATTTTATTTTTTATTGATCTTAGCATTTCATTTTTGACTCATTAAGCAATGTTGTATAGCACTGTTTTATACATACATACACACACATATTTTACACATATATGAAATGTACATACTTCATGTGAGTGTGTGTGTATGATTATGTGTTTGTATTGTTCTTGTAGTTGATTTTTAATTGATTTTATAATTGTCTGTCACCCCAAGTCACTTATCTGGAAAGGACGGCTATAGAAATTAAATAAATATACAAAATAAATACAAATGAAATGAAACAGCCAAAATAACCATAACTTTGCACATGTTTTATATTGTTTAAGGTTTCAACATTAGAAGACAACAAACAAACACAATAATTAAAAAAGAAGCTTTGGATTCTTTATTCATTCTTTCTTCTGTATAATATGCATACTTGCATACACTGCTGTATGTTTTAACAAACAGTTTCTCTAATCACCAGAGTATTTTTTTTTCTTTCATAAACAAAGAATAGATTATACTCCCTGGATCTCTGACCCTATTCTGCTTACTACCATCAGTCATGAGCAAAATTCTTCAAGAAGAGAATGAGAAGGCGAAAGATCAGAGAGTTCAGACATGATATCATAAACAAAATTAACAGAAAACACACAGTGTTAATGACTAAACTACATAATGAAGACAAATAATGCAAAACATGTCATAAACAAATTTGAAACAGGTGCTCATCCTAACAGTTTCATATGTACCAAAAGCTATGTGGATCTTCCAGTACTCTAGACCAGGGGTGTCACTCAAGGCCCATGAGCCGGATATGGCTCATGGTGTGCTTAGATCTGGCCCATGGGATTATTCTGGAACAGCAAAGGACTGGCTGCAGTGCCTTTGCAGTGAAAATGAAATTCCATTTTTCACTGGCAGAGGATTGCAGGAAGCTGTCACACCCGAAACAGAGCTTGGGAGCCCATTTTTGCTGACAAATACCCTCAGTACAAGTGTAACACAAAACTGTAGTTTTCGCTCTACAGATACCCTCAACACAAGTGATGTTGAGCTAGATACGCCCACGTTGGCCACGTCCAAACTGCCACCCCGCAACCCTGATGTGGCCCTCAATGAAACCAACTTTGATACCCCTGCTCTAGGAGATGAGAAGATGCAATTCCACGTTCGCTTAAGTCATACTTTAGGTACCCCTTTAGCCCTTTAATCTTTGTGGCTGACATCTTCAGATGTAAAAGCAATGAAAGCCATACACGGAATCACCAATGAATAATTTGATTCAAAGTAGGAACGTTGGACAAAGTCTTAGAGTAAGCAATTCACTCCAAAATACCAGCCAATTTTTTTTCCCTTCTCCAAGTAGAATAAAGAAAATCAATAACATAAAAAGCAAGCTGTGACATTTTGGGCGTAGAGGCTCAGAATGTCACAAAGTACGGTTCCTATCCTACTTAAACTGAACTAATTTTGCTAAACTGTTGAGAATCTGACATTTTTGCCAATTTACTGAAAACCACCCAGAGACCGATGGCTCCTATTATACCTTCCGTGGACTCATGGATCTAGGCAATTAAGCTTCCCCCCCCCCCACTGTATTCAGGAGGGAAGGGAAAAACATACTTCTGAGATGGTTTTCCATGGATCATTATGCACTTCATTAACTTTTCAAAAGGCAAAAGGGGAAGGTAATTAATATTATACCACTTGTTGATTAATGACATCGCCTGCTGCAGCTGCTACTGTCTGGGTTAGCATTATATCATATACAAACATGGATGTATAATAAACTGCTGATATACAAGGCAACATGTTTCATTAAATTTGTTGGACGAAGCATAAGCTAACATAAACAGGAAAATAAAGGAGAATATTTGTAGCTGAAACTTGAAATGAGAGGTCCTTTTTGCTCTCCAAGCTTGGTTGTGTTCTTGCAGACATTTCATCACTCAAACTAGGTAACAGCATTAGTGCTGGTGAAACAGGATATAGAAGTAAAGGCCCTGTCACATTGGCCGAAGGATGCAAAACGTTTGAAAAAAAGACACAGCGGACGAGCAAAATGTTCCATCCATTGTTATCCGCTCTCAAAAGTGCCCCGAATTTGCATAACGAATTTGCAGACAACATGGAAAGGAACGGACAGGGGGAGGACGTAGGGTGGATGGAAAGTGGATGCTCCACGGAAGCCTAGCAGATGGAAGTGGATGGGAGCGGATGATACATCCGCAAGGCTTCCGGGGGAGCACAGGAAAGCGGACGCAGAACGGAAAGAGCGGATGCCGAGCAGATGCCGAGCGGATGAAGCGGATGCCTAGCGGATGCCTAGCATTCACTGCGCATGCGGGGAGGATGCATTGCATCAGCCCCGTGGTTATAAAGGGAAGCAGCTCGCAAGCAGGTCACCATTCAGAGGAAAGACCTGCTTCCAGACACAACTTGCCAGCCAGCCAGCCAGCAACCCAACAACCATGGGGAAGAAAAGGAAGCCTCTGCCCTCTGCTGCCAGCCCTGTCAAGAGGGACAGGGCCACCCTCCCACCCCCTGGCCCTGACTCTGCTTCTGCTGGGGCTTCTGCTGCCCGGGCTCGCTCTTCTGGTGCTGGGGCTTCTGCTGATGCTGCTTCTGGTGG
>BLBF01015911.1:13556-27992 GCA_015471245.1 Laticauda colubrina
AAGAAGAAGAAGAAGAAGAAGAAGAAGAAGAAGAAGAAGAAGAAGAAAAAAAAAAAATCATCATCATCTAGGAGTTCTGACTTAATTTCCCAGGGGGTTGGAGAAAGCCCAAGACAGTTTAGGTTCAACTGAAATCTCACATCACCAGGCAGAAGCTTGTGGAAAATCACTATACAAATAAGGAATGACCAGAATAAATTCAAATCTGTTAGAAGTGTGACACGTCATATACGCTGTCATGTTTACATCCGGATAACTTGGAAAGGGTCTCTCTGAGCCTCTTGTTCTGCCAACTAAACAGTTGCAGGTCAACTTCTGGTTTCCCAAGATTATTCCTGCACACCATTACAAGTCCACAGAAGTTCATAGGTGTCTTCCTTTACCCAGTGTCAGGCAAAGGGGAGAGGGATGGGAGTGTAATTAAAATAAAAACTCAAATTGGCTTGGCACCAAACTAGTTCAGGACTACATTTATCCACTAGAATTTGCCCAACAAAATATTTTTTGGAGGTATGAAAGTTCAAGGTTCAGAGATGTGGCTTCTCGAAGAATAGGATAGGATAGGATAGGATAGGATAGGATAGGATAGGATAGGATAGGATAGGATAGAATAGAATAGAATAGAATAGAATAGAATAGAATAGAATAGAATAGAATAAGGAGAATGGAATGGAATAGAATAGAATTCTTTATTGACCAAGTGTGATTGGACACACAAGGAATTTGTCTTGCTGCAAATGCTCTCAGTGCCCATAAAAGATATAAGTGGTAAATCATGATCATAGTCTTTATAAAAATACATTCATCATAAATCAGAAAATACAACATTTGGTGATATTCATAGGATACTAAAAAGCAATCAAATCATACTAGGGAAAAATAAAACAATGTAAATTGTAAAGATACAAGCAACACGGTTATAGTCATAAGTTGAAAGGGATAGGTAACAGAATGAGAAGAAGAAATCTTACTAAGTAATTTGGCAGTGTTTTGAGAGTTAGTTGTTTAGCAGAGTGATGGCATTCGGGGGGAAACTGTCCTTGTGCCTAGTTTTTCTGGTATGCAATGCCTTATAACATCGTTTTGAGGGTAGAAGTTGAAATAATTTATGTCCAGGATGTGAGGGGTCTGTAGATATTTTCACAGCCCTCTTTTTACTCATGCAATATCCAGCTCTTCAATGGAAGGCAGGCCAACATTAAGAATGTTATTAGGAGATTAGCTTCTACTTTTAACTGATTTCTAGAAAGAATTAAAAAGGGAGCTGTTCTGGAAAGCATTTGCAACTTGATTCCTGGATTTTGGCTGCTTTGGAGTGTTTTTAAATCTTTCTATTATTATTTCAAGGCTAACTGTCAATATTTTAATGGTTATATATTTCTATAAACCACTGAGGCTCCTCTGGGATTGTAGTGAGGCATAAATAAAAGAATGAGAAATAAATAGAGGTAGATAGATGGGGGTTACAATTGTGCAATCGAAGCCCTGCCCCAAGCACAACACAACACAATATAACACACATTCAAAATGTCTGGGTCTTAATCGTTTTGACTCTACATGTGCCCTTGTTTTAACCTGCAGTTTAATAACTACAATATATCCATGTCTCCTTTTCTTGTTGCAAAAGAGTTCAGCTTCTTATATCTAGAAGTTTAATCATCATTATTAGCAGCAACTAGAACCAACATCAGTAGCCAAATAATTAGTAGTCAACACATACTACAAAATAAAAGAGATGTTGAGATTCTGGAAAGAATGCAGAGAAGAAGATTGGGGGGCTGGAGGCTGAAACATATGAAGGTTGCAGGAATTGAGCATCTCTAATCTAGTGAAAAGAAGGATGAGGGGAGAAATGATAGCATTGTTCCAAAATTTGAGGGGCTGCCACAGAGATGAAGGGATCATACTAATTTCCAGAAGGCAAGACAAGAAGCATTGGATGGAAACTAATCAAGGAGAGAAGCAACCTGGATGGAATAAGGAGAAATTTCCTGACAGTGAGAACAATTAACCAATGGAACAACTTGCCTTCAGAAGTTGTGGGTGCTCTCACCCTGGAGGTTTTCAAGAAGAGACTGGACAGGCAGTTTTTCTGAAATGATATAGACTCTCCAGCTTATGCAGGGAGTTGGACTAGATGATCTCCAAGGTCACTTCCAACTCTGTTATTCTATGATCGATATTCAGTATCAGCTGAGTCTTTTCATGAAAAAGCCACTGCTGTTCTATCAATATTTTGCCAAGGAAACAAAATAGAAACAAGAATAATATAAATTGCAAATGTAAGAGCAGCAACAAGTACTTTTTGTCTAGGAGAGGAATTAAAAGAGCAGAAGTCCTAGAATCGGAGACAAGAAGAGAATGAAATGAATCAATGTAGGGAAAGAAAATCACCTGTCTTCTTACCAGCAAAATTCCAAACACACATTCAGTTTCCTGAAGTTTTGGAGACACCAGATTGTATCTAAAAGTAGAGCAGAGAAGAGGTAAAGCAATGTTCAATCTGCAGCTCAAGGGGAGACAAGGAAATACATCTCCATCCAGGTCAGGCATGAAGATGGTGTCAACCAAGTGTTGGAGGCCATATCTTCTTCAATCTTCTCACTCTCTACATCTGAGTCAACCAAGAACATAATTCAGAACTGAAAGCACAACCTCAAGGCAAAAAGGGAATAATGAAAATGGAATGTAATGTACTATCTGACTCTGCTGTTACATCCTCAAACCCCCACTCCTTTAACCTTAAACTATCCCCCATTGACCTCATCGCATTCCTAAGAGGTCTGTAAGGGGCGTGCCTAAGTGCACCATTGTGTCTACCATCCCTGTCCTATTGTCCCCATTTATTCGTACCTATTTCCTGTATTCTTACTCATGTTTATGCTTGTATCTATTATCTTGTAAGCGACTGACACATCAAATAAATAAATAAATAATAAAATAAAAGTGATGCAGCAGCTTTCAGAATAGCTTTCCCCCTTTTATTTAGCTTTAAAATCTTCGCTGGGCTGTTCCTGTTGGACTTTCCATTCCAATTTACAGGCTCTTCTAAAGTACTCAAATGATCAAAGAACACCCTGTTCAATAAAAGCTAATATTCTGGAAGGCTTGGGAAAGAAGATAATATTTGGAAGTAGATCAGGCAACCATCTCCATGATTCTCTGTGGTTTAAGAAACAGGTGAGTATACAAAGGACTCAGAATTCTTGTTGGCTCACAAAAAAGCAGCAAAATCATGAATGATTTAAAAATATGCTACATACACACCAACTTCTCTTTTTTTCAGAAGGTCGATTTTTTTGGAACTAATGTGTGTGGAGGTACTCAGTCATAGTTGTCCCAAAGGTGCTTTTTCAAGAGGCAACTGGACTTCCTTTGTTTTTCCTTGAAGGTATTTCACTGTTCATCCAAGAAGCTTCTTGGATGAGGAGGAGGTGAGAGCTCCACCTCTAGGCTATTGCACCACTCATCTTCTGTTCTGGAGAACTAAATAAATTTCTTGGATGAGAAGCAAAACATCTTCAAGCACCTTTGGGTGTTGGAGCTTATCAAACTTCCTATGAGAAATGTCCATATCAGTTTCCAATTTTTAAAGAGGAAGTTCATTCATCTGTTTTCAGTATGTTTCTCCCACTTTGTGCGCCTTACAACTTTCCCCAAATGTGCCACATTTGTCTGAACAATTTCCTCCAACACCGAAGGTTTATGGACGATATTTTCTTGGATATGCTCATTTGTAATTGCATCCTTTTGCCCAGAAAATTGCATCACAGAACAGGGGAAAAAAAAATATAAATATGGAAATGTAGTTGTTACACTGGTTCAGAGAAAGCAAAGGGTAGAAGATTGTTACAAAACACAAACCTCTCCAGCTTTAGTTTGAAAGCAGAAATATAATGGTTACAAGATGCAATATGGTCAAACATAGCAAAGCAATTGGCTAGACCAAAAATAGTAACAGTCCAAATTAATAGGAAAAGAATCTCAGGGGAGATAATGATGCTATCCAAAGGGGGAAAAAAAGAGAATGTGTCTTTTGAAAATGACAGGAAAATGATTTACCGTTGCCTTCATGCACTTGCATGTGTGTGCGTGCACACACACACACACACACGCACACGCACACAATGTAGCCACAAAGAAGAGGGAATCAAGCTATTCTCCAAAGCACCTGAAGGTAGGACAAGAAGCAATAGATGGAAAGTAATCAAGGAGAGAAGCAATTTTGCACTAAAGGAGAAATTTCCTGACAGTTAGAACAATTAATCAGTGGAACAATTTGCCTCCAGAAGTTGTGGATGTTCCAACGCTGAAGTTTTTAAGAAGAGACTGGACATCCACTTGACTGGAATGGTATAGGGTTTCCTGCCTAAGCAGGGAGTTGGACTAGAAGACCTCCAAAGGCCCCTTCCAACTCTGTTATTCTGTTATAGTCCAGCCTAGGGGTGTCAAATTTGAGTTATCTATTTCAATGAGGGCCACATCAGGTTGCATTTGATTTCAGGGAGCCGGGTTGTGTGTGGCTAGGGTGGTTGCGACCAGCTCAATGTCACTTGTATCAGGAGTACTAGTGGCAGCCTGAGTGCTTTGCCAGTGAAAATGGGATTCTGTGATGGCAGAGGTGGTATTAAGCAGGTTGTGAGTAGTTCTGGAGAACCGGTAGTGGAAACTTTGAAAAGTTCAGAGAACCAAAACATGCCAAAAACTGGCCCCACCCCCATCTATTCTCTGCCTCCCATTGAGTCCCAGTTGATCGGCTGGGTCTTCTTTTGTTGCCCTCACAGGAGAACGGAGCTGGAAAACAGGCTAGTGGGGTGGGGAGGGAAGGAGGATATTACAGTATCTTTCCCCTGCCACTCCCACCAAACCATGCCCACCAAGCCACACCTACAGAACTGGTAGTAAAAAAAAAATAATCCCACCACTGTGCGATGGTTCCTGCAAACTTCTGCCTCTGAAAATGGAGGTCGGGAAGGTCACAGGTATAGGTCCATTTTTACTGGCAGAGGCACCATGGGCTAGTCCTTCTCTGTTTCCAGAGCAGCCCTGTAGACCAGATCTAAGCACCTCAAGGGCTGGATCCAGACCTTGAGTTTGACACCCCTAGTCTAGCCTATAAACCTGGGTTTTGGGGCTGGCCTTCCATTTAAGTTCTAGTCAGATGCCACCTGCTTAACTTTTTAACCCAGACCAAGTCCTAAATATGGAACAAATTATCACTTTCCATTTCTTCCTATATACCTGTATAGGAAGTATAAAAAAGCTATTTTGCTACCTATACAGGTAGTCATTCATTTTGTGACTCTTAAATTGCACGTCTGTGCAGATTCTCAATCATCCAGGTCATGGTTTTCCCAAAGGAGCTTTTTTCAGGAGGCAACTGGACTTTCTTGTTTTTTCTTTGAAGATGTTTCACTTCTCATCCAAGAACCTTCTTCAGCTTTGACTGGATAGTGGAGAATGGAAGGATTTATACTCCTTGCAGGTAACTGGTCATTTGCATTTTTTTAGAGAGTTGTTGAGGCTAACAAAGGATATAATTGCATCCCATGAAGCACGTTCAGTTCATGAAAAATTCTGCCTCTTACTAAAATTTCTTAGTCAGCAAAGGTGAGACCAGATTCCTCCTGATCTTTTGCCAGCCTAAATCACCAATGCTCTCCCCTGTAAAGCTTGCACAAAGTAGAATGACTGGACATTATTATTTTTTCTCTCATAATACATCCTTGCAAACCATTTTCCCTAATATTTTTTGAAAATGTCCACTTTTGTGCCCTGTTCTATTATTATACAGCTGCCCACTTGTCCGGCAATTTTTAAGATGTGACTAAGGTTGAAACAGAATCAAGCTTCCATTTGCATATTGGCTGCACAATTCAGCAAACCCTGATCTAAAAGCCAAGCCAATAATCTCTTTTCCTGATCTCAATTCATTTCTCCTCCAACCAACCTTCTTTGACTGTTTTGTTTATCCTGCCATTTGTTCAAACTCTCAGTATTCCACCAGGCTGCTTTTAAAAATGAATCCAATTTCGCTGAAGTCATAATTAGAGACATAAGAAATTAGCCATTAAAGTTAACAGTGAAATCCCACTTGCATTTCTTGTAGATTAATCTATCACTTTGTGTTGTCCTAGGAGGAGTACAAAATGTTCTTGCATGGCAGAATTACCAAAGCACCTAATGTGTAGATTAATTTTTCAACTTCCCTGATGAATCTTAGTTAGAAAATGGATCTTAATATAATGGTACATCATTATCTGACACCGAGAACATTCGTGTCTTTTTCTATTATAAGGCAACTGTTAAGGGGAAGTGGATGAGGAATCTAAGATGAAAGACAAAATCTAATGGCATATAAGGGATAATGAAACAAAGGCGGGGGAGGATCCTAGGATTATCTCTCTCACAGTTAAACACTGCTTGAAAGAATGCTAAAGACAAGATGACTGCAAATAATATAAACACTTCCATCCTCCACCATTCAGAAAGAACTGAAGAAGCTTCTTGGATGATAAGCAAAATATCTTCAAGGAAAAACAAAGGAAGCTCTGTTGCCTTTTGAAAAGCACCTTTGAGTTCTAATGCGCATACTTTCCTGCTGGTAAATCCAGGTGATGGATTGTAGGGAAGTGAAGATGCATTGAAGCCCCCTTTCTCAACCTCCCCATCACCAAGACTGCTTTTATCATTGTCCCTTTTTTTGAAAGTGGCTCCCAGAAGAAATCTGTGGGGCTCCTTAAGGCCCTGTCCCACTGCACTTACAGATGCAAAGAGGATATAAAATGTTAAAAAGAACTTGCCATCTGTTGGAAAATGCTATGCATCCATTGTGTACTCATTGCATACATGTTTCATACGCTCTATTCATCGAGCATCCGTCCACTGTGATTTCATCCGCACAAAAAGTTTTGAGCTCCACAAAACTTTGTGAATGGATGAACTTTCCGCCGCGTACGATGTACATCCATGACATATACGGGCAACAAACATTCTGTGTCTGTTATCATCCATTAAACCTCCGCTGTATCCTCTCTGCATCCTCTGGGTATCCCCTCAACTCACATCCGCTGCAGCTGAAAACGGAAAGAGGGAGGAAACAAAAGATACATAGAATGTCTATACATCGTTAGTAGCACGGAAATAGAAAGGATGCACAGTGAACGGTTTGCATCCGATATACATCCGCTAGTCTTCCTATGAACATCTGTTTAACATCCCCGCTACATACTACCCATGTCTGTTCTTTTCCGTTCTTTTCCGTTCTGTTTATGCAAATTTTTGCCACTTTTTGGAGCGGATGACAACGGATGGAGCCACCCCCGAAATTTTGCTCGTCCGCTGTGTCCTTTATGCATAGGTTTTGCATCCGTCGGCCAGTGGAACTGGGCCTTTAGTGCTCGTTGAACTTGATTATTTTCTTATAGATGTTTCATTACCAAACTAGGTAATATCATCAGTGCTAGAAGCGAGTGGGGTTTGCAGAGAAGAGAGAGAGAAAGAGAGAAGAAGGAGGAAGAGGTGGAGTTGGTGACTGCGGAGTTGGTGGAGGAGTTGGTGGAGAAGAAGGAAGAAGAGGAGGAGGAGTTGAAGTTGTAGGAGGAGGAGTCCTTGCTGCTCTTTGAATTTGGTGTTTTCTTGAAGACGTTTCATTACCAAACTAAATAACATCTTCAGTGCTAGAAGGGAAAAGGTACCTTAAAGCTACCTTTTCTCCTAAACCTTTCCAAAAGAAACCAACACTTTTGACTTTGCTCATAGGAGGGGCGTTATCATACCAGTTCTATTTCCCTAAAATTATCAGTGATGTAACATTTGCAACTGAGGACCAGAACTAGCAAAAAGGGCCAGTAGACTCCTAGGATCCAAACAGGAGAAAGACACTATAAATATCATCATCATGCCCATTACATGAATTTGCTAATTCAACATTCATAGAGTGACACAATGTACAGAGTGATACCAATGAAAGGTGCACAGACTGTGATGGAGGTCTGTGCTGCTAAGGATGAAGGACATAAATGTAAAAATAATACAAATTGAGCCACTTATAGGCAGAAGAATATGGATCTAGAAATTCCAAAGGTGCTTTTTCAAAAGGCAACTTGATTTTCTTGGTCTTTCCTTGAAGATGTTTCACTTCTCATTCAAGAAACTTCTTCAGTATTTCTTCGGTTCTCTTCTTCAGAACTGAAGAAGCTTCTTGGATGAGAAACAAAATGTCTTCAAGGAAAAACCAAGAATGTCCAGTTGCCTTTTGAAAAAACACCTTAGGGACAACCATGACTTGGTTGACTGAGAATCCCCAGAGACAACTGAGTTCCCACTTCCTTCTCCCCATTCAATGCCCCTCCTTTCACCTCCTTGGTGTCCCTGGAAAAAAGGACATCAAAAAGCATCATTCAGGGGAGGAAGAAGGAAGCGTGGCATCTCCCATCTCCACTGTAATGTTTCCTACCCCTCACCTGCATTATTTCTGCACTGGACCCTTTTTCTTAAATTCTAATTTTTTAAAAAATCTGCTTTTATTTCACACAAAGGATTCCAAAGGGGAGTTTGCTTTGCCCAATGCTATTTGTATGTTTCTTGATCTAGGTAGTGAGGCTTTTATATGAATCAAGGTGGAAGGATTTCCAAATACCGACAGTGGAAGAATGGTACGTGAAGCTGGAAGAGATGATGAAATTGACAGACTTGATGAAAGAAAAGTAATTGACAAATTACTTTTGATGACAGAGAGTTTCCATAGAAGAGGAGAGGAGAGGAGAATACAGGAGAGAACAGAACAGAATAGAAAAATAGAGATGGAAGGGACCCTATACCATTTCAGACAAATGGTTATCCAATACCTTCTTAAAAACTTTCAGTGTTGGAGCATTTACAACTTCTGGAGGCAAATTGTTCCACTGGTTAATTGTCCTCACTGTCAGGACATTTCTCCTTAGTTCTAAATTGCTTCAGTCCCTGATTAGTTTCCATCTTTTGCTTCCTGTCCTGCTTTCAGGTGCTTCTGAGAATAGCTTGACTCCCTCTTCTTTGTGGCAGCCCCTGAGATATTGGAACGCTGCTATTATGTCACTCCTAATCCTTCTTTTCATTAAACTAGAATGTCAACCTTCAAGATTTTCCCCCTTTGCTTTGCATCTTTTGGCTGTCATAAGTAACGGGGGGAGGAGGGGGGAATGGTTATGGGAAGTGAGTTGGAGGTGTTACAAGCCAGAACTGTATAAACTGGGGGGGGGGGTACATTCTTGCTTAGGTTTCTATCCTATGCTATGCGCAGCTGCAACCCTTTATCAAACTATGTCAAGGTCAACGGACAGAAGCGCATCACCACCAGGAGATGCCCACATGATGAGATACACAACTTTTAATTGGATGAGCCAATTGAACTATTGGGGATGGGAACGTTGCCATTAGTTTGTAAATGTGATTTACGTGCCCATTTTCTCAGATTCAGAATGTTTTTGTTGCTACCACTTGATTTCCAGTAAAAGATATCTTTTCTCTGATTAAAGGAGTCTAAGTATTTCTTTCTTGGATTTTGAATGGAGCACAAGCTGACATAGACATACCCAATTCCAGCAACTGTTCTTCATATGTTTTAGCCTCCAGTGACAGTCCCCTCATCTTGGTTGCTCTTCTCTGCATTCTTTCTGGAGTCTCTACATCTTTTTGACATTGTGTCAACCCAAAATTGGATAAGGTATTCCAAGTGTGACCTTACCGAGGCATTTCACTTCACTTGATCTTAATTCTAACCCATGAATCTAGAGAGTACAAGTCTTTTGCCCCCTCCTTTTATAAATCACTTTGCATTTGGTTTTCTCTGATCAAGACTGATCCTTTAAAAATATTGGCATCCAGAGACCTTCAAGAACCTTTATATTTCAAGTGCTCTGCTCCAAAAAAGAGAAAAACTTCCTATTGGTTTTGAACAGGTACAATGGAAACTTCATTCATTAGTAATCCTTGGAGCCTGACTTCATTTAAAGCCGGCTCTGGGTTCAGAAAGCAATTAATATTGCCCTTCAGGTATAAGAGTGTAGAGTGGTTCCCTTGGGAATGGCTACACTTCTTCATCCTCTTTTAAAATTAGATTTACTTGGTTACAAATCATAAGTGTTAAATGAGTAAAAACTATTAAACAAGGAATACCATTGAGTTAAGTGGCTAAGTGTTTTACGGTTTACCATGGTATTTCCATTTTTATGGTCTATTAAAGCAATTGGAAGAATATAAGTTGTATGAAGAATCAGGTAATTTATATACAAGTTTGATAAAATGCCATATGTTGGAATAAAAAGGAATGCTCATTTCTGAGCGTTTAAGATTGGAAATGGAGGCTCAGAGGACATGATGAAGAAAATCAGGAAGCCTAGCAAACATAAAAAAATATATATTTTGGCAGATGAAACATCCAAGCAGGTATCTCAGATAGGATAGCCATGATTGTCCAATCAAAGCTACTTTCCATTTTATGTAGACTGTGTTGGAAGAAATATCCTTCTGGATTTAGTTCCAAGTGGGGAAAAAGACATTAGAAACATGGAAGCTGCTTGGAAAGATGGTTTATTGATGAACAGGATGGATTCTTGGGCAGAAAAGGGAAGAGATGCAGAGTCCCTGGGTTTTATATCCTCTCTGATTTTGAGCTTCCTGGGGCACAGGAAGAGTATCCTGATTGGTTGCTATCAGAGGTCATAACTACCTTTTTAGGTTGTCTGTGTGCTAAGTTTGATTGAAACTTGGTGAGTGATGCAATGAAGGACAATGAAATGGCTCTGCCTGAAGGAGTTAGATCTTTGTTATGTAGAATAGACTGGCCCAGGCCTTAATGGCCCCTTAACAAAGATGGAGGGGTTTCTTCCTCCCTGAATTTCTACTTCAATTTTGGGGAAAATATTCTGCCTTCTTAATTGTTGGAAGTTAAAACTACCCCTGTCCTAGGAAAATGAAATATTTTAGGATATACTAAAAAGGCAGAGAAGTAGAAACTCAGAAGCAGAAACTCATCTCAGAAGCAGAAGTTCACCCCCACCTTTGTTAATAGGCGGGCTATTAAGGCCTGGGCCAGAGTATTCTACATAACAAAGCCCTCTACTCATCTCACCACATGGCCTGGGAAGATTGCATCAGCCAGCACTAGGGTGAAGCCATGTGGTCCAGACAAAGTCTACAAAGTTAGCTAAGACCCCCCCACACTCCTGGGAGTCTATGGAAGTCAATAGGATACATTTCTTATACAGGAAGCACTAAGGTGGGGCCCAACAGAGAGTATATAATTAAGGGTCTCTCAGCATCTTGGACCTTCTTTTCCTTCACCAACATCTTGAAGCATGTGATCATCCTTTTCACTTTGGAGCTCCAAGACATGTGGTCCTACCCACCATGAAACCATCTTCCCAAACAGCCTCCATGTTTCCAGTGTCTTTTTGCCCACTTGGAACTGAACCCAGAAGGATATTTCTTCCAACATGGTATATCCTAAAATATTTCATTTTTCTAGGAGAGGGGTGGGTTTTAACTTCCAACAATTGAATGTAAAAAGAGGGAGTAGGGGTTCAATAACATTACCATGGCTGCTATGGGCACCATTTTACACTCATGTGATTACACATTACTTAACTTTAATCCAAATGAGAAATCCCATGCACCGCCTTCCCCAGCACATACATCGGACAAACTAACAGAAGAATAAGTGCACGCATTTAAGAACACAAGAACTCAATCAAAAAGGAAGAACCGAACTCTTCCCTGGTCCAGCACCTCAAAGCTACAGGACATGAGATTGACTTTAAAAATACCAGAACTATCGCCAAAACCGAACACTTCAACAACAGAATAATCAGAGAAGCCATAGAGATAGAAAAATGCCCACACAGCATGAAAAAACGAGATGATACTTCCCGTCTACCAACCATTTGGAAACCTGCTCTCATTAATAAACGATTACCTAACATGAAGAATGACACCATGAGTGCCACACACCCATGAGTGCCACACAAGATGCTACCACCACACTTCCATGTAGAAAAAAGACTCACACCCACACAGAAGATGAGACACGACCACGGACCAGAAGCCGTACCGCAGCTGCACCACTACCCACTTCAAACCCCTCTGACCCATACAAGAAGCAAACTCACACCCACCATGAAGATGTGGCATGACCACAAACGCAAAGTGAAACAACAGGATCACAGCTCACCAGCTCAAATCCCCCGGCAACAAAGACTAGCCTGAGCACAGCCAAGCCCCCACCTGAACAGAACATACCCCCAGCCAATCAGAACACAGCCAAGCCCCCACCCAATCAAGTCACACCCACACTGGCAATAAAAAGGAAGAAGCAGCTGCAAGCTCACATTACTCTGAGAAGCACAGAGCCCAAGAAACAAGCCTGAAGATGATGAATGAGATTTCATCGAAACGTTGCCAAGACACATCCAATTTTATGCGGGAGAAAATGGGAATAACCAAATGTCCACATACAAATACCTGCAAAACCTCAGGAAACACACACACACACACACACACATATATATATATATATATATATATATATATATATATATATATATATAAATTTTCGCGGGTACTTACATGTGTGCTGTTCAGCTTCCTTCGGGTATTATCCCACATCATTGTAGTGCTTTTAAAGTTGTAGCAACGTTTCAGCAGAATCTCATCTGCCATCATCAGGCTTCTGTATAGAGTTTGTATGTGGGTCAGAGTCTCACAGTCTTTGGTTTTAAATTTGAGGCTAGCCTATGCTGTGCCAGGATGGTTTTTTTCTTCATCCTGATTGGTTGGGAGTCTTGGTCTGTATTTATTGGACTTGGAGTTTGATTGATTGGTGTTTCTGGTTTCTTCTGTCTGTTTTGTGGCTTTGATTGGCTGGCCACACTCTGCTCCTGCACTGGAGGCTTTCAGTGCAGTTTGGCTTCGTGTGAAAGGACGGCTGTTATCTACTAGGAAGCCAGGTTTTATCTGGGTACCTGGTGGGGGGGGGTTGAGCTGGAGGTATCAGATGGAGTCTGTTTGTGCCCAGGTATTTGCCTTGTCTTGAGTCCCAAGCTTGGTTGAATCTTGCTGGGTGATGTAATCTTCCCAGGTGCCATGTGATGAGATGGGTAGAGAGCTAATCCTATCATTCCCAAGGGCCATGTCTTAATCTCATTATTCTGGAGCTGAAGGGGGGGGCGCAGGGAGCTACAGGGAGCTGCTTTGTCTTTAAAAATATGTTTCTCCTTTTCTCACTCAGGAAAACTTCATATATGCCTTGGTTTTCCAGGTCAATTTTGTCTTTGGGGTTTTTAAGGATGGCTGCTATTTTTTTGTCTGTTTTGAAGGCAG
The DNA here is from genome assembly GCA_015471245.1 of Laticauda colubrina. Lineage (NCBI taxonomy): Eukaryota > Metazoa > Chordata > Lepidosauria > Squamata > Elapidae > Laticauda > Laticauda colubrina. Next base: position 26,916 of record BLBF01015911.1, read on the forward strand.
TCTTGATGTGATGCCTGTGTAGTATCTTACTGATTTTATCTGTAGTCCTCTTATGTAGGGCAGGACAGCTGTTCCATGGATCTGTTGATCTTCTAGGTCTCTGTTATGTCTTGGTGTGTTTTTGTGGATCAAGCTGGTGATTTTGTTTTTGTGGAAGCCATTGGCTGTCAATACTTTAGTCAGGGTGCATAGTTCAGTCTTTATATGTGTCTTGTCTGCCAGGCGTTTGGTTCTGGTAATTAGTGTTTTCGCTACGGAATTTATCTGTGCTGGGTGGTGGTGGGATTGGGCGTTGAGGTAGCGGTTGGTGTGTGTTTTCTTTTGGTATATGGTGTGTCCCAGTGTGCCATCTGTTCTTTTGTAGATTAGTACATCTAGGAATGGTAGTTGTTTGTTTATTTCCGTTTCCATGGTGAACTTGATTTTGGGGTGTGTGTTGTTTAGGTGTGTTAGGAAATTGTTTAGGTTTTCTTTTCCATGGGGATAAATCACAAATGTGTCATCGATGTATCTTAGCCACAGTTTGGGTTTGTGGGTGGCATTACCCAGGGCTCTGGATTCGAATTCTTCCATGAACAGGTTTGCAATGACGGGTGACAGTGGTGATCCCATAGGGGCTCCTTCAATTTGCTTGTATCTTTGTCCTTTGTATATGAAATATGTGTTGGTTAGGCAGTGTTCTGTTAGTTCCATGAGGTCTTTGGCTGGTTGGTATTTATTTTTGATGATTTCAAGAGTTTCTTTTATTGGGACTTGAGTGAATAGTGAAACCACGTCGAAACTTACAAGCAGATTTTCTTGTTCTACGTGTAGATCTTTGATCATTTCTAAGAAGTGGTATGAGTTTTTTACATATGAAGCTGCGGTTTCAGCATGGGGCTGTAGTTGTTTTGCTACATAAGCAAAGAATTTTGTGGATCAAGTTGGTGATTTTGTTTTTGTGGAAGCCATTGGCTGTCAATACTTCAGTCAGGGTGCATAGTTCAGTCTTTATATGTGTCTTGTCTGCCAGGCATTTGGTTCTGGTAATTAGGGTTTTCGCTACGGAATTTATCTGTGCTGGGTGGTGGTGGGATT
>BLBF01015912.1:0-11168 GCA_015471245.1 Laticauda colubrina
TAACTATGATTCATAGTTATTATTTCACCTAAAACAGTTAGGGTGAACAATGTTATCCCTAACACTTACCCATCCCACAACTATCCTTACCCATCTGACAGCTATCCTTACCAATCCCACAGCTATCTATCCCACAGCTATCCTTACCAATCCCACAGCTATCATTACACATCCCACAGCTATCCATCCCACAGCTATCCTTACTAATCCCACAAGCATGCAAAGGCTTAACCCTTTTTTCAAAGTTTTCCCCAACACTTTATTAAGTCAAAAAAATGAACCAAGTGTGTGAAGCAAAGATAACCTTTATTGATAGCAAACTGTATGATTTTATTAAAAAGCAAAATGACGCAAGTAAAGTGTCTTAAGCAAAGATAAAGTGAGCAGGTAACAACTCAGTCTCTGGCAATCCTCTCAGTCACTTAGAGGCGTGCCCATGGTCTCAGATGTAAAGGGGCCAGGGACTGTGGATGTGGCTGTTGCTGGAGTGCTGGTCTGAGTCGCCATTGGGGTGCCTGGCCCCGAGTGTACAACAGGAGATGGTGTGTGCAGGATGCTCTCAGAGAGCTGACTCAGTCCCGTGAGGTTGAGAGGCCCTTCACCAAGTACCTGGGATGTCAGGCACAAGACTGATGACAGATGTTCTGAGGAAGGGCTTGGCTGTGGGGTGGAGGAAGGAGGAGTGTAATGGGGCTATCTAGTCTGCAGCTGGGTCAGGTGAGGCTTCTGTGGCGTCTGTGGCATCCGAGGAACCTGGGTGTGGACTGGGAAGGGCTGCCTCTGCTGTGGGAAGTCCTGGTAGTAGTAGGCTTGGTCGGCGAGGGGCTGCTGAAATCTGTGGAAGGGCTGTGACATCGCCTGGGGTGGAGGAGCAGACCTGGAGTGGGTAGGAGCAGGTTCAGCTAGGCCTGGAGGGTGGTGCCAAAGAGCTGTGATTCTCTCCTTCATCGCCTGGTACTGGGCCTCAGGCATGTCCATGAGGGTCTGATTCACGTATGTGATGAAGGGCTTGTGGTTGGAGGATGGTATGTCGAAGTGGACCAGCTGAGAGTAGAGATCTGTGCTGGCTTTTATTGTGTCCCTGATCTCCAAGATCAGTGTGGCTCTGTCCTTCCAGTCTGCCTTTCTGCCTGCTTTCTGCAGAGCTGGAGCTGGGGGTGGGTGTGGCTTGGTCTCTGGTGGCTGCTTCTTCTTGCTCCATCTGAGACAGGGGATCCTCCACATCCTCTGGCATGGGGAGTGCAGCTGTCAGGGGGATCTCTGTCATGCCCTCCAAAGACACCTGTCTGGACACTGTCGCTGTCTCCTGGCTGGAAGAGGAGTGGCTCTCTGTGGGCTGTCTGAGGGAGAGGGTTGACAGAGGGGCTGCTCCTCGGTGGCGAATCTCACCCTCCAGGAAGCTGCACCTGGCCATGACATAGGTCTCCCGGTCAGTGAGCTTGAGAGTGGCCTGCCCTGATTTCTTCAGGTGCAGCTTGCCATACCAGGTGTGCATGTGCTTCCACCACCCAAGGAGTACATCTGAAGTGTAGCCCAGGCTCTCCACCTTCTCTCTCCACGCTACCTGCTTCCGCTTGGTGTCGCGATAGAGCCTGTGACCCTTCCTCCACAGGTACTTGTTCTCCCTCAGCCATTCCATCACCTCCTCCTCATGGTCTTTGGAAATGGAGTACTGTTTCCTCTCCCCCTTTTCCTTGCCTTGCCTCTTTCTCCCTCTGGCAGGGGCTTCAGGGCCTTCAGCAGCAGGGCTTTGAGGGCCTTGGGGCTGGTCCATCACAGCAGCAGCAGCAGGAGAAGCACCAGCAGCACTAGCAGCACCAACATCACCAGCAGGAGGAGCACCAGCAACACCAGGAGCACCAGGAGCACCAGCAGCTTCAGAGTCAGTGCCAGGGGGTGGGATGGTGGTTCTGTCCTTCTTGCCAGGGCTGGCAGGAGTAGGCACAGGCTTCCTCTTCTTCCTCATGGTGTTCTCTCAAGATGTCTCTGGCAGCAGGTCTTTCCTCTGAATGCTGACTGCTTGCAAGCTGCCTCCTTTTATATCCGTGGAGCTTACGCAATTCATCCTCCCCACATGCACAGTGAACGCTTTGCATCTGCTACACATCCGCTATGCATCTATAGGCGTCCGTGATGCATCCACGTCATCCGCTATGCATCCGCTCCTTCCGCTACGTGTCCGCTTCTCTGTGCTCCCCCAGAAGCCCTGCAGATGGGTCATCTGCTTCCATCTGCTTCCATCCGCTAGGCTTCCTACGAACATCCGCTTTACATCCCCGCTACATCCTCCCCACGTCCGTTCCTTTCCATTGTTGTCCGCTCTGTTTATGCAAATTTGGGGCACTTTTGAGAGCGGATAACAACGGTTGGAAAATTTGCTCATCCGCTGTGTCCTTTTTACATACGTTTTGCTTTGGTGGTGGGTGTGGCTTGGTGGTCATGTGACTGGGTGGACATGGCTTGGTGGTCATGCTATTGGCTGGGTGTGGCCAACTCAATATCACTCACATCAAGGCACACATCTCCTTGCATGGCCTCTCATGACTGTGGGCATTCTGCAACAGTCATAAGTGTGAAAAATGGCCATAAGTCACTTTTTTTCAGTGCCATTGTAACTTTGAATGATCACTCCACACAAGCAAAGTACCAGCAAAAGAGGGAAAAAACCTCCAGAGAAGTTCTTGAAAAAGGAAGTCTAGTCCTGCCAAGAATGTAATAAAGGTTAATGGACAGGCAGTTTCTGTAAGCAACAGCAGAATGTTTCCTTCCTGCCTTCCTTACAGGATTAGGCCAGTAATTTCTTCTAATAACTGGTTCTCTGAACTACTTAGAATGTTAACAACTGGTTCTGGCAAATAGATGCGAACTGGTAGAATCCCACCCCGATCATAGAAACTGAAAACAATGGAAATATGAAAACATATTCTCATGAAAGCTTCTGGAGACAGAAGGAAACAGTGCATTCCTTCAGTATACAGCCCGAACAAAAATCCCAAAAAATAATGATTGGTTTAAAATTATCCAGTTAAGCTTCTCCTACACAAGTCCTAACTTTCTGCATTTTCTTGCACTGACATTTAATCAAATTGTTAACATTAGTTAAGCAGTGACTATAAAGATCTTGTTTGAATGTGTTTATATAGAGATATAATTAGCTAGTTTTATACACCGACTAATTTTTTTCCATGGCTGAAGAAAATTAATTGTACCACTTCTGTGACGTATCCAATAACTGTACATTTTTTTTGTTGTGCATTTTTTGCTCAGTATGGCAAAAAAAAAAAATTAGACAGTTTGTTTGCAAGACCAATTAGAATTCATATAAACTGGATATTTTGGATCCATTGCAAAGGGGATGGATTCAGCTACAGTGGTGATGGCTGCAATATTGAAACACCTGAAAAATCAGATTTATAGCAGATTTTTATGGAGAAAATTTACATAATTTACTGAGGGGGTTCTCATTGAATTGATGGCACATAATAATAAATTAAATTGGACCCATATTTATTCAGGACAGCCTTTCAGAAGAATAGAAATAAGCAAATAGCAATATATATTCTGCAGAAATCCCACTAATCTGGAGATTTCCAGGCTTCCTTTTATAATGTTTAAATTAAACACAATAATTTATGCTATAGTTTTCATGCTCTTTTATGGATAATTTCATGCTCTTTTATAATTACCTGGAAGACTGTTACCATCAAATTTATCATCACAATTTACTGACTCTCTTGCATGAATGTTTTCAGAGAATTTTATTATCTCTATGAGTAAAACATTGGGATTTTTCAATTTTAAACAAATATTTACATTCCCAGAGATGGCGGGTCGTCACTTCACTTTCCTTACAATGTGGAAATTTGCATGCAAAATACCATAATTACACAGCTGATTTCAAGATTTCCCCACAAACACCAATGTAGATTTTCAAAATGCGCATTTCTATGATAAAATGGGGGGGGGGGTTGTTGCAAAAAAAACATCATTTTTTAAAAAGTTGCATGACTTTTTTCAGAAACATCTGCAATTTGGCATCCAGAGACCCCCCAGGGAGTTTGCTTATCCCAGTCTAATACTTGCAGGGTTACTCCACAGAACATCAGATTTTGATCTAAAAAAGATGGATAAAACTTCAGTTTTGATAGATCATAAAATTCACCCACATGTGAAGGTGATCTTGGTATCTAATCATTCACTTGCACATATTTATTTAAAAAAGAGAAAGAAGCATTTTTGGAATGGTTAAATTCCACATGATATGATCATTTGCACTTTCCAAATCATGGTGCCATGACACAATTGCATGTACCGAATTCGCCTCTACAGATATACACCTCAATATTATGCACAGTTTTACATGTTTTGGTCCACTATATTTAAAAAAAATCATTTAAACTTAAGAATTATAGTTTAAAAATTCTGGGTTTTTCCTAATCTAACTCTAGCAGTAAAATGAGATGTTTTCACACATTTTAACACATTTAAGAGGAACCCATGCAAAAATTTAAAAATCTTCTCTTGTTTTAAATAGACTATTTATAGGATGCAATCTGGAAAGTGAATTTTAATTAATAATGTATTAGACACCCATATTAAATTGATTTTTGCTATGGAGGGAAGGCAAAAGGTGAGATTGCAATATTTTACATTTTTTTTCTTAGAGTCCAGAATCATATAGTGTTATCTGAAGCTCAGAATCAACTGTTTGTATCAAAGATGACAAAGTCTCATAGTTATCATACAGTTGTTTGATGTTTGGAGAGTTCTCCTAAAGAGAAAAATCATATTTAAAAATAATTGTTACATTTATTTCATTAAAAGAATACAATATTATAAGGAGAAAAAAATGACTATATAAATAAGATTCAATCTAACTGAGAAAGACGTGGGTGTGGTCAAAGTCAATGAGTTGAACGTGAGTCAGCAATGTGAGACATCAGTCAAAAGGCTAATGGAGTTTTGGGCTACATTAGAAAAAAAATCACATCAAAGACAACTGATGTAACCACACCTGGAATATTGTGAACTTTTGTGAGTCAACATTTTCAAAAGGGCCTTGATAGGCTAGAACAGGCCCTTCAGAAGAGGGCAACAAAGTTTATGCAAGATTTCAGGTCATGTCCTATGGGATTTAGGCTAAAGAAAGGATGTTCAGTATGAAGAAGAAAAAAAGAGACTTGGGCAAGACATGATAGTTACGTTCAGGTACATCAAGAAAGCTTCATAGAGGACTTCCACTTTGGGTCTCTTCAGTGACAGACCAAAATCCATGATCGTACACAGTTTTGATCTGTGCTCGCTGCTGGAGCGCCCTGATCCTTTAGATTTGGGGCTGAAGCCACCTCATAGAGGTGGTGAAGAGGGGGGAGATTGCTAGCCAAGTGGAGGGGAGTCGCATCTCTCCTCCTTGGCTGGTCTAAACCCTTCCCCGAAGGCAGTTGCAGTGGTGGTCAGAAATGGCCACCTCAAAGAAGAACCCAACTGGGTAAGATTGTGCAGGAGGAAGACAAAGAGGAAAGCAGGACAGACCGGGCTAAACAACAGAGAACATCTAAGCAAGGTACCCTGAATCTAAAAGTACTTAGAGAGATACTTCTGAAAGAAGATCTTTAAGCAGCAAAGGAGAGAGAAAAGGAGGTTAAAAAGCCTTTTTTTAAACCTTTATATTGACAAATAACAAATGGTATGGAAATAAATTTATATTAATCTATTTTGACACTAATAAGCACCCTTAAGCTGAAATGTCAAAAGGTGTCAAAAGTGTCAAAAGGAGAATAAAGATTTTTTTCTTGGTCATTTTAAAGCCCTAAAAAGGAGAAGAGTGGAGGCAAAAGGGTGGGACTTGGAATAATGGAAAAATGGAGTGCCACCTGGAAAAATAAAGAGGATTAACAGTGAAACTTTGAAAAGACTCCCAAGGATACATTGTAACTGAAATCTTATTAAAAGATACAGTAACCCACAGAAAGGAAAAGTAAAGGAAAGAAACAAGAAGGAACAGTCTGGGATCACTTGGTGATTTAAAAAAAAAAAGCTTTTGGCATTGTTTTTCTCTTTCTTTTTCTGTTTTTACTTAAAGTCAATCAGGTGGTTGTTCAAAAGTGTTTAAAATGCCATCACTCCTGGAGGAATTGAAGATGAGTCTTAAAAAACAGAAAGAAGATGCAGAAAGGGGAGGAAGATCCTTTGGCTTCATATTTGAATTTTTAGAAATGGAGATCCTGAACTATGAAAAGCAAAAGGAAAAGCTTCAAGAGCAAGAAGAAGGGTGGGACAAAGAAGAAGCCATTTTCAATGATCAAATAATGCAAAGTGTGGTAAAAAGGGGGAAAGGGGAAAAGGAGTTAAAAGTTTGAGATCAAAGGGAACAGCCAAAAAGAAAAATAGTCTGAAAAAGAAGTATAACAAGGTTTCTTTTCTGCAAGGAGAAGCAGAAAAGAAAACTACAGAAGGGAGATTAGAGAGAGAAGGGTATAAAAAAGAGATGAGAAAAGGGGGGGGGAGATAGAAAGGGAAAGAACTTATGAGGGACAAAAGCAGGAAATTAAAAAAAAAAGGGGAAACATACTAGTATTAAAGGTATTTGCTCAGCTAGAAAACACAGAGACAATGGTTAAATTAACTTAAAAGTAAGGATTCTGCAAAGGTACAAAAGATAGTGTTGTGACAGTAGAATACTGTAATGAGTTAGAAATGAAATAAGTAAATAATCTATGAGATAAAACTGTATTGTTATGTAATGGTATATTAATTTAATGAATTATTATTTAATTATTATAAAATTATTTAAATTATTATTAATTTAATAATTTAAATTATTATTTAAATAATTAACACAATAATAAAGAGAGGGAAACATTGCAATTGTTTCTAAAGATTGATAAAATATTGAAAAGAAATGTGAAAGATTTATAGGGAAATTTATACCAGTTATTAGAATGAATTTGAATAATTATTTTGCTTACTAATAGTAAATAATTTATAAGAGAAAACTGTATGACTAACCAATGGTATGCTTATTAACAGTTAAGTAATAATGAAGAAGGGAGGGAAACATTTCACTTGTTCTCAAATATTGATAGATATTGAAGAGAAACGTGAAAGATTTACAAGATTCATACCAGTACTAGAATGACTTTGAAAAACTATTTTGTTTACGAATGTCTGTATTCTGTATTGTATTCGTCTGTTCATCAGGCTTCTGTATTGTGTTTGAAAACTCAAGAAAACATGTATACATATATATTTTCTTAAGTTTTCACAGGTACTTACATGTATGCTGTTCAGCTTTGTTCGGGCATTTTCCCATGTCCTTGTAACTGTGCTTTTAAAGTTGTAGCAACGTTTCGGCAGAATCTCATCTGCCATCATTAGGCTTCTGTACGAATTCAATACAGAAACCTGATGAGGGCAGGTGAGATTCTGCTGAAACGTTGTTACAACTTTGAAAGCACAATGATGTGGGATAATACCTGAAGAAAGCTGAACAGCACACACACACACACACACATACACACACAAACACACAGACACACACACACACACACACACATATATATGTGATTTTGTTTTTGTTTTTGTGGAAGCCATTGGCTGTCAATACTTCAGTCAGGGTGCATAGTTCAGTCTTTATATGTGTCTTGTCTGCCAGGCATTTGCTTCTGGTAATTAGTGTTTTCGCTACGGAATTTATCTGTGCTGGGTGGTGGTGGGATTGGGCGTTGAGGTAGCGGTTGGTGTGTGTTTTCTTCTGGTATATGGTGTGTCCCAGTGTGCCATCTGTTCTTTTGTAGATTAATACATCTAGGAATGGTAGTTGTTTGTTTATTTCCGTTTCCATGGTGAACTTGATTTTGGGGAGTGTGTTGTTTAGGTGTGTTAGGAAATTGTTTAGGTTTTCTTTTCATTGGGGCCAAATCACAAATGTGTCATCGATGTATCTTAGCCATAGTTTGGGTTTGTGGGTGGCATTAGCCAGGGCTCTGGATTCAAATTCTTCCATGAACAGGTTTGCAATGACGGGTGACAGTGGTGATCCCATAGGGGCTCCTTCAATTTGCTTGTATCTTTGTCCTTTGTATATGAAATATGTGTTGGTTAGGCAGTGTTCTGTTAGTTCCATGAGGTCTTTGGCTGGTTGGTATTTATTTTTGATGATTTCAAGAGTTTCTTTTATTGGGACTTGAGTGAATAGTGAAACCACATCGAAACTTACAAGCAGATCTTCTTGTTCTACGTGTAGATCTTTGATCATTTCTAAGAAGTGGTATGAGTTTTGTACATATGAAGCTGCGGTTTCAGCATGGGGCTGTAGTTGTTTTGCTAAGTATTTAGCTAGGTTTTGTAATGGTGCTCCTATGGAGCTGACTATGGGTCTGAGAGGTATGCCTTCTTTGTGTATTTTTGGGAGGCCATATAATTTGGGGCATCTAGAAGATTTTTCTCTTGGGATGATCGTCTGTTGGATTTCTTTGCTTATGTGGCTGGTTATAATTTTCTTCTTGGTTAATTTTTCCAGATATGTGGTTGGGTCTGTGTTTATAGCTTTGTATGTGGAGTCTTGGAGTAGGTCTGTCAATTTTGTTTCATAGTCTTTTCTGTCCATTACTACTGTGGCATTTCCTTTGTCTGCTGGGAGTATTATGATATTATTATCATTTTTCAGGGTTTGTAACGCTCTGAATTCATCTTTTTGCAAATTATTTTTGGGTGGTTTCGTTGTGCATAAGATGTGAGTAACCTGGTGTCTTATTCTGTCAGCTTCATCTGTATTTAATTTGGTTAGGCTGGATTCTACTGCACATATGATGGATTCTGTTGGGATTTTTTTTGGGTGCTATGGCATAATTGAATCCTTTGGATAGGACATCTGTTTCTGTTTTGTTGAGTTCTCTGTTGGAAACGTTGTATACTAGTTGTTTCAGGTGTTGTTGTGGGTTATTGGGAATTTTCTTGTCATTTTCTAATTTTTTCAGTTTTTTTGAGAGTTTATCATTTTTATAAGTATTTTCAGTTTCAGCTCTCCACGTTGTAAGTTGTTTGATCTTATCCCAAAGTAGAGGGTGGATTTTGCTGCTCAATTCCAGGTGTAGTGCTAGCAAATCTTTGTTTAACTGATCTAATTGGAATCTTTTACTGTGAACTTCATTTCTGAGTAGAGATATCTCTGTCCTTTTCAGGATACGTTTGGTAGCTGCTGTGTTTTTATGAAATGTTAATTTGAAGCAGGTTGGTGTTACATTGTTGTCTCTGCAGCTGCATAGGAATTTTAGGTCACATAGTATTCCTGCTCTTTTAACTTCCAGCTTCTCATAGCTTCTGATCTGGCTGTTTATTTCCTCCCCTTAGAGGTCAGATATTTGTTTTCTTAGGTTTTCGCGGGTACTTACATGTGTGCTGTTTAGCTTCCTTCGGGTATTATCCCACATAATTGTAGTTCTGTTAAAGTTGCCAGCCAATCAAAGCCACAAAAAAAAAAGTTCCCAGCCAATCAAAGCCACAAAACAGACAGAAGAAACCAGGAACACCAATCAATCAAACTCCAAGTCCAATGAACACAGGTCCAGGCTCCCAACCAATCAGAATGGACCAGCCTCAAATTTAAAACCAGGAGCTGTAAGACCCATATCCATACAGAAGCCTGAGGATGGCAGATGAGTGTGTGTGTGTGTGTGTGTGTGTGTGTGTGTGTGTGTGTGCTGTTCAGCTTCCTTCGGGTATTATCCCACGCCATTGCAGTGCTTTTAAAGTTGTAGCAACGTTTCAGCAGAATCTATCTGCCATCATCAGGCTTCTGTATGGAGTTTGTATGTGGGTCAGAGTCTCACAGTCGTTGGTTTTAAATTTGAGGCTAGCCTATTATTGTGCCAGGATGATTTTTTCTTCATCCTGATTGGTTGGGAGTCTTGGTCTGTGTTTACTGGACTTAGAATTTGTTTGATTGGTGTTTCTGGTTTCTTCTGTCTGTTTTGTGTCTTTGATTGGCTGGTAACACTCTGTTCCTGTGTTGGAGGCTTTCAATGTAGCTTGGCTTCGTGTGAAAGGACGGCTATTATCTATTAGGAAGCTAGGTTTCATCTGGGTGCCTGGTGGGGGGGTGTTTGAGCTGGTGGCATCAGAGGGAGTCTGTTTGTGCCCAGGTGTTTGTCTGTTTTGTGGTGTGGAGATCTATTTGAGAGTGCAGGTTTCCAAATGATTGACAGTCTGGTGGAATCATCTCTTTTATTCATGCTTTCAGGTCTTTTTTCAATCTCTATGGCTTCTCTGTTGATTCTGTGGCTGGGGTTTTCTATAGTGACTAGGGTTTTAGTGCCATTGAAGTTGATGTTGTGACCTGTGGTTTTCATGTGTTGGACTAGTGAGGAGGTGTGTTCCAGCATTTTTACTGAATTTTTGTGTTCATCCAGGCAGGTACTTATTCTTCTATTGGTCTGTCCAATGCATGTGGCCGGGCATGATGCACAGGGAACTTCGTATATGCCTTGGTTTTCCAGGTCAATTTTGTCTTTGGGGTTTCTAAGGATGGCTGCTATTTTTTTGTCTGTTTTGAAGGCAGTCTTGATGTGACGCCTGTGTAGTATCTTACTGATTTTGTATCTAGTACCTCTTATGTAGGGCAGGACATCTGTTCCATAGGTCTGTTGATCTTCTAGGTCTCTTTCATGTCTTGGTGTGTTTTTGTGGATCAAGCTGGTGATTTTGTTTTTGTGGAAGCCGTTGGCTGTCAATACTTTAGTCAGGGTGCGTAGTTCAGTCTTAAAATATGTCTTGTCTGCCAGGCGTTTGGTTCTGGTAATTAGTGTTTTAGCCACGGAATTTATCTGTGGTGGGTGGTGGTGGGATTGAGTGTTGAGGTAGCGGTTGGTGTGTGTTTTCTTCTGGTATACGGTGCGTCCCAGTGTGCCATCTGTTCTTTTGTAGATTAGTACATCTAGGAATGGTAGTTGTTTGTTTATTTTCGTTTCCATGGTGAACTTGATTTTGGGGTGTGTGCTGTTTAGGTGTGTTAGGAAATTGTTTAGGTTTTCTTTTCCATGGGGCCAAATCACAAATGTGTCATCGATGTATCTTAGCCATAGTTTGGGTTTGTGGGTGGCATTAGCCAGGGCTCTGGATTCGAATTCTTCCATGAACAGGTTTGCAATGACGGGTGACAGTGGTGATCC
>BLBF01015913.1:0-10000 GCA_015471245.1 Laticauda colubrina
GCCCACCCGGAGAGAATACCCAATTTTCTTCTGAGGGGGCCTGGACATCATGTCATCTTCAAATAGTGACCAGGAGGATCTGGGAGCCATTGGAGGCCAAGATTCTTTGCTGGTGCAGGAAGCCCAATCGCTAGCAGAGCTCAGTCTGGAAGAGGATCCAGCTGTGAAGCCCAGATGGTCGGTGGGAGTTGGTTGGAAAGATCCGGAGAAGGACACCCCCCCTGGGGTCACAACTACCCACCGGCATGGAAAAGAGGAGCCTTGGCAAGAAAAGGAAAAGAGGGAACTCTTGCTGGATCAAGCCAGGAAACTCCTGAATGAAGCCTTTGAACAACCTCAAGCTCCACAAAGGTATGAAGGGGGAGGGGAAGTAGCCCCAGCCAGAAGAAGCAGAGCAACTCCCTCTCCCATAAATCAACCCGATCCAGCGGCAGCCCCGGGGCCTTCGGCGGGAGGTGTGATTCCTAGAAGGCGTAGAGCTCCTAGGCTGCCTCCGTTAGAAGTAAAATACGGAGGGGATCCCAAAGCCTTGGGATTTTTCTTAGTTCAAGTATGGAGCCATATGGAGGAGTATGGGGAGGATTTTCCCTCAGAAGCAGCCAAAGTGAGGTGTGTTACCAGGGCTCTGGAGGGAATAGCGGCAGAGTGGATGGTGACTTTGCATAATGATAATGCTCCTCAGTTGCTGAATTATAACCTATTTATGGCTGCACTGCGGGCTAGGTTTGAGGACCCACTGGCGGAGTGCAAGGCCCGAATTAGGATGAAAACCATAAGACAGGGGCGGAGGTCTGTGGCTGATTACACTCAAGAATTTAGGCAGTTAGCAGGCCATTTCCGAGGCTGGCCCCAAGAAGCTCTGATAGAACTGTTTAAAGATGGTTTAAATGAAGATGTGTACCAGAGATGCACTGCTAGAAGAGACCCCAATAACTTGCAGATGTGGTACCTGTTGGCAGAAGAAGTGGAAATTGATTTAATCCGAAGTAAACGGCGGGGAGGTTATGGGTGGAGCAAGTTTTCCCCCTCGCTCCCTCAAGAGGCTCCTAAACCTCAGAGGGGAGGAGTGGTGGCAAGACCCAACCCCTCAGCCTGCTTTCGATGCGGGAAAGAAGGTCACCGGGCTGTAAACTGCAGAGTCAAGTTGGAGCCAAAGGGGGCGCCCAAGGAAGGAAAGAAACCTGAAAAATCCCCAGTGAAGCCTAGCGAAACAGCACTAAAGACAAGAGAGACAGCAGAGGTCGCGCGTCCCGCAGCAGAAGAATCAGAAGCTCCAGTGACCCCTGAGGAGGAGGTTTCTGACTCGGAAGACGACTTCCTGGTAAGTCCAAGTGTGGGCCCTATGACCATTCCGGTGAAGTTGAGAGTACCCAATTCAGGGGTCGAAGGGGAAATGGTAGCCCTGTTAGATTCTGGGTGCACCAGGTGTATAATAAACACGGAAGTAGTGAAGAAAATGGGCCTAAAGTTAAAACCTTTGAAGATGCCCATTTCCTTTTGCCAATTAGATGGATCAGTGGCTGGAGGTTGCCCTGCATGTTATGTCATGGAGCCTATAGAAATGATCATGGGAGAGCATGATGAGACTCTGCGGTTTATTGTGGTCCCTGGAATGGAGCAACCATTAATACTGGGATTTCCCTGGCTCTGGAAATGGAACCCCCAGGTTAACTGGAGAAAAGGGTTGTTGCGCATACACACAAAGCAGCGACCGGGAGGAGGGGCCAGATCGCAGCCGAAGCCTGGGGCCCTAATTGAAATAGCTTCCACAAGTACTGAGCCCATAAAAGATGAGGAGAAAATTCCTAAAGAGTATTGGGATTTAAAAGAAGTGTTCAGTGAGAGGGCCTCGGATGAGCTTCCGCCTCACCGACCAACAGACTGTGCTATTGAGATTTTGCCCGGGGTGAAACTCCCGAAACCAAAATTGTACTCAATGACCCCACGGGAATTGAAAGAGCTAAGATTGTTTATTGATAAAAAACTGGAACGTGGTTTTATTCAACCCGCTAGACCCCGGGTAGCGGCTCCAGTGTTGTTCCGTGAAAAGAAAGATGGTTCCAAACGCTTGGTGGTGGATTACAGAAATTTGAACGCTATTTCTGTGGAAAACGTGTACCCCCTTCCTTTGATGAAGGACATGTTGGCCCATTTAGCGAAGGGAAAGATCTTCACCAAGTTGGATTTGAGAGAAGCTTACTACCGGATTCGAATTAAGGAAGGGGATGAGTGGAAGACCGCTTTTAACTACCCGATGGGATGTTTCCAATTCAACGTTCTTCCTTTTGGTTTACAAGGGGCCCCAGCTGTATTCATGCAAATGATCAATCAAGTGTTACATGAACATTTATACAGGGGGGTTTTGGTTTATCTTGATGATATCCTTATCTACACAGAGACCCTGGATGAACATGTGAAGTTAGTGCAGTCGGTTTTACAGAAACTGTGTGCCGCTAAGTTGTATGCTAAATTGTCAAAGTGTGAATTCCACCAAGACAAAATTGACTATTTGGGATATCGCATTTCATCTGAAGGCATAGAGATGGATCCAGAGAAGGTGCGTGCCATTCTGGAGTGGGCTCCACCACGCACTAGAAGACAACTTCAAAGCTTTTTGGGATTTGCAAATTTTTATAGGCAATTCATCCCGACGTTTGCTAAGATAGCAATGCCCATCACCAATCTCTTAAAAACAAAAGGGGAGGTGAAGCTGAGGCCAGGAGAGCCGCTGGAGTGGTCCATGGAGTGCCAAGCCGCTTTTGAAAAGCTAAAACGACTATTTGCTGCAGAACCAGTGCTGAAACACCCGGATATGGACACTCCTTTTGTGATTCAAGCTGATGCAAGTGATGTAGCTATTGGAGCGGTATTACTGCAAATCAACGAGAAAGGGACCTTACAGCCTTGTGCGTATACCTCCCGTAAACTGTCTGAAACAGAGAGAAGATGGGCCGTCTGGGAGAAAGAAGCTTTTGCAGTTCATTGGGCCTTGTTGACCTGGAGACATTTCCTGGAAGGAGCAAAACACTCGTTTGAGGTATGGACTGATCATAAGAATCTGGAAGCCTTAAAAACACCCCGGAAGCTGTCCCCTAAACAAGTTCAGTGGGCCCAGTATTTCAAGCGATTCAATTTCTCATTGAAGTACATTCCGGGCGGGAAGAATTTCATGGCGGATGCTCTCTCTAGACTACCTCAATATAATAGTATGCGTCAGGAGGTGATAAGCCCAATTGTCTCAGCCAAACACCTAGCTGCCCCAGTGGTTACCAGAGCCCAAAGGAAGAACCAAGAAGTGGTTTACCGAACAATTAAAAGAAGCTTTAAAACTTACCGAACAATTAAAAGAAGCTTTAAAACTGGACGAATGGTTCCTGGCTCATTCAAGTGACTATACAATTAGAGATGGTTTGGCTTGGGTGGGGGCCAAGTTGTATGTGCCACAAGTATTGAGGAGCCAAATACTACAACAGGCTCATGATTCTAAAGCAGCTGGCCATTTCGGATTTGTGAAGACCTTACATCTAGTCAAGCGGCAATTCTGGTGGCCTACTTTAAAAAAGGACATTGAAATTTACGTAGCTAGCTGTCCGATTTGTGCTTCGGCAAAGAGACCTCCTGGTAAGCCAGTAGGATTGTTACAAAATGTAGCTAGACCAACGACTCCTTGGAAGGAAATCTCTATGGACTTTATAGTAGAACTACCCGAAAGTGGTGGAAACACGGTCATCTGGGTAGTGACTGATTTGTTTTCCAAACAAGTACATTGCATACCTTGTTCCAAGATTCCATCTGCTAAGACGCTGGCTAAACTATTTATATCACATATCTACAGGTTACATGGCGTCCCGGAACGCATAATCTCTGACAGAGGGGTCCAGTTTACTTCAAATTTTTGGAAAGAGTTCCTGAAGTTAATAGGCTCCTCCCAGGGGCTAAGCTCTGCCCACCACCCCCAAACCAATGGGGCTTGTGAGAGGACTAACTCAGTGTTAGAACAATATCTCAGATGTTACATAAACTATCAACAAGATAACTGGTCCGAATTACTACCATTTGCTGAAGTGGCATACAACAACTCCGTACACAGCAGTACTGGATTTACTCCATTTAAAGTGGCTTCAGGACAAGATTTTGTTCCCATACCTGAACTTCCTCGTGAAAAGCCCAACATCCAGTCGTTGGATGAATGGATAACTCAACTCCAACTTAACTGGCCAGTAACACGCAAAGCATTAGATGAGGCCCATCAAGCTCATAAAAAATTTGCAGACAAGAAAAGATCCCCACAGAAAGAATATAAAGTGGGCGACAAGGTTTTCCTGTCCACCAGATACCTGCAGACCACTCAAAAGTCAAAGAAGCTTGGTCCTAAATACGTTGGTCCATTCACAATTGAACGGATTATAAATCCTGTAACGGTCCAGCTGAACTTACCAAAAACTCTTCGACGAATTCATCCGGTTTTCCATGTTAGTTTGATAAAACCTGAGCGTACTTCTGACCTAAGGCCCATTCAGACTGACTCTCCCATACCAATATTGATTGAAGGCGAACAACATTTTGAAGTTAAAGAAATTCTGGACTCTCGCAAATGGAGGGGTCGACTCCAGTATCTTGTAGCCTGGAAACATTTCCCTTCTTCACAAGCCGAATGGGTTAATGAAACCGATGTTAAAGCCCCTAAGTTGATCAAAGCATTTCGTTCCAAGTATCCTGATAAGCCTTAGGAGTGTATTGTTTTGAAATTGTTCAATGATTAATAATTGTCTTTATATTCTCTCCTCTCTCTCTCTTCTAGGACTTCTAGGACTGATGATTTCCCTTTTTCTAGGAGGGCCGAATGTCAGTCTTCAAGATCTTCTGCTATTGCTTTGCATCTTTTCGACTGCCATGAGTAATGGGGGGTGGTGGAAAAGGGAGGTAGGAATAGCTGGGGAAGTGAGCTGGAGGAGTTACATTTGTCTGATGTATAAATGGAAGGGGGGAGCATAAAATAGAGTTAGGTTTCTATTTCTCGCTTAGCTTTCTTCTTTCTCTGCGCAAGTGCAACCCGTTATCAAACTATGCCAAGGTCAACGGACAGAGGCCTCATCATCACCTGAGGATGCCACATGATCATGTCCACAACTTCTAATTGGAAGTGTCAGTTGAACTATTGGGGCTGGGAACATTTCCAGCATTTTCTATATGTGAATTGCACGCCTAAATTCTCAGATTCAGAATTCTTTGGTTGCTACCACTTCACTTTCAGTAAAAGATATCTTTTCTCTAAACTAAAGAGTCTAAGTATTTCTTTCCTGGATTTTGAATGGAGCTCTGCCTGACAGGTTCCCTCAGGCATTGAAGGAACACAGAGCAAAATTCAGGTAGCATTTTTATACCCTAACTGTCTGCCTCCTCGTACGAGGGCTTGGCTCACATTCTTTCTGTTTTCAAATTGACACATATATTTCGAAGGTTCATACTAGCTCCCTATCTAGCAAAGGTAGTTACACGGTTTCTGACATCGCAGCACTTTATTACAGTTCCCCATTGTTCTAGCCTTATCTTGTTTTTTCTCTTGTGCACAAACTTTCTTATTTAGCAGAGCTACTGAGTTTGAGACACACTTCCTTAATTCAATTCAATGTGCCATCCAACATGACTTCGGTTCTGCTCACAATCCCCCCTTTTTTTCTTTTTCCACTCTTGTCTCAAACTCAAATAGCAGATCCTCTGCTTCTTTCAGAGTGATTTCTCTCTGATACATCATTAAAGGTTCTGCTTCCTGCTTCTTCTCAAATCTTGAACCCAAGGATTTCCCTATCTTCCCACACATTGTTCTTGCATCAGGGAGACACTGAAGACAACAACACAATAATACACAGCATATAATAATCAATATAATTTCCATTATGGTACATCTAAACCAAGTAGAACTGGGAAGCCAAGACCATAGTGCTCCCCACAGGTCTGGCAATGAGGAGTCACTTCTTTGTGATAATGGATTAGAGCTAATATGTTCTTCCATTACTTTTACTGTCTTTGTAATATTGGATTGGAAATCATGGATGTATACACAGCAATGTGAATGAATCAGAGCACACACACACCCTTTTGTAGCTAACACAATGTCTAAAGCATACCTATTTTGTAGAGCAACCTATCTTACTTCAGAAAGCTCGGTGTTAATCATTTTAATATTCTTTATTGTATCATTGAACATTGTTACCGTGAAGTTATTTAGAATATGTATATCTCGGTAGTTCATGGCTACTCCCAATGGTGTTATTATACCCAAACATGTGCACCACCCCCCATGCATACTTGGAATCAGTCCAAATCGTTACTTCCATCCCTTCAGCCAATTCCAAGGCTCTGGTCAGGGCAAACAATTCACATTTCTGGGCTGACCAAGCAGCTGGGAGTGACCCTCTCTCTATTACCTCACCTTCCCTGTCACTATTGCAAACCCAGATTTTCGCTTTCCATTTTCCACACTGCAATATCCATCTATAAACTACCTCTCTCCCTTCTCCAATGGAGTCTCTTCCAAGTCCTCTCTAACCTTCATCATGAGATCCATTTCCAATAGATAATCATGGTCTTCCGGTTCCCTTGTCTGCCTTCTCCCCTCCAAGAATTCTGCTGGATTTAGATTCTTGTCTGTTCCTATCACCACATCAGGACTGGTTCTCAAAATGGTTTCATACCAATATCCTCCCTTTGGTCATCCAACTGGCAGCCAGCTGGCTCAACACTGAGTTGACCTGATGAGGCGAATGCACCACCAAAGCTCCCCCAAAGATTAACTTTTTGCTCTCCAACACAAACATCGCTGTTGCTGCCACAGCCTGAACACAAACTGGCCATCCTTTCACAACCGGCTCCAAACCCTTGCTTAGGAAGGCTACCGGCTGGTACTGCCCCCCCTTCTTTTGGGCAAGGAGTCCAACTGCTGTTCCCTGAGCCACCGCCACATACAAATGAAACGGTAATTTCAGGTTTGACAAGGCTAAAACCGGAGCGGTTGACAAAGCCTTCTTCAGCCCTTCCCACCTTTCACTATCTCCCTCCTCCCATTCTATGTGCTCTCCCTTTCCAGGCAACTTTCTATGCAAAAACTGTGCCAACACTGTGAATTGGTTGACCCAGATTCTACGATACCCCAATAATCCCAACGCTTTCCACACCTCTGTCTTGTTCCTGGGAGGAGCCAAGCTCATGATCCCCTTCACCCTTTCAGGGTCCAAGGACCTAACCCCCTGCGTGAATGTAATGTCCCAAATATTTCACCTTTTTTTCAACAAACTGAAGCTTCTCTTTTGAGACTTTCAGCCCCTGCTCCTTCAGCCAATTCAACAGACTCACAGAAGCTGCTCTCACTTCCTTCTCTTTCTCCCCAGTTAACAACAAGTCATCCACATACTGAAGGTGGGTGATTCCTTTCTCTCTCTCAAACAACACCAACTTTTCTTCCAACGCCTGTCCAAACAACAAAGGGCTCTCGGTATATCCCTGAGGAAGTACTGTCCACCTCAACTGCTGTTTCCTTCCACTCTCAGGATCATTCCATTCAAAGGCAAGCAAGTCTCTACGTCCCTCCTCCAAGGAGCACGCCCAAAAGGCATCCTTCAGATCTATCACAGTAAACCATTTGTCTTTGGGGGGGATCCGGCCCAAGATGGTATAGGGATCAGGAACCACTGGGAATCTAGGAACCACTATCTCATTGATCCTCCTCAAATCATTAACCAATCCATACTTCCCTTCCTTTTTTTATTACTGCTAAAACCGGTGAATTGAATGGTGACATAGTAGGTTCCAACAGTCCCTGTTTCAATTAACTGTCAATCACTGGTTTCAACCCTTCCCTACCTCTCTTACTCAGAGTATATTGTGGAGTCCACAGTTTAGTTATTCCTGGTTGTATCTTGATCTGAATGGGCTGTATTGCCATCCTACTAACCCCTTCACCTCCTGTCCACACATCTGATGATATCTTCTCCTCATCTTCCGTTGTTAGCATACACATGCGAACTTCCTTCCTTCTATCCCACAATTCTATTCCAAAAACATCCAACAAGTCTCTTCCTAGCAAGTTCACCCCTGAATCCAGAATATACAATATTTCGGTTTCAGTAACCACATCATTCAATTCCAATCTCACCTCTTCCAAAATCTTGACCTCTTGGGATTTCCCACTCACCCCAACCACCTTTAAAGTCTGCTTTGACCTGCATGCTCCCTTTACCGGATCGCATATAGATGTCCGGCTTGCACCGGTGTCGATCAGGAACAACCCTTCCTGATGGTCAGGACCCACTACCACATTTACCCATGGGTCCCTCTTGGGGAGGCGGAACTTCCCTAATTGTATAGGGCATAGCTTCATTCCTCTGGGGTTTTGGGACATTCGCGTGCAAAATGTCCCTCTTTCCCGCATCTGAAGCAAGTTCTACTCTGGGACGGCCGTTGGAATCGACCACCTCGATTGCCCCCTGGACCTCCTCGCCTAACCGGGGGTCTCCACTCCCTGCTGGGAGATCTTTCATCTCTCCACCATGGCCTCAGATCTGACATCTGGGTCTCCCTGTTTTTCCTAACTTCATTCTTGGCTGCCGTTTGCACAGCAGCTACCATCATCTGAAACTTCTGTTTGGTTTTAACTGAGTCTCGGTTCACAAAAACTTGTTGGGCTGCTTTCATCAAATCTGTCATGCCCAAATCAGTCCATCCCTCTGTCTTCTGGATCTTTTTCTGGATATCTGGCCATGCTTTGGTGATGAATTGCATCTTCAGGACAGTCTCGAAGGCAGGGGTTTCTGGCTCCACTCCGGAGTACTTGGTTAACCCTTCATGGAGCCGAGCACAGAAATCCCCTGGGGACTCATCCTTTCCTTGTGTTATTTCAAATGCTTTGGTCAAGTTTTTCCCTTGAGGGATGGCCAATTTAATTCCTTCAATGATCATGTGTTTCATATCTCTCATGTGCTCCCTATGAGCGTTATTATTGATGTTCCAATTTGTATCGGCTATGGGGAACTTTGTGTCTGCAGCCACTGCTCCCTGTTGCCCTGCATGTCTCCTATCCCAGGCAGCTATTGCTGCCCTCCTAATGAGGTTCCTCTCTTCAGGGGTGAAAAGGTGTCCAAGAATATACATCAGTTCTTCGTATGTGTATTCATTGGCCCCAGAAACAATTCCAACTGTTCCGCCACTTCATGAGCATTCTCATGGAGTTTCAGAAGGGTGTTTTTCAGATCCTGTAACTCGGCAGATTTTATGGGGACAGCCACGAAAATGGTGACTGGATTCCCCTGTGCATTCATGCCATTTGGGACTTCTCTGTCTGGGAAAGCCGACACGGGATTGGCCGACCTTCCTCCTACAGGCAAATTCTCTAGGTCCCTGTTTAATTGAGCCAGTTCCCTTCTGAGTCCTGGATATGCAGGTGGAGGTGGAGCCTGGGCAACTGGAGCCGGCAGGGGCAGTGGTGCCAGGACTGCCGGAGCCGATGCCGGTGGACTCCCCATCCAGTCCTCAGTTTCGCTTTCCTCCACCTTGCTGACAAACTGTCCTACTTCTGTTTCTGGTGGAACTGGACCTTCAAAGTGAGCATAATACCATGCCTCCACATAGGGTATTTGCTCCTTCATCCAGTGTTTCACTATATACTCTTTCAACTGAGTTATCCAGTACATGCTGGTATTTTCTTCGGGATCCCAGTGGTAAGGAAACTCAGGGTCTACTTGGGGATACTTCGGCCACCTATATTGGCATAAGTAGATCATTTTCTTTTTCTCTAGACTCCGAGTGTAAGTCATCAGATGGGGCAACGACTATTGTTGTAGTAGTTGACCCAATGGGGAGTCAGTCGGAATCAGCCTTCTTGGGGTCTTTTCTATCTCAATACCCATTCCCTCTTGGAACGTCTCACACTTGCTTTGTCTCTTTCCCATTCTCCACGCTGCCCGCCAACAATCTCCCAGAGATTCCCAACTCAGGGATTTACACT